>VZTY01003322.1:21413-52924 GCA_013400935.1 Turnix velox
TGATCTTTGATGTCCCTTAGAACCCAAATTATTCTATGTTTTGTGTGACACACCATAAGATGGAATTATGTTAAATCACAGTGCATAATCTGAAGCAACATTAGGATTTAAGAGCAAATGACAGTTTTGTGGTGGATTCTAAAATGTATGTAATCTGGTGGTGTTGGTATTAACAGCTTCAGTAAGGTTAAATCTAAAAGACAGTGAAAAAATTTGCTCATATGGTAATCATCTCCAGCACAAAAGTCATTAGTTGAGTCCCAAATGAGAAGAATGCAGTTTGCTTCTTGATGAAGGTCATCATTATTATTCTCCTTCCTTCCCTTCCTTTTCATCTAAGCAGCTTCAGATTCCTGCTCCAGGGTAGCATCACATGGGAAAAAGAGGGGAAATTATTGGATTAAATACTGTGACCTCATTTTTCCACGTGTGATTAAGTGAACTTCACCTCTTTCATGGAAATATATAACCTGTATAGTTGCTGTAGCTGAAGAATAGCTAAGAATTCTGTGACTGTACTTTCATTTGGTGAGGATATTGGTATCAATGTTGTATCAAGATCCAGAAGGCCTATTATGATGGATACTGGAAGTCTGAAAACTTCGGCAAGTTAATATGGAGGACTAGAAACAGGAAATTTTCTTGGTGAAGCTGATGTCCTTTATGTAGTAGGCTAGTCAGAGGAGTCTTCTTTTTCAGTGCAGTGATGATGCTAAATTGATCTTCAGGAGTGGGCACTGATAAAGGGAACTTTAAAATAAGAGTTAATAAGGTGCAGAGGAGTCCTAGCTAGTTCCTAAGGATGGTGGCTGATGAAATGAGAGTTTATGTGGAACTAAGTGTGCCTGTGCTGACTGGATGACTCTCTAAACCTGTAAGAGTATACTTTGGTTGACAGGTTCAAACTGAAGGGTTGTGAGGTTGGACCAGTTTGGATCCCAAAACGTGTGAAACAACAAAATGTGACAGTGCAGTTGGCTTTTGCACCCCCAAAAGTGCCTTGCTGTGTCTTGTGCTTGAATATAAAATGTTCCTTATTTGTAGAAACTTCCTGTTTGTATTTGTAGGCGAGGGCTCAGACCCTCCCTGTGAGCAAACAATGAGTGCTCAGAGCCTGAAAGTCCAGCTGTGTCCTGGGCTGCTTCAGAAGAGCCCTGACCAGCTAATTGAGATTCTGCCCCTTTGCTCTGCTCTTGTGAGACCCCACCTGTAGCATTGTGTCCAGCTCTGGTGCCCTCAGCATAAGAAGAAGATGGACCTGTTGGAGAGGGTCCAGAGTAGGGTCATGAGTTTGACCAAAGGGCTGGAGCACCTCTCTTGTGAGGACAAGCTGAGAGAGTTGGGGCTGTTCAGCCTGGAGAAGGCTCTGGGGAGACCTAATATTGGCCTTCTAGTACCTGAAAGAGCTACAGGAAAGCTGGGAGGGATTATTTGTCATGTCATGGAGCTACAGGATAAGGGACAGTGGTTTTAAACTAGAGCAAAGCAGGTTTAGATTAGATGTTAGGAAGATGTTCTTCACCATGAGGGTGGTGAGGCCCTGGAACAGGTGGTGCAGAGAGCTGGTGGAGGCTCCATCTCTGGATACATTCAAGGTCAGGCTTGATGAGGCTGTGAACAACCTGATCTAGTGCAGGATGTCTCTGCTCACTGCAGGCGGATTGGACTAGATGGACTTTAAAGCTCCCTTTCAACAGTGGGATTCTATTGTTTATTCTATTGTTTATTGGGCTGTGTCAATATAAGAAAAAGTAGGCCAGCTTGGGTCTGAAGCAGAGCTGCTGCTAAGCACCATGTAGGACATCTTCCCAGTGTCAACAATTCACAGAATATCAGGGATTGGAAGGAACCTCAAGAGATCATCTAATCCAATCCCCATGCCAGAGCAGGAACATCTAGACCAGGTCACACAGGAACTTGTCCAGATGGGTTTTGATCCATTAAGTCCCCTACCTGACAAATTAATCCAGTGCCCAGTTTGTTTTTTGGAGGCTTTCTAGAGCTCTGGCTCGATTTCTGCAACTCTATCTCTATTTTATTCTTGTCTTATGTTGCTTAACAAATGTGTATTTAAACAATTCACAGACAACCTGCTCATGAAACCCTTTTTACGGTGCATGGAGTGTATGTTTTCTGTCAACCTACTATAGCTCATGGCTAAGTCTCAGTGAAATGGGACATTGGGCTTCACAGATGTCACTTTTTTCTGTTCTCTCTCGTGATCCTACTTGTTCTAGCATAAATCAGATTTAGAAGCACTTTGCAGGTGTCATGGTGAATGTGGAAGGCACATTCTTATGGAGTTATTTTTCGGTTTTATTTGTTCATTTACTTGCTGATCTGTAAAATTCAGTAATTTGCAGTGGGGTTTCCTGTCAGGGGTTTGAATTAGCAGTTGATTTACTGCATTAAATTTGTTTTCACATCTGGCAACACTAGAGAATACTGCTGCATTGTGGCAATTGCTGTTGGAAGCATAGAAATTCTATTTTCAGATAGAATTACAGATTCTATCTGAAAATAGAATTTCTACCCTAGTCCTGCAGAAAGATTCTCTAAGTCAAAGTTTGCTTCTTGGATTGAACATAAGGATATGCTGATGAGTGGTTTTTAGTAAGTGGGATGCAGGATGTCAATTAGTGCAGCCCATGTTGGGGAAAAATCTATTTTATTATGTTGGATGTTTTATTTATATATTATGTATTTTGTTATGGATGTTTCTGGTAGCAGTGAAGCAATCCACTTAACTGTTTACTTATGTAATTTTCAGGGGTTGATCATAGTAGCATGGCTTTCAAGTTGAGATTCTTAATTAATCATAAGCCTTTTGTCTGTGTTACAAATGTGCAGAGTTAAATTTATATTGGGATGGAAAACATGTAGTGTGTTAGATGATTTTTATCTGTGAGATGCTCCTTCATGGCTTTTTTTTTTTTTACAAATAGTGGCTGGCTGTTGTAGTACTGGGGAAGGCATTAAGTGTTAAAATATGTGCTGCTTCACAGCTTGTATAGTATTGGAACTTGTGTATCATCCAGTTTCTTAAGGGGCAATGGGTGCAAGCTGGAATACAGGGGTTCCACAGGAATATGGGAACTTTTTCACAGTGAGGGTGACAGAACACTGGAACGGGCTGCCCAGAGAGGTTGTGGAGTCTCCTTCTCTGGAGACATTGAAAACCCATCTGGATGCCTTCCTGTGTGACCTGGTCTAGGACACACTGTCTTGATCCTGCTCTGGCAGGGGAATTGGACTATAGAAGATATTTTGAGGTCTCTTCCAATCCTTTTTATTCTGTGATTCTATGGAGTACTTGCATCTGAAATAGAGATCGGACGAATATCCTGAGTTGAGTTCCCTTCCACAAGGAGGGAGTTAAGTCTTTGAGCCTTCCTGGCCTTAATATGGCATTGAACCTGAGAGGGTTTTTTTTCTGGATGCTTGTATTAGACTGTTACACGGAGTGAATGCTCCCTTCTCTGTCTGTCACCTAACATGAGATATAAACTGCCATTGATTCTTTGAAGAAACGGAGAAGGATTTTCCCTTTCTTTCACCTCCCTTCAATCTGTGTAGCTCATTTTAGGGACATTGACCAAAATGGTGAGACTGACAGGTGTTGGAGGGTGAAGGGGGGTGAAGAACGTGGCATGTGCAGAGTAATGCAGGTGGGGGTGGGTGAATCTATTTTTGTGGTCCTGAGCTGAACTGAGAAGAGAGGTAGGAATACAAATGAGGTTTTTGTTGATTATTTTGTTTGTGCTGGCTCAGGCTTAGAAAGTACAGCATGAAGGCTGATTTGTCAGGTGTGTTATGGCTTGAATTTTGATGGGGACGTGGAAGAAGAGACACAACTGAGTTAAGGCTGAACTAGAAATTTAGAAATTTCTGACTATGTTAGGCTCTTTGAGATGAGCGGAGTGCCCTAAGAGCAGCTTTTTTTCCTGACCTGCAGGTTTGCCTTGGAGTTGTTGATTGTCTGACAGTAATGAGCTGCATTTCATGCTTTAGATTGAAAGCACTTGGAAAAGAGGCCACTCATCCAAGATGCAATTGTGCATCAGCACATTCCCTCAACAGTTTTGTTCTTTCCAAGCAGCCTTCCTCTTCTGGGGAAGTGTAATGGCCTGTCTCACACAGTCAGAATACTGTCAGACCTGTCATCTTGACTAGGCATTGTTCTGTGATACAGAGAAAATAGAACTGAACAAGATTTGCTTGAAGTCAACACAGACAAGAGAAGATGAGACCAAAGTAAAATGTGAGGATACAGTTAGTAGAAACAAGTGAAATAAGTGCTCATATATGCTGGTTGACTTATGATCTTTAACAGCTCTAGCATCAAATTTTGGTTAAGTCTTTCCTCTAGGAGTTCACCGTTAAACATTATTTTGCTCCATGAATTTGGCTTTTATATTGTATAGTGAATTCCCATGAGAATTTTTGCTTTTTTTATCAGTCCTAGGCCTGAAACATAGGCTTGAAATGATTATAATTTATTATTAACATTCTCTTTTTAATGCGACAATTTTAAGTCTATCAAAAGTAGATGACAGAATTTATGTTCTCCGGTGTAATCTTTTAGTGTTATCTGAGACCACATCTGGAATACTGTGTCCAGTTCTGGGGCCCTCAGTTCAGGAAGGATGGGGAACTGCCGAGTGCAGAGCCACAAAGATGAAGGGATTGAAGCATCTCCCTTCTGAGGAAGGCTGTGGGAGCCGGATCTCTAGCTTGAAGAAGAGGAAACTCAGGGGTGACCTCATTCATGTTTATAAATATGTAAGGGGTGAGTGTCGAGAGAATGGAGCCAGGTTCTTCTCAGAGGGTCTTCTCAAAGGGTCAAGGGGCAAAGAGTGCAAGCTGGAACACAGGAGGTTCCACAGAAATATGAGAAAAAACTTTTTCACAGTGAGGGTGACAGAACACTGGAACAGGCTGCCCAGAGAGGTTGTGGAGTCTTTCTCTGGAGACATTCAAAACCCATCTGGATGCCTTACTGTGTGACCTGTTCTAAGTGTTGCTGCTCTGGCAGGGGAATTGGACTAGAAGATTTCTTGAGGTCCCTTTCAATCCGTAACATTCTCTGATGCTGTGAGCTGTAAAAATGTCTATTTTTGCTATTTAATTAAACTATCTTCTGTTTTTTATAAATAATATCTTATGTTTGGCCTCGGTAAGAGTGCCACCCTTTGAGAGGTCCCATTTTTTATAAAAAAAGCTTTTCTCCTTCTGTTATTTCCACTTCAGTACTTAAAATAACATTAAATATAGAAGCAAGAAGAATGTGAAACTCCTATTTCTTTAAAACCACATGGCATTGATCTTTGACCTTTAAGATTTGCACTTTAGCTCATTATAGTATGTTGTGGTGCTCTTCTAGACAAGAAGTACACATAGTTATAGTAAAGACTTGCATTAATAAGGAACATTTCTCCCAGAAAGAACCAAATTGTCTTGATGATTCTTTTAAAAATCTGTTGCTTCACCCTCCTCGTTCCTCAGTGAAATAAACCAGACTTCTCACAGGAACTCACAAGCTGTTTGGTTTTTTCTAATTTTGCACAGGAACTCACAAGCTGTTTGGTTTTCTAAACAAAATTCACTCATGGCATTGGTGCAGAGCTGACAGGAATCTCATTTTCGCCTTTAGCTGTAGACAGGAAATATGTGCAGTACAGCTCAATTAAAATTGATGGCATAGAATCATAGAATGGTTTGGGTTGGAAGGGACCCTAAAGATCATCTAGTTCCAACCCCCCTGCCATTGGCAGAGACACCTCCCACTAGATCAGGTTGCTCAGTCCCCCATCCAACTTGGCCTTAAACACTTCCAGAGAGGGAGCATCCACAACCTCTTCTGGGTAACCTGTTCCAGTGTCTCACCACCTTCATACTAAAGAATTTCTTTCTTATCTCCACCCTGAATCTCCTCTCTTCCAATTTACATCCCTTATTCCTAGTTCTGTCATCACATATCCTATTAAAAAATCCCACCCCATCCTTTCTGTAGTCCCCTTCAGGTATGTAGAAGCTACTCTGAGGTCCCCCCTGAGCCTTCTTTTCTCCAAGCTGAACAACCCCAACTACTTTAGCCTGTCCTCAGAAGGGAGGTGCTCCAGCTCTCTCATCATCTTCACAGCCCTCCTCTGGACCTGCTCCAACAGCTCAGTGTCCTTCTTATGTTGAGGGCTCCAGAACTGGACAAAGTAACTCCAGGTGGGGCTTCACCTGTGCCCAGTAGAGTGGCAAAATCACCTCTCTTGACCTGCTGGTCACACTTCTCTTGATGCAGCTCAGGATTGGGTTGACTTCTGGGCTGCAAGTACACACTGTTGGCTCATGTTGAGTTTTTCATCCTCTTTGAGATCTTTGTTTTTCATTGCATTTAAAATGTTACACGTAAGTTGCAAGTCCCCATGCTAAAGTCACTGGGCTGTGATTATTTTCTTGGCTGATGAGGTCTCTTTGTAGTTCCAGTGCATATCTATTCCTTCTTATTATTTTGGGTCATTAGTTTAACACCCACAGTGTTTTTTATTGCAGCGTCTCAGAGTTCAAAAAATATTTGTGATCAGTTTTAATTCTTCCTCATTTTGAGCTTAATGATGCTCTAGCTGCAGTAGAAATTATTATAGAAGGTAATATTTTTAAAGATTTTTTTCTCTTTTGGCTAAAATCTGCTTTGTTCAAGCATGCTCCAGCAGGGGGACTGCACTAAATGATCTCTTGAGGTCCCCTCCCTGTGATTCTGTGTTGACTTAATTGAAAATTAAGTTCTCTTTACACTTTCAACACTCAGGCTTTATTTTTATCACCACATAAATTTTGTGACATTATCTAATTTGTACTGGAGGTATGTTATCAAATCTACAGTATAATATTTAGTGTATTGATCCAAGTCTTAATTAAATAAAACTTCTTTAAAGATATGAGGTGTGGGGAAAGACTTCTGCCATGGACAGAGCATTTGTCTTTTTGGCTCAGAAGGAGGACTAATGTCTTCTGTGATTTACAAGGGCTAAATATTCCCCAACCAGAGTCTTCAAAGAATTTCTTAAGATACTAAAAGACTTCTGCAAGAGTTGGTCAAATGCCACACTGGAACGGCAAGGCAGATTGAGCAGGATTATTTAGGTCCGGACAGACTGATGATGGCAGTGAAGATGAATTGGTTGGCAGCGGAATCGAAGATATAATTACTAGAAGGATTTTCTTCTCTGTTTTCTACCTGGAAAATTATAGAAGTGATAGAGTAGCAGAACAGCAGTAAAGCTCTGCTGTCTCGTTTGAGGACTCTAGAGCTGAGAGCACACGAGGGAATGATGCTCCATGTGAAACAGTTCAGTTGTAAAAAGCTGCCTTTAAGGAATTTGTGATATTGGCCTTTCATTCATGCACAGAAGCAGCAGAAATAGATGAAATCTCAATAATTTGCTCAGAAATTGAAAGAAACTAATTGCCCTGTCCCTGAAAGTGTTCAAGACTGGGTTGGATGTGGCCTTGAGCAACCTGATCTGGTCCTTAGGCAAATTTGCTCCCTTATAACCCAAACCAATCTATGTGAAAAAATTGTTTGCAGTGTCAGGGTATCAGAGGAATCTCTTCCAGATATATTCTGCCTATGCCTCACTCTTTCCTCCCCCAGCCAGGGCAGTCCTCCTCCCAGGATGGGCAGTTCTAGTGACTGTAGTATCATTCCCTTTTATGAAAGATGCTCTAGTTTGTGGTCTTGTTCTAGAAAGTCCTTATTTCTCCTGTACTGGGGAGCCCATACTGGGCACAGCACTCCATATGCAGCCTTACAAGTGTTTTTTTTGCTAAAGCGTGGAACCAAGATGTCTGTGTTGTGCAATGCTCAGTGCAACTCCTTGCATAATTAACTTTGTGTTGTGACTGTTAGGTTAAGCAGAAAATCTTTTTTAAATCATAGAATCATAGAATAGTTTGAGTTGTAGGGCACCTTAAAGAGCATTCAGGTCCAACCCCCTGCCATGGGCAGGGACACCTCCCACGGGACCAGGTTGCTCGGTGCCTTGTCCAGCATGGCTTTTATTCTTCTGTTATTTCCTCTTCAGTACTTAAAATAACATTAAATATAGAAGCAAGAAGAATGTGAAACTCCTATTTCTTTAAAACCACATGGCATTGATCTTTGACCTTTAAGATTTGCACTTTAGCTCATTATAGTATGTTGTGGTGCTCTTCTAGACAAAAAGTACACATAGTTATAGTAAAGACTTGCATTAATAAGGAACATTTCTCCCAGAAAGAACCAAATTGTCTTGATGATTCTTTTAAAAATCTGTTGCTTCACCCTCCTCGTTCCTCAGTGAAATAAACCAGACTTCTCACAGGAACTCACAAGCTGTTTGGTTTTCTAAACAAAACTCACTCATGGCATTGGTGCAGAGCTGAGAGGAAGTATGTGCAGTAAAGCTTGGTTAGAATTGATGGCATAGAATGATAGAATAGTTTGGGTTGGAAGTGACCCTGAAGATCTAGTTCTAACCCCCTGCCATAGGCAGGGACACCTCCCACTAGACCAGGTTGCTCAGTGCCTTGTTCAGCCTGGCCTTAAACACCTCTGGAGTGGGGGCATCCACAACCTCTCTGGGCAACCTGTTCCAGTATCTCGCCACCCTCACCCTAAAGAATTTCTTTCTTACCTCCAGCCTGAATCTCCCCTCTTCCAATTCAAATCCCTTATTCCTAGTCCTTCCATCACGTGTTATTGAAAGCTTGTTACTTCAAAAAAAACCTTTGTGGATTTTCTCCCCACCCTCCTAATTTTCTGCTCATTTTCTGGTGAGATTCCATGGCCAATGAGCTTAGCTATGAAATGCAGTGCTTGCCCTAATTTTTCATTTTGATGTTTTTGTCCATTAAAAAATTCATGTTCATTGCTTCCCATTCTTGAAAAACATTTCATTTGATAATTGTTCTGCATAGGTTCGATGGTGGTTCCTTTTTTTTTTAGTTTAAGTTCAGGGAATACTTTTGGTGAGGAAGTTTTAGTTAGTTTTTTAAAACAATCTGTGAGAAGTATTAAGATCAGAGGATTACTCAAACAATACACAAACATCTATTGCAGTGTAGGCTTTTCTGCTACAATGTGTTCATTTGTTGAGCAGGAATTTTCTAGGGAGGGTTGTTATTCCTTGAAACTTCTCTGAAAGCTTAAATTTTGTGTTCAGTTTAAGATTTAGCAAAGAATTATTACTCCTGAAGGTAAACATCTGAACAACCTCATGTAAGTGAGAGCAGAAGTTTTCTAGGGATGGATGTTATTCCTTATACTTTCTCTGAAAGCTTGTATTTTGCATTCAGTTTCAGATTTAGCAAAGAATTATTACTCCTGAAGGTAAACATTTCAACAGCCTCATGCAAGTTAATTCATGTGAAGACTGAGAAACTGCATTTTGTTTTTTCAAAAATGATACCTGCTACACTTATTATAGAGGATATTTGTTCTTATGTATTTTCCAAATCATAATCTGGACTATTGGAAAAAAGAAATTTAATCATTGTTCCTAACCTTTTATAAATGCCTATGATACTCCAAGATCAGAGGCGGTTAGTCACATGACAGAAAATTATCTCCTGGGAAAAACTGCACAAGTTCCCTAAAAGTTTATGGAATATTGAAATGTAGAGTGTCTTACGGTTAAATATCCACATGAAAATCAGTCATTAAAGTAACTTGTGATTCTAATATGTATACTTGAACTTTAGTCTTTGCAGACCATAAAAAACAAAATCAGAGATGAAGTGGCTGCCCACTTACCCCTAGATTTAAATTTCCCCCTTTTAATGCTGGTAGTGGCAGCTGAATCGAAGGCATAATTGCCAAAATCAGTGCTGTTCTTTCAAATATATGAAAAGTTTGCAAAAACATTTTGATGAAGATCTAAAGGGAGAACTTACTTCGACAGTTTCAGTTCTAATTGTTAACTTGATACTCAAGAGCAGCTGGAATGACAACTTTGATCTCGTGTCCTCCTCGTCTAGTATGTCAGACAATTGTAGGCCTACAGCAGTTGCTTAAAGTAGTTTTATTTCCTTTTAGTTTATCTCCAGTTTCTCTTAAAAACGTGTACAGGTGGGGGGAAAAGATGAGTTGGAAAAGTCCTCCTTACTTCCCTTCCTGTAATGAAGCCCTTCCATGCTTTTAGAATGTCTGAGAGTCCATTGCACTGAATCACTCTGCATTGGAGGAGGGAAGACCTGAAGGGAAGACCAGGTCTTGTGGGGCACTGCTTGTTGTGTCTTTGAACAGTGCAACCTACCAGTAAGGACATTTGAGAGCAGCCATAATGAGCCAGGACTTGGGGGTATGGGTGGATGAATAGCTGGATGTGAGCTGCCAGCTGTATGTACCAAAACCCACCATTTTTATATATTTTTATAGCTTTTATTAACTTGTTGATGTGCTTGTTCAGCTTCCTGTGTAGATCCAAAGAGTCAAGCCAGAACATGCTGTTCCATTTGCAACCTTTGTTGTATGGTGAGCATGTGTCTCACTGGAGGGGTTTTGATTTCCCCTAATCTTTGTCTTGTCTGCTTGTTTTGTTGAAGTGGTTTTTCCTTGGATGAGGAGTATACTCTAAATTTCATTGGTAGTGTAACCAAAGCAGAAAAAATAAGCAATATTCTCTTTCCATGTGATACTTGTTTTTGTTGTTGTTTTTTCTTTGTTTTTTTTTCTGTTGGGAGTACTTGTAACCAGATGATTAGAGGCAAATTAATATAAAATTCCAGTGCAAACAAAATCCAAGCAATCACAACACCTGTCATCATCCAAGTAACAAATTAGTTATTTTATTTAGAATAAAGGCAGAGGGGTTTAGTTTTTCCCCATGCTTCCTTCCACTTACTATAAAATTTGGTGCACTTAATTGTATCACAGAATCATAGAATGGTTTGGGTTGGTAGGGACCTTAAAGATCACCCAGTTCCAAGCATCCTGCTGTGGGCAGGGACACCTCCCACTAGACCAGGTTGCTCAATGCCTCATCCAGCCTGGCCTTAAACACCTACAGAGAGGGGGCATCCACAGCTTCTGTGGGCAGCCTCTTCCAGTGTCTCACCTCCCTCACAATAAGGAACTTATCTCCAATCTGAATCTTCCCACTTCCAATTTGCATCCGTACCCTATTAAAAAGTCCTACCCCAGCCTTTCTGTAGCCCCTGAGAGCTGAACAAAATCAAAAGTAATGAGAAAAGAAATGAGAACAAATTCAGTGAAGATTCTCTAAAGAAATAAATGGACCAAGCTGTAGTCTGACTTTTCCAGCAGCTTCAGTACTCATGTAGCATTGATTACACTTTTTTTGTCCTCCTTTGTCATTCATAGACAGGGGAAATAATGATGGTATGCTAGTGATATTAAAGTTTTTTGGGCACTCTGTAAAATGTGTTTGAAATGAATGTGCTTACTTTAAAAAAAATTCCTGATTTCTTGGTAGCACAAAATTTTTTTGAGTTTTAAAGGGGAGTATATTCTTAGTTCATGCACACTCAGAGATTGTGTTTTGTGAAGTCATGGCATAAAATCTTTTGAATTGTCTAAACCTGGTTTCACCTTAGCTTCTAGTGCTTCTTGTTGAATGCAGCACTTGGTTCTTCTCTCAGTGTTATATCCCAAATAACTTATTCTTTGTATTTCTCTTTAGGTTGGGAGATTGCCCAGAGAGGTTGTGGAGTTTCCTTCTCTGGAGACGTTCAAACGCCATCATTAAACTAGATGATCTCTTGAGGTCCCTTCCAATTCCTAATATTCTGTGATTCTGTGTGACTCTGATTGTTTTTTTGTCCTGTAAAACATGGAAAATAATTGAAATGGGTAATTTTCTTCTCTGGTGTATATTGCAGCCACTCTTCTTTTTTTTTTTTTGCGCCCCTTTTTTTTTTTTTTTTTTTTTTTTTTTTTTTCTGGGCAAATGTACACTTGATTTAAACACTCCTGGGAAAAATTACAGTGCTTTCAATTGATTTTTCTTTTTATTTCTAGTTTCAGATACTCCTCATAGTCATTCGTACCCAGGACAGAGTATATAATGGGGAGAAAACTTGATCTTTCGGGTTTGACTGATGAAGAAGCAGAACATGTGCTCCAGGTGGTTCAACGGGATTTCAGCCTTCGTAAGAAAGAGGAAGAAAGGCTGAGGTAAGAATAAAAACAATATCTTGATCTCTTTTGATTATTGAAAATAGGTTTTGAGGGAAATGGGAGAATGCATCTCTTCTGGGGTTTTTTTGGGGTTTTTTATGTGTTAACAATAATTCCTGTCAGAGAGGTAATAAATATCCAAACTCCTCCACATGAATTCAGTTGAGTATTCAATCACTACTATTGAGTAGTGATTCATTTTTCTGTTTAGTCTTTCCTTGTCTAAACCAGAACTGTGGTCTCAAAATGGTCTGTGTATGTCCTGGGCAGAGGTGAAGTGGTTGACTTTAACATAAAGAGAAGTGTGTATCAAGAGAATTTTGCTTGTTATAGTCAGTTCCTTTTAGTCAAAAGCTTTGGCTATATGCATACATCTGAAGGTGAAGAAGTCCAGCTCATCTCTGTGCCAAAATAACCAATGTAGGTTTTATCTGTTATCTTGAGGAGTTAACTTAGTTTTCTGTACAAAATAATTACAAGCAGAAGCAGTGGGAAGAAAACAAATGGAATTTGGTGTAATGCAATTTCTCAGCCCAGGAGCTTTTGTATATGACTGTGAGGCTACTGAAAGACCTGAACTGCATGATTTTTCTTGAAGTTACAGCAATATTTCCTTGAAATATGATGTTTGACTTTATTATGTGAATGTGCACATTATTATCACCCATATAGCTTGAAGTTTCTATCTGTAGTTGGCAAATTACATTATCTTACCATGGCACTCATATCACAGATATGTTCTGTTTCTTCTTTCATAAGTCAGCAGAAAAGGAAGTTGACTGAAATAAACACTAAACTAGGTATAAATACCAAGCAGAGGTACAGGCTGAGTGGAGAGTGGCTTGAGTGTAGCCCTGAAGAGAAGGATTTGGGAGTGTCAGTGGATGAAAAACTCAACATGAGCTGCCTCTGTGTGCTTGCAGCCCAGAAGGCCAACCAAATCCTGAGCTGCATCAAGAGAGGTGATTTTGCCCCTCTACTGGGCTCTGGTGAGGCCCCACCTGGAGTTACTGTGTCCAGTTCTGGAAGCCTTCAACATAAGGAGGACATTGAGCTGTTGGAGCAGGTCCAGAGGAGGCCACAAAGATGATCAAAGGGCTGGAGCACCTTCCTCATGAAGTCAAGCTGAAGGAGTTGGGGTTGTTGAGTCTGGAGAAGAGAAGGCTCAGGAAGACTTCATAATAGCTTCTTAATACCTGAAGGGGGCTACAGAAAGGCAGGGGCAGGACTTTTTAATAGTGTACAGGATGGCAGGACTAGGAAGAGTGGATGTAAATTGGAAGAAGGGAAATTCAGGCTGGAGATAAGAAGGAAGTTCTTTATGGTGAGGGTGGTGAGACACTGGAACATGTTGCCCAGAGAGATTGTGGATGCCTCCTCTCTGGAGGTGTTTAAGGTCAGGATGGACAAGACACTGAGCAACCTGAAGTGTCCCTGTCCATGGCAGGGGCGTTGGTACTAGATTATCTTTAAGGTCCCTTCCAAGCCAAACTATTCTATGATTCTGTAACAAGAAGAGGAGGAGACAGTGTATAAGGCATACATAGATCAAGAGCCACTTAAGGCAAAATATGACAGATTTCTGCTATATGAGGAGAACAGTGATAGCAAAGGCTGGTATCAGTGGTTGATGGTTTTCATTTCACTTTGTTAGCAGAAGCTGAAGAGTGAAGTAGTATGCTACTTAATTAAGTTTATCTTCACTCCTAATGAATGTTTTTAGAGGAATAAAGTTAAATGGCAACAGTTTTGGAGCCAAGATATCAGTGAATTTTATAATACAGCACTTTGCTTACATTTTTCCATTTTCTATAAAATAAAATGACATAAGGGATGTGTGTTGAAAAGCCATGCTAATGATCTGTATTTTCTGATGCAAAGCTGTTTTGAATTTCTCTGTAGTGAGAATTTTTAGCACTGGTTCTCTAACTTGAATCTTTCTCCAAACTTTGCTAGTGTAATCAGACACGCTGTTCTTGTATGTTTTGTGAGGGGGAATGTGAGTTGACTAAAAATAGCAAGATAACAATATGTAAATAGTTAGTAATCAGCAGGATTGATTTATTATGCTTCACTGCTTCATATCAGTTCAGTTTCTTTTTTTTTTTTTGCTATGGTTCTCAGCCTGGCATCAAAATAATATTTACTGTTCTTTGTTGCTTGTTCACCCATAATCTTTCTGTTTTGATTATGTGTTGGTTCTGTTCCCTGGCAGTGCTGCTGTGTTGTTGTTTACTCTGATGTTATTGCAGTCATAGAAAGTCATTGAGACTAAAATTATGACACAGAATTGTGAGTAGATGGGCTTGGTTTTATGCTATTAAGTTAAAGTAGGCAGACTAGGCAGTTGTGACACAATGAGGAAGGTGACAGTTATGAGTTGTGTGCTCAGGACTAGGCTGCAGTACTACAGCCACCTCCCCCGGCTATATCTAGGATACTTGGACACTAACCCAAACTGGCTTTTAGGGCAAATTGACTAGGTATGCTAATGGTTTGTTTTCCTGAAGACTAGTTTATTTTCTTAATCTTGAATTTGCATCTGCAAAATGTCAGCAATGGGGAACATTGGATTGGTTTGAGTACTGAACTTTTAACATTTTTCTGTGTGTAACTTCTTAATCGTATCTGCTGCTTTATGATTTTAGAGTTTTTTATATGTATTTGTAAAGAAATTGCAGAGGGTAGCTTACAAGGCCAAATATGCACTAGTGAGGTAAGCATCTTTACATAAACTAGTATGTAAGAGGGATTGCTGACTTTTATTGGCTCCATTTAGTGCATATGCATTCACTTTTCCTAACTATCTAAATGCCACAGTTCCTTCACCTTAGCTGTCAGTAAAATCAGTTTCCTCTTCGGTTTTGTTTTGTAGCTACTACTGGATTTAAACATCCTTGCACTTTGTTTCATGTCAGAAAAAATGACAATTCATAGTTTTATACCAGTGAAATTTCCATTTAACAGACAAATTGGGTGATCTTATTGTGGCTCATGTTCCCAAACTGTTTTAGCCACGTGGATGTGTTCTGACACTGAATTTAACATTTAGAATGACTGCAAAGGGAGAAAAGAGTGGGAAAGAGGGCAGATGCAGAGAGGGTTTGGTGCTAGTCAGCAGATGCTTTACCTGCCATTGGTTACTTCTACTTTAGGAGGCCATGACCTAAGTGTCTTAAGCCATCTTCCTATACCCATGGACTAAAAAATTTGTATTACCATAGTGAATCCCTAGGCAGCCATTTGTGTGATGGCTTCCTACTGATACACCTTAGAAACATGCACTGGGCAGGAATGAAAAATGTTTCTTTGCAAGGGATGTGTTTCTCTTAACACCCTTCTCTTGGTAACCTGAGGAAAGTTTGTGAAAAAATTTACCTTCTGGTACCACGTGGATGTGTGATCATAATACATTAATCACTTTGTATAGTTATGTGGGATCACTGGTACAGCACAAAGGAAGGGATGATATGTCATCCATAGGCAGAAACATCACCTTGTCTTGTCTGATGTTATGTTTTTCATAGCTGGATTGCTGAATATCAGTTTTGCTGTCTTTATGCAGCTACCTTTTCAGGTGTGACAAAAACAAACTCCAGTAGTTCATCATCAAACTCCAATGGTGTCCCTGCCTATGGCAGGAGGGTTGGAACTTGATGATCTTGAAGGTCCCTTCCAACCCAAGCTGTTCTATGATTCTATAATCGTCAAATCTCCAGCAGTGCTTGATTTACAGAAAAAAAATGAGATGTGTGTGCATACTAAAGGGCCGTCTCCACTCTAGTTTTTCTCATTTTCTGTTAGCCAAAGAATTGAGGCTAGAATAGAGCCTTGTGTAGAAAATGATAAAAAGTTTAAAATGAGAAGATTTTTTTTACTTCCTTTTCTCTTTCTGCTCCTTTTACATCATAGCTCATTATAGTACAAGTAGACACTTAAAGAGACTCCTTAAGACATGAATTCTCATGCCTGAAAAAATACAGACAGCAGTTTAATGCTTGTTCTTGTCAGACTACAGTATGCTTCAGTCTGTTCACAGTATGTGTCATGGGTCTTGTACTGGATAAAATATTAAACTCCTTCCAACCTTTATCAATTAAAATAGTGTCTGTGTGTGCCATCAAACTTGGTAAATGCCAGGTCAGACATTTTGGTCACTATTTGCAGATTCTGCTTTCCATGACAGGCTTGTATCAAATACCTTAAAAGAATAAAAACAGACAGAAGTCTCTGTCTTTCTTCCTCACCTCCAAATGGTGCCATTTTAAATCTGTGTGCCTGGCAAAGAAGGACTGGGAGTTTGCTCTCCTTGTCTTCACAAGCTTCAGAATTCAACTTCTGATTGATACCTTAACTCAAAGTGATTTCTTGAGGTCAGCCTGCCTGTCCTTCACTCTGCTGAAGTGTGGGGAAAGTGCTAGGAGAATTCCTGTCCATTGTTTTTTAAGCAGGTAGGCATCTTCCTGGATTCTGTGGCTGTTTATGAAACATATACTAGTTTGGGTCGGAAGGGACCTTAAAGATCATCTAGTTCCCACCTCCCTGCCATAGGCACCTCTCACTAGATCAGGTTGCTCAGTGGCTTATCCAGCCTGGCCTTAAACACCTCCAGAGAGGGGACATCCAGAACCTCTCTGGGCAACCTCTTCCAGTGTTTCACCACCTTCACACCTGTATGTCTCCAGCTTTTCAGATGTCCATTCCATTTCCTTCTCTGCTACTCATGGCCACTGGTCCTCTCATCATCCCTCTGTTTTCCCTACTCCATTATATGGCCCATGAACCTGCCATACCACCTCCCTTTATCCATTTTTTGTCCTTAAATCACTTTCTCATGCACCTTGACATACTTGGGCATCTTGGCATCTTTTTATTAATGCCTTAAGGGATCCAGAAAAGCCTGTAACATCCTTTGTGTCCTGAGAGTAAGGCTATGCTTTGCTAAGATGGCTTGTACTGCTTTGCAGGCTTACCTCACGTCCTCTCCCTGTAATGAAAGGTCTTAGAGCAGTTAAATCCTCTCCTGAGAAGGAGATGCTCCTTATGATTGCCAGGTTAGCACAGCTCTGTGCTTCTCCAGTGCAAGGCTCTGCTGAGCTGCCATAAGTTCAGCCCTCATCTGTCTAAACTGTTTTGGAGTGTGATGAATGATTCATGAGAATCAAAGCTGCAACTTGGTGTATTATTTTGCTGCTGCTTTGCCTCGTAAGACAAGATTATAAAACGTATCTGGAGCAGTTCAGCTGCTTCCTGGAAGTAAGGGTTCATTAGCAAGATTAAGAACAAGACATCTTTATTTATAGATTATCACCAGTTTTGTTGCATAATGTTCTGAGATGCAAAGAAACCTGTTCCCTAGTTCCAGCAGGCTGTGAAGGATTGAGAATTGCCTCTAACTTCATTCATGTTCTTGATGCTTTACACTGTGCTCTTGAGAGAGGGCTACAAGGTTAGCGTTCAATATTTTAATAGGTATCCCTTAGCCCTACTCTCAGGTCAGGTTGATTGCTTACCTAAAAATATTCAGTGAGATGGAGATGAATTCTACCTAAAAACCAGCTAGCTAAAGGTTATTTTGGCTGGCTGCAGAGTCAGTAAGGATTCACTCTAACATGCATTTAGAAGCTGTTCATTGACACTGGTTTAAAGAAAGATTGATCCAAGAGGGCTGCCTTCTCATATTTGTGATTGGAAAAGAAAGTTGGTACCTAAGCAGTGATACAGCATCTCACTTCACCTGCAGTGCAGCAGAATGTAGTTCCAAATATGCTCTCCTTTTTTTTGATTTGCCCAAAACTCCCAGTTGCAACATCTGATGGTCCTGTTGCAAAGCTAGTGTGTAAATTCTGCTGACTCAGAAGGGTCCCTGCTCAACCTGTAAGCAAGAAAAGAGATTGCAATTAACAAAGGAGTAGGAACTCATTTAGGTTTTGCAAGAGGAAAATTGCAGAGCTGGAAAGAATCTGGCATTAGAAGCGAAAAACTTCCAGTTGCTTAAGTTACAGGTTTGAGTCAAATTTTTTTCTGCCGAGAAGTGCCTTTTGCTGCTTGTGGTGCCTCTAAAACCAGTTCTTTGAACCTTGCTTGTGACTATGATGGGAACCTGTGGTGACTGTGTTGGAACTTGATGATCTTTAAGGTCCCCTCCAACCCAAACTATTCTATGATTCTATGACTGTCCATATTATTTAGGTGCCATATAGATACTGTAGGGAAACCATGGGTGGAACTTCTCATCTAGATACTTAGCAAATGCAGGGCATGATTCCGCAAACTGTTACACTTGAATTTTATGCCAAGTGTTTTAATACAGACAGTTCCAGATGCAAGGTTTTGCCTTTTCAAGCTGAGTTTGCAAATGCACTTTCAGCTGAGAGGAAAAGCTGGTGGACCAAGCATGAAGAAATGCAGCAGATGCTTATGAAAAGGGGCATAAAGAAAAAAGCCTAATTTCAAGGAATATCAGAGAAATCTGCAAGAGAGAAATATATCTGGTGAACATGGTCAGCACTGGGTGGGCCTGGGAGATGTAGTAGAAGCACAGCCCACATACACTGTGCCAACCCAGCATGACCCATGCGGAAAGGAATTAATAAAGGAAGCCATATGAAGTTGCATGGATGTTATAAAATTTGTTGCAGACTTTCTTGTGGTAATTTGGTCTTTGTCTTGGGTTATGGCTAATCAAATGAAGGCCAACCAAATCCTGGGTTGCATCAAGAGAAGTGTGGCCAGCAGCTCAAGAGAGGTGATTTTGCCCCTCTGCTGGGCTCTGGAGAGGTCCCACCTGGAGTTAATGTGTCCAGTTCTGGAGCCCTCAACATAAGGACATTTAGCTGTTGGAACAGGTCCAGAGGAATAGGACTAGGAATAATGGATATAAGTTGGAAGAGGGGAAATTCAGGCTGGAGAAAAGAAGGAAGTTCTCTATGGTGAGGATGGTGAGACACTGGAACAGGTTGTGGATGCTCCCTCTCTGGAGGGGTTTAAGGCCAGACTGGATGAGACGCTGAGCAACCTGGTCTAGTGGGTGATGTCCCTGCCTGTGGCAGGGAGGTTGGACCTAGATTATCTTTAGGGTCCCTTCCAACCCAAACTATTCTATGACACAGTTTCACAAACAGCAGTGAGTGTGCCTAGTGGTAATGAATATAGCTATAATGTAAAATCAATATTTAGTCTCAGATAGCTTGGTGTGAAGAGTTTTAAGTTGTTAAACGTGACTTGTGGGAGTAATCTTCTCTCACCTGGCCAGCCCTGCAGTGAGGGGAATGAATGCCCCCTTGAGTATTGACTCCTGTCTGTACAGTTCAGCCACACCAAAAATAGTTGCTGAAAATGTTAAATCTTAAGCGCCTTTTGCAGGGAAAATTCATCAGCTTTTTTTTTCCTAAGGAAACAAGATACTAATTGTGTTGAATATGGTGCTCTCTCTTCAGTGATCAGAAACCTCTTTATTAAAGCTCAGCACCAGTTCATGAGGGAAAAATATACAGATGTTCATGGGAATCTGCTGAATGAAAAGGCTGCTTGTGAAATTGTATTACAGGTTACAGGAGAAAGCTAAAGGTATCAAAACACTTTGACAACACTTCCAAAGTGTTCATTTAGAAATGCCTTTGGTGATACTTTCTAACTGTAATGCTTTCTAACATCTGTTGATTGTGTATGAGAAATAAAATCTACTTAATCCAAATTGCTATTTTTCGTATTTCAAATATTGTAGGCATGCAAACGTTATCCGCTGTTGCATTTCAGATGAGGGTGATAATATCAAAGTTTATATAGAATCAGAATACTTTGTGATTGGAAGGGACCTTCAAAGGTCATCTAGTCCACCCCCCTGTAGTGGGGGGTTAGAGCTAGATGATCTTTAAGGTCCCTTCCAACTCTATGATTCTATGATACTTTCAGTAATTGTATATCACTGATGTGGTGGTGATTCTGGCTATTGATGTAGTTCACCACAACTGTAGGAACCTTCTCCTTGTTCTGGGAAGCTGGGACTAGGCTTGTGTCATGGTACCCATAGTATCCTGCCTCTTCCATGAAGCACATGGTAGGGGGGAAATTATCATGTTCACCTCACTGAAATTGCCTCTGTGTCTATATAGGTGATAAGAGATGTAGACTCCTAAATCCCTGTCTGTCCCACCTTGGGAAAGAGAGGAGGTGGCTTCACAACCTGTAACTGTGGTTTAGCAAGGTGCAGCAGGTTTGATTGTGTTTGGTTGAATGAAACCCTTCAAGGTGCACATGGTTTAGAAAGCTTAAATGTAAAAGTGCATCCTCTGCCTCCTTAACGCTAACTACAAATTTGACTCCTGCTGCAAAAGCTGAGGTGAGTTCATCCAGTTTTATGCCTTACTGCCTTATTAAAGTCCTTGCAGCATTAGTTAGATGGGAATTATTGCTTGTGCAGCCTTCTCATTGCTATATGTTTGTGAGTAATTGGATTTTTTGGTAAAAGATAGCACAAGAAGTAATAAAAACCCTCTGCATTTCAATTTAGCAGTGTTATGTCTTCAGGGCTTCTGAGGGATAACAAGTTACAGGTTTTTATCAAACAAGTATGACTTTGAATGCTCACTGGGAAGTTATATGCTCTAACTTCAAAAAAATAGGAAAGATGTATTTCTGTTCAAGTTATTGTTTCTGGAACCATCAACCCACAAACTGAAGTACTAGCACTTTACAAGTTCAAATTTTAGGCATACTGAACCTTGATGTTTTTAATTTCCATTACTTGGATGCAAATCAAATACCATTTCTGTGTCAGTGAATCTACAACTAACCTTTTACATGAAAGGCTTAATCATAGAATAGTTTAGGTTGAAAGGGGCCTTAAAGATCATCTAGTTCCAACCCCCCTGCCATAGGCAGGGATACCTCCCACTAGATCAGGTTGCTTAGTGTCTTGTCCCGCCTGGCCAGGTATTGAGGGGGCATCCAGAACCTCTCTGAGCAACCTATTCCAGTGTCTCAACACACTCACAAAAAAAGAATTTTTTTAATCTCCAGGATGAATATCCTTCCTTCAAATTTACACCCATTATTCCTAGTCCTTCCATCACATATCCTATTAAAAAGTCCTACCCCTGCCTTTCTGTAGTCCCCTTCAGGTCCTGAAAATCTACTATGAGGTCTCCCCTGAGCCTTCTCTTCCCCAGGCTGAACAACCCCAACTCCTTCAGCCTGTCCTCAGAAGGGAATACTTGTCTATATGCTGTGCAATAAATTGCTGTAGAGGAAATCACTTTCTATGACTTGAAGTTGGAAGGGTCTCAATTTATATTCTCTACTAATTTGCTACCATTTGCTTAAATGTAGGCTATAAAAAAATTTTATATCCTGTATTTTGATTGGCAAAGCAGTAAGAGGAGAAGAGTAAGTTTTCCCCCTCCCTTTTTCCTATTTTTGTACACCAAAGAATCATCATAAAATATTTCCCTGCCTATGGCAGGGGAGTTGGAACTTGATGATCTTTAAGGTCCCTTCCAACCCAAACTATTTTATGATTCTGTGATTTTAGATTGAAAGAGATCCGAAAGATGTAGTTCCAATCCCCTGCCATGCACAGCGATACCTCCCACTAGACCAGGTTGCTCAAAACCTCATCCAGCTTGGCTTTGAATGTGGTCCTCCTTCCTTTTTTTTTTTCCTCAAATATCTACTTGAATGTTCTTGAAGTGTTACTTTTCCAGCTGGACAGAAAGAAGAGAGGGCCCAAGACACTGCTCTAGGGACAAATGAAAGATCCATTCACTCAATTGCATCTTCTTGTACTTCTTGCCAGCTGGTGTGAAATTATGGGGAGTGAAAGATGATAGATGTTTCTGGTAAATTATTCCCAATAACGAAGTGATGGGAGAGTTTGCTTGTCTCCTACTTGTTTCTGCTTAGTGGTGGGAGACAGAGAACACTTTCAGGAGATAGGACCTTTCTGCATTGACTGACAGATGTTCTGACCTTCTAAGTTTTTTCTTTATTCTTCTAGACTAGTTCATGAGTTGCATTGACTAAGAGGCATCAAGCAGATGTGTTGTGTGTCTCACTATGCTCTGCCATAGATGCAATCCCAACAAAAACATGTGCAAAGTGGCCTTTTGTGGAAATGATGTTTCCCTGCAATTGAATGAAAAGGAGATGTTAAATAACTCAGGGTTGTCAGTTCAAATATTAAAACATCATGCTTTTGAGGAAATGATGTTTCCCTGTAACTGAATGTTAGGGGAGACATTAAATCACTCAGGGTTGTCAGCTCAAATATTAAAAATGCAATCCATCATCCAGTATATAATTTCTCAAAGGGCATTGGGTAAGTGATAGATACTGAATTCCTTCTAGTTACTTTCTGAAAGCCAACAGTTCTTTATCTTACCTTTTAAGTCCTAGGGTAGATTTCTCTACTGTGTAGGCTAAAAAATCCCAAACCAGTCAGCCAAAATAAAAGGTTATCTGGCTATCTCTCATTTGGAGTATTTGGAGCTGTATATTATTTCACTTATATTTAGGCAAGTAGGACTTGTATTTATTTTTTTTTAGGATTTTTTTCAGAAACATCATTAAAAAAAAAGTGTCACGGATTTAAATAATCTATCCTTGTTTTAATTGAAGTGAATTTGGCTGTTGTGAATGTTAACACTAAAACATGGCTGACGTTTTTTAAAATGTTTATTGTTGTAAGAAGTATTTGCAGATATAGGTTGATTGCTTTAATATAATTGGACAGTTGTAAGGTACATGTTGACAGACCTTTACAGTGTTCTATCAGGAAAGTATTAACAAAGTCGTGGTAACACCACCAAATTAAGCAGTGCAGTGATAAATTGGTTCCAATTTATTAAGTTGCCAAGTATGTTACAGTGGCCTTATTTTGAAGCATGAGTCACATGTACCTGGCAGAGATAAATGGAGAAGCTTTCAGGATCGTTTAAGTTTGGTCATTTAAATTCTATAAAATCTCTTATAATGCCCTTAATAGTCCTCAGGGGACCAAAGGTGGCAGAAGGATTGGCCACAGGGAGTTCACAAAGGTTGCTTTGTTTTAGGGGAATAAACTTAATCTGGTGAGTGTGATGCTTGTTTTCCCCATCCACTGCAACTGATTTTTTTGATAGTGTCTTTTGCCATAAAAGGTGTTCTAAGAGAGTTTTATTGTTACTGGAATGCAATATTTCCCAGAGCAAAAGCACTCTTCACACTTGGGAAGTGTTAGTGCAATTGCTCTTACTTCTGTGGGATGTTTCTGGTAGCTATTGAAGCAGTGCTGCTTTGTCCTCATCTCTCTCAGCTGCTGTCACTGCAGAGTTCTTTTGAAAAGTCCTGTTGCTGCTGCTTATCTGTTATGGTTTGAAGAATCACAGAGTGTCAGGGACTGGAAGGGAACTCAAGAGATCATGTAGACCAATCCCCCTGCCAGAGCAGGAACACCTCGACCAGAATACACAGGAAGGCATCCACATGTGGGGTTTAAATGTCTCCAGAGAAGAAGACCCCACACCCTCTCTGGGCAGCCTGTGCCACTGTTCAGTCACCTGCACCCTGAAAAAATTTTTTCTCATGTTTCTGTAGAACCTCCTGACACTCACCCTTTACATATTTTTGAGGTCATGAATGAGGTTACCCCTCAGTCTCCTCCAAGCTAAAGAGACCCAGCTCCTTCAGTTCTTCCCTCAGAAGGGAGATGCTCCAATCCATTCATCTCTGTTTCTCTGTGCTGGACTCTCTACAGCAGTTCCCTGTCCTTCTTCAACTGAGGGCCCAAGAACTGGACAAAATACTCCAGATGTTGTCTCACCAGGGCAAAGCAGAAGGGGAGGAGAACCTCTCTCCATCTACTGACCTGCTCCCTCTTTAGTACACTCCAGGATGCCATTTACCTTCTTGGGCACAAGGGCACTTTGCAGGCTCATATATTTGAGTGAGAGCTTAGTTTCTGGAAATAAGCTTGCATAGCTGGTGTAACATAGCTTTGTTCTTGCTCTTTCTGCTATTAATAAAAGCCAAAGATTTAATCTTGAAGACACAAACTCTTTGGAACCATGAACCTGTGGAGATTTGTCAGCTTTAATCCTGTGTGAGACCTCCCCAGCATAAGAGGACTGTTGTTGCTGCCTGGACTGGTGCTGTTGACACATTAAAACAATGGGTGCAGTGATTTAAACATTAGTTTTTTCTTTTAAATATATATTAAAGAATTATGTCAATGAGCTATCAGGTCTGGATGCCTTCCTGTGTGACCTGGTCTAGGTGTTCCTGCTCTGGCAGGGGGATTGGACTAGATGATCTCTTGAGCTCCCTTCCAATCCCTGATAGTCTGTGGGTTTGTGAACTGCATATTATTTTATGCTATCTGTGTTGCTACCCTCTTAATTTCCATTCTGCTTAGATATTATAATGTCTTCTTGCATTATCTTATTCAAGAATTTCTTTATTTGTCCTGTTTTTTCACTTTTACCCTTTCCTTCATCAGCATGCTGTTTTGTTTTCTAAATTATGCCCATGCTAAAAGAAGGCAGTGTTAGATTCGTACCATTTATGATGTATTATGAAGTAGAATCTTCAAAATTTTAGACTGTCTCTTTTATATGTAGACATTTCTGGTCTGAATGAGATTTTTTCAGACTTTCCACAGCCCTAGTTGTTCATTGCAATCAACTTGCCCTTTACCACCCTATTAATTGTGATGTTTGCTTCAAGAAGGGAGTAGTATGTCATAGAATCATAGAATGGTATGGGTTGGAAGGGCCCTTCAAGATCATCTAGTTCCAGCCCCCCTGCCATAGGCAGGGACACCTCCCACTAGATCAGGTTGCTCAGAGCCTCATCCAGCCTGGCCTTAAACACCTCCAGAGAGGGGGCATCCACAACCTCTTCTGGGTAACCTGTTCCAGTGTTTCTACACCCTCAATGCACAGCATTTTCTTTCTTATCTCCAGCCTGAGTCTCCCCTCTTCCAATTTGAATCCATTATTCCTCGTCTTTCCATAACATATCCTATTAAAAAGTCCTACCCCAGCCTTTCTGGAGCCCCCTTCAGGTATTGAGATGCTACTCTGAGGTCTCCCCTGAGCCTTCTCCAGGCTGAACAACCCCAACTCCTTCAGCCTGTCCTCAGAAGGGAGGTGCTCCAGCCCTTGAAAGAAAACCCATTCAAGCTTAACACTGTGTTTCTGTTTAATGCCACATTGTTTGTTGTGTTATTCTTGTTTTCACTCTGAATTAAACTTAGTTGCAGGCATATACCCCCAGGTTTGCTCTCAACTAGTTTCCAGCATTGTTGCTCCAAAATATTGATAAAATCTTAACTCTTCCTGAGTTGCCTTATCTTCTCTGCTTGACAGCCTCCACCCCCAGCTAATAGCTTTCAAGTACAATGTTCTCTTGCCTTGACATGTGGTGCTTAACTGATGCCAGTGAACCTGGAGCACCCAGGTCCTCCTTTCACAACAAATATATTACAAGTGACAGGTTGTCCATAAATATGGATGTTAATTCCTTTAAGATCTACTTGGGACAGGTTCTCTGATAAGCTACTGGCCTTGGGATGAGAACTTCTATAAAATATATTTAGAATTCATCATCCAGGCTAGCAGCTGTTGCTTACCAATAGATGGAGGACATGAGTTTTGGATCTTCTTCTCAGTTCTACATTGTCAACCTTCAGGTTTTTTTCATGTTTAGGAATGCTTTAAAACATAGCCAAGACTGTCAAAATAATTTGTAATCTTTCTACTAAACTGTGGGGAGTAGTGCTGCAGTAATTCAAAACAGGTAGAGGTGCAGGGATTTATTTGATGGGCGTTTAACCTTCATATACGTCCAGTAGCAGGGTTTCTTTGGGGTTTTGTTTGTTTGTTTGCATTGTGGTTTTTGTTGTTGTTGGTTTTTTTTTATTTCAGCCTCATTACGTGAAGGTCACGTGAGTAATGAATATTTTCCTTACCTGGGTTTCTCAGCTTTTCTTGTTCACATTGTTAAGCCCACTGTGATGATGCAACAGTAGCCTAGTTTGGGATACTATTCCCATGGCAGTTGCTTTGGGTAGAGTTGCCAGCCACCTGTGCTCCATTATTTTCAATTTTTCAACCTCTTACCTTCTTGATTTTGGATAAATGCTGTTTCTAGATATCAAAGCAAACTTAATTGCTTGTTCCCCCCTGGTTTTTGCCTCACAGCTTCCCTGGTCTCTTGCTCATGTGGTAGGAATGCCCAGGTGAAGGTCCATTTGAATAGCATCCTCCCAAAAACCTCTTGTTTTGCGTGTTGGAATATCTGGGGCAATAAAGGCTGCCCCACTGCCTGTGTGTGAAGAGTAACTCTGGCAACAGAACCACATCACAGTGGCTTGTGCTTCTTAGTAAGCCCAGCTAGGCAAGAATAACTTTTGCTTCCTCCTCTTTTTAGTACAGGAGAGTGAATGTGTTTTTCTGACTGAAAATACCACAAAATGGGGTCTACTGAGTAAGAATGTGTCTTTTTTTGTTTCTTAGTTCCTAGAAGTAATTTTGTAGTGAGTGACTGTTCTTTTGGTCCGTCTGAAACTGGTATGCATTATTCATAAGGGCTAGATTGGTTTTAATAAAAATAGTTTCCCTTCAGATAACATAGAAAAAACACTCAATTATTAGGTTCAGGTTCTTCTTGTTCCTGGGGTGTTGGTCATGAACAATAACTCTGATAGTGTAGCTTTTCTTTGTGTTAGGCTAAGTGATTTGGGTTTTCTTTTTTTTATAAATAGAACCTTTTAATTAAAAAAAATGGCTTCTGTCTTTTCTTGTGTGTGTTGGCAAACATCCAGAATAAAATAAAAGGCAGCACGAGAGGTTCAAGTTGGCAGACATTTATTTCAAACTACCTTTATGTAGTAATCATAGTATGGTTTCGGTTGGAAGGAACATTAAAGATCATCTAGTTCCAACCTCCCTGCCATGAGCAGGGCACCTCCCCACTAGACCAGGATGCTCAGTGCCTCATCCATTCTGGCCTTAAACACCTCCAGGGAGGGGGCATCCACAAACTCTCTGGGCAGCCTGTCCTAGTGTCTCACCACCCTCACAGGAGAGAACTTATTTCTTATATCTAGCCTGAATCTCCCCTCTTCCAATATACATCCATTATTCCTAGTCCTTCCATCACATATCCTATTAAAAAGTCCTACCCCAGCATTTCTGTCGCCCCCTTCTCTTCCCCAGGCTGAGCAACCCCAATCCATTCAGCCTGTCCTTATTAGGGAGGCCCTCTCATCATCTTCATAGTCGTCCTCTGGACCCAAAAGAGAACAAATCAGAAAAAATGACTTGTGTGAATGTGTAAATCTGTGCTGCATCCCCTTCTCAATACTATATGCCCTTGACTAACAACATAGTTATTTTAAAAATAAAGTGGCAGTAGTAAATATACAGGAAAGGCAATCATGTCTGCTTAGAAGTACAGAATATATTCTGTTTGAGGATTAAGATTTTTCAACTTGGGATAAAAAAGTCAAAACAGCTGTCTGGGAGTAGATCAAATAGGTTTTTAAAATTCTGATTGGAGCAAACAATATGAATGTAGACTTCTGCTTTCACTGTTTTGCACTAATGATATTAGAATACACTGAATAGGGGGAAAACATGTTGTATACAAAGAAAGAATGAATGAACAAACCAAAGGCTTCCTTCCTTCAAAGCCCTTAACCTGAATGTGCTGGCAGTGTAGTTAAGATTTGTCTATAAAAAGAAAGAAGGTAAAGTTCATAGGAAGGGGGAATATTCTTTATTACACCAAGAGACAGAGTTACTAAAAGCCAAATAGTTTGAAGAAAACCCCTAAGTGTCCAAAAATACATTTTCTCTCTTCAATCCTCTATTCACTGTCTCCCTGCTCTTCAACCAGGTTATGGAAATTACCATGGATTAAATAACCATGTACATTGTATAGTTTAAACTGTGTAGTTTAAACTGTGTAGTTTAAACAAAGGAAAAGCATTTCTGTTGAATGCAGATTTTCTTGCTCATGTACCTAGTTCTCCTCATGACTCCTTTCTCTGCATGATATTGCAGATTACTCTGTCAAAGGCCAACTTGTTTCACTGGCTTTGAATCTTTCATGGCAGTTGTTGTGCCACCAATGTGTTTTACAGCAATGCTACTTTTTCCAGACTTCATCTCATAAGTTTTATAGAGATTTAAGCTGATTAACCCTAGTTCCAATTATGTGGCCTATTTATTGTTGAGGTTAGATCAGGTTGCTCAATGCCTCATCCACTCTGGCCTTAAACACCTCCAGAGAGGGGGCATCCACAACCTTTATGGACAGCCTGTTCCAGTATCTCACCACCCTCACGGTAAAGAATTTCTTTTTTACATCTAGCTTGAATCTACCCTCTTCCAATTTACATTAAAAATCACTTACTAAACATGTTTTGCTTCAGCAAAGGAAAATTTTGAGTTAAGCTTGCTTACTCCATCCAGTAACTGAAGTTTTATTATTAGGCTGTAGTGACCCAAAAATAAATGCTTACTTTCTTCCTGAAGCCTTCAGTACATGCCATATAATCTTTCAAATACTCTGGAAATAATAACTCTCTCCACTGATAAAGCTTTTTAATATATAAATGCAGTAGTGGTATTTTAATAGCAATTAAAGTAGTCTTGTTTAATGAATGGATAGACCACTTGCTTACCCAAATACAGTCATTAAACATGAATGCAATTCTTTTATTTCTCCTTTTTTAAGTTAAAAGCTAACATGCTTATTTCCTAAAAGAAGAAAGCAGACTTTTTCAATATTCAGTGCATAGAATAGAATCATAGAATAGAATAATTCGGGTTGGAAGGGACCTTCAAGATCATCTAGTTCCAACCCCCTGCCATAGGCATGAACACCTCCCACTAGACCAAGTTGCTCAGTGCCTTGTCCAGTCTGGCCTTAAACACCTCCAGAGAGGGGGCATCCACAACCTCTATGGGCAACCTCTTCCAGTGTCTCACCACCCTCACAGGAGACAACTTCTTTCTTATATCTAGTCTTAATCTCTCCTCTTCCTTTTTACATCCATTATTCCTAGTCCTTCCATCACATATCCTATTAAAAAGGCCTATTCCAGCCTTTTTCAGCCTTCTTCAGGTTATCATGGTGTTTTGATACACTATGACATTTCAGTGAAGTTATTTTTTATACTCATTCTTCTTATATAAGTAGGTTTATTTTAGTTGCTTCTGGTATTTTGTTAGTCTTTCTCACTGTTAATGTTTTGGTTCCTTCCCCTTTCCACCAGTCCTTAACGCTTTCAACTTTTTGACCTGTAATTCCATGTGACATTTCTGGTGTTGAATTGTTCTTGTGTGGCAGAAGAACAGAACAGCTTCTAACTTCTGAAGTGTCATACCTAAGCATTTCCTTCCTCCAATTGTTGCTTACCTTGCTGAGAAATAAAGAAAATCGCAGCCAAAAAATTACTTGACCCTTTCACTCAGTCACAAATCATCAGAGTTATCAGGCTGGAAAATTACAACAGCACTAAGTTTACAAAATCCTTACGAAGTTGTAAGAGGTTGATAACAGTACTGTTCCTGGAGTGTATTAGAAGGGGTGCAGTCAGTAGGTGGAGAGAGGTTCTGCTCCCCCCCTTCTCTGCCATGGTGAGACCACATCTGGAGCATTGTGTCCAGTTCTGGGATCCTCAGTTGAAGAAGGACAGTGAACTGCTGGAGAGAGTCGAGCACAGAATGACAGAGATGATGAAGGGATTGGAACATCTACCTTCTGAGGGAAGGCTGTGGCAGCTCGGTCTCTTTAGCTCGGAGAAGAGGAGACTGAGGGGGGGCCTCATTCATGTTGATAAATATTAACAGATAAGTGTCAGGAGGATGGAGCCAGGGTCTTCTCAGTGACCTCTAGTGATAGAACATGGGGCAAGCTGGAACATAGGAGGTTCCACAGGAATCTGAGAAAGGACTTTTTCACAGTAAGTGTAAGAGAACAGTGGCACAGGCTGCCCAGAGAGGGTGTGAGGTCTCCTTCTCTGTAGACGTTCAAAACCCATCTGTATATACTTTCCTGTGTGTTCTAGTCTAGGTGTTCCTGCTCTGGCAGGGGGATCTCTTGAGGTCCCTTCCAATCCCTGACAGTCTTTGATTCTATTTTGATAAATGCATGGGTTATTAAGTTAAATGAACAGTCTTATAGGTTGAAATAAGAAATTTACAGATTTAACTCATTCTCTCCTTGTCCCACTCATTCTCCCTTAAGAGTAACCCACTTTTTTAGTGTAAATCCTTTTCTTGTTGCATAGACTATCCTGGTCTGCTCACACCTTGAAGGCTGCCTGGACTGTGCCTTGGGATAGGGGCTGTTTGAGTGGCAGATAGTCGTGCAGATAGTGATGGTAATTTAGTCATTCAAAAAGGTGACTCAGGATGATATAACAAATAACATGGACTACTTCAGGAGGGCTGAAAAGCAAGGACTGGAACACAGGGTTTTGGAGCAGTGTTTGATACACAGCCGCTGTTGGGAGAACCTGGTTGGTGGACTTCCGGTTTGAAATCCTTCCTTACCATTAAATTGGATGCAGAGCTATCCAGCATCCTTGTCTTCCTAGAGTACCATGTACAACCTCAGCATTTAGTTACAATCCAATTTAATCCAACAAAAACCTTTATATCCTATTAATGTGTCAGATCAATTGTGCTTTTATATGCCAGACATCCAGATGAGCTCCTGTTTCATGCTCTCAGGGTGCAGGTGGGCTGAGATGCTCTGGGGAGAAATGATCATCTGGATATGATCATGCTGTGACTAAGAACAAAATGGATTCTAAGCAATCCCTTCAAATAATTACTCAACTAGAAAAGGCAGGCTTTTTTTCAGCCGATACTTTCAGTTGAGATATGGATGCCTTTTAATTAGTGTGGGAATCATTCTTACAATAACAGATAGAATCATAGAATCAAAGAATAGTTTGGGTTGGAAGGGACCTCAAAGATCATCGAGCTCCAACCCCCCGCCATAGGCAGGGACACCTCCCACTAGATCAGGCTGCTCAGTGCCATGTCCAGCCTGGTCTTGAACACCTCCAGAGAGGGGGCGTCCACAACCTCTCTGGGCAACCTGTTCCAGTGTTTCACCACCCTCACTGTAAAGAATTTCTTTCTTGTGTCAAGTCTCAATCTACCCCCTTCCAATTTACATCCGTTGTTTCTGGTCCTCCCATCCGATATCATATTAAAAAGTCCTTCCCCTGCCTTTCTGTAGGACCCCCTCAGGTACTGATAAGTTACTATAAGGTTCCCCCTGAGCCTTCTCTTCTCCAGGCTGAACAACCCCAACTCCTTCAGCCTGTCTTCATAGG
>VZTY01003322.1:53834-64779 GCA_013400935.1 Turnix velox
TCCTGGTATATGGCCTTATTTTTCAAGACTTGAGTTGTGGAATCAGAGGCCATATCAGTGAATGCTGAGGCAGAGAAGTTATTGAGTACCTCAGCCTTCTCCAAATTCCCTGTGATGAGCACTACAAGATACCCTTTTCTATAAAAAAATTGGAGGTAGTAATACTGTTAAAACTGAGGGAGAAGGAAGAAAAAGAGGCAACTGGCAACAAGCACAATATTATAGTCTCTCCCTAGTTATCCGTCCTTGTCCTCTCCATTTTTGTGTGCTCCCAAGGAGCTTTCTCTTTCCTCTCCTAAGCCATACTTTATAGGAAGGTTGTTGGAGGGCTCAGACCCTAGTGGACACCATGGACTGAGATTGGAAGTCATATTAACTTTCAATCAGTGTCGCCATCCTCAATTAAGAGGCACTCAGGTTCTGAGCTCATAGATTTCATTGGTTTTTTTTTTAATTTTTTTTTCCTGACAGCAGTGGTCCTAGAATGTTGCTGTGTGGTACTTGAAAAAGGCAAGAAGCAATCAGTGCACTGCATTTAATTTTGAACACTGAGATTATAAATAGACACAACGGGTGTCTTTGATTAAATATAAATAATGGAACAACTTTGTCTCCTTTCTCTAAAGAAGAAACAAAGTGCAGCAACGCTCACTGCAAGTTTTACTTGAATATGACACCACGTATTCCTCTTTATCATCCTTTTATTTTATTTCAGGATCAGTATAATTTGGCTAGGCCTGTTTGGTGAATTCTGATGGTCTTTAGCTGGAATTCCATAAAGCTTTAAAATTCGTGTTTACCTCATGTAGTAATGGTTTTTGGTATGCCTGAAAGTATGGGGCAGCATTGTCTCTTGTCTCCCTTTCTTAAGACATGAGAAACTTTCTGGTGTATGTTTGTTCTTTTTTTCCCTTAGAAATCTAACCATCAGCTTACTGCAAGATCAAAATTTCAGAGACAGCAGTGGTAGAACTATCCTCCAGATGCACTCTTTTTCTCTCCCTTCAGTGGCTCAGTTGAAATTTCTGATTTCAGGCTGGATTTTTGCCTGGCTGGATGATGTACTGAGCAACCTGGTCTAGTGGGAGGTGTCCCGGACTGTGGCAGTAGGGGTTGGAACTAGATGATCTTTCAAGTCCCTTCCAACAGAAACCATTCTATGATTCTATGCTTTCCAAACTGGGGTCATAAGAAATTTAGGAATTTACTGCAACATGGAAGTGCCATTCCTTGCCCAGCTTTAATACATGATGGCAAATGAGTAAAATAATTGTACTGAAACGTTTATTTACTTGAACTAAGGTATGAATTTTACGTTCTGGACTAGATGATCTCTTGAGGTCCTTTCCAATACCTGATATTCTGCGATACTATGATTCTCCTGAGTTGGGTTTACTTTGTACTGTTTGCATCAGTCTGGTTTTAATAATAAAAGGCTTTGTTTTTGTGCACTACAAGGCCAAGAATTGCAATGATTTTCCAGTTCATCCAATGCCCATTCTTCCAAACTTCAACAATCTCTGCTTTTGGAACTAGGTGATGCTATGTTGTATTAAATGGATGTGATACTAGAAGGAGAGGTTTTTATTTCACAGTGCTCCAAGATTTGGATGTTAAATAAATGTCTGAGAAATCCAAGACCTTGGTGTATTTGATCATAAAGTAACCAGTTACTCCAGTTACTGGTTTGGGAAAAAACTAAGAAGCCTAAAAAAAAAAAAAGCAGTTCATTACAGAACAAATTTGTTGTAATAGTGACATCTATTTACCTCTGTATCTTATAATTTAAAATTCTGGGTAAAAATATTAAAAGAATACCAACTTCTAGCAGAAAAAGAAGAGAAACCAGTGGTCAGAGTGGAGTGTTGCTACTGCTGTCAGAGCATAGTCCAGCTCTCTTAGACATCCCACAAGAATAACACATGAAAAGAAGAACAAAGACCAGAAACAACCTCCATTTTTCTGCATCCAGTGCTCAGTGCTGAACGGAAGTGAACACCAGATGCCCCTCTTAATTCCTGCTTGCCAAGACACTGATTTCAGGAGTGGTTTGTGATGCTTACTTGCAGTGTTGCATAACGGAAACCTCCTTGTTAGTTAGCTTATGCTTCTTTAAACACAAACTGTAGAGAGGGTAGGATTGAGTGGGAAATGAGAAATTTCCTCTTTCGGGATTCAGATGATGCTTGCAGTTGTGAGCCAACTCCCTCACCCTTCAGGGAGAGAAAAACACATCTGATACTCTTTGAGATTATTGGAAGGAATCTCAAGAGATCGTCTAGTCCAATCCTCCTGCCAGAGCAGGAACACCCAGATCAGGTCACACAGGAAGGCATCCAGGTGGGGTTTGAATGTCTCCAGAGAAGGAGATCCCACAACCTGTCTGGGCAGTAGTAGGGGAATTAGATGGTGCTGTCATAGCTGGTCTGATAAATTGCCTTTAACACTCACTAGATGGCATAAATTAGAGCAGCCTAAATTCTGTGAGTGAAAGAAGAATGTGGAAAAAAGGAGAAAGGGATAAGCACAAAGAAGGCTGTGGTCCAGAGGAGGGTCACAAAGATGATGAGAGGGGTGGAGCACCTCCCTTCTGAGGACAGGCTGAAGGATTTGGTATTGTTCAGCCTGGAGAGAGTAGCTCATTGGTCTCACAGTAATTGCAGACCTTGCTCCATGGGATGAAACTGCCCAGCACTAGGTTCCCAGTAACCTTTTGGAGACAAAACAAGGGCTGTGGGTTTCAGTGGCGAAATCCTCATCTGTTTTTTTTATTGGTTTTCAGTGAAGTTAGAAGTTACTGATGCTGTGCTCTTTGTTTATACTTTCTTGTAGCAGGTGTATAGTTCACTAAAGGGAAGTGTGAAATGCTTCTCCTGTGGAGGAGCAATCCCATCCCCCAGTATGTGCTGGGGACTACAGAAAAGGACTTGGTGGACATCAGGTTGATCATAATCCAGTGTTCTGTCGCCCTCACTGTGAAAAAGTTTTTTCTTATGTTTCTCTGGAACCTTCTATGTTCCAGTTTGTACCCATTTCCCCTTATCCTATCATTGGAGGTCACTGAGAAGAGCCTGGCTCCATCCTGCTAACACTCACTCTTTCATACTTTATAAACATGTATGAGGTCATACATGTCTCAGTCTCCATTTTTCCAAGCTAAAGAGTCTGATGGAGCATCTCTCCTGTGAGGAAAGGCTGAGTGGGCTAGAATGGCTCACCCTGGAGGAGGGAAGGGCCAAGGGGATCTTAGAAATATCATAAGTACCTGAAGGGTTTGTGCAAAGAGGATGGAACCAAGCTCCTTCAGGTTGTACCTACTGACAGGATCAGAGGTAATGGGAACAAACTGAACACAGGAGGTTCCACCTGAACATCAGGAAACACTTTTTCATTGTGGGGGTGACTGAACACTAGCACGGATTGCTCAATGATGTTGTGGGGTCTCTGTCCTTGGAGTTATTCAAAAGATGTCTGAACATGATCCTAGGTAATGTACTATAGAATCATAGAATAATTTGGGTTGGAAGGGACCTTCTTCTCCCCAGTGTGCAACAGACTGCAAACGATGCAGCTGAAAGATAGTAATGGTGCTGATCTTTGGTCTTCAGAAGGATTAATAATAAATTCTTTCAGTGAAGAGGCCAAAAAGTATTTTTTCCATCACTTTAGATGTGTACAGAGGGGTTATAAAATCATAGAATCGTTTGGGCTGGAAAGTACCTTAAAAATCATCTAGTTCCAATCCCTCTGCCATGGGCAAGGACACCTCCTACTAGATTAGGTTGCTCAGTGCTTTGTCCTGCCTAACCTTGAACACCTCCGGAGAGGGGGCATCCACAGCCTCTCTGGGAAACCTTTCCAGTGTCTCACCACCCTCACCGTAAAGAATTTCCTTCCTATCTCCAGCCTGAATCTCCCCTCTTCCAATTTACATCCATTATTCCTAGTCCTTCCATCAAATATTGTATTAAAAGGTCCTACCCCAGCCTTTCTGTTACCCCCTTTCAGGTATTGATAAGCTCCTATGAGCTCCCCCCGAGCCTTCTCTTGTCCAGACTGAACAACCCCAACCCCTTCTGTCCTCAGAAGGGAGTTGATCCCTTCCACTCACAGAATTAGCCTCTTTTACCTGCCTGTGTTTCAGATCTATTTTTACACAGTACTTTATTTTCAAGGTCTTGGATGCACCACATGCATGTGAAAATGTGCATATCCCGAGACTCAGATTTCTGGTGTGTCTAAATTTGTATCCTTCCTAATGAAAGCTTTGCAAGTAAGCATCCTTTAGGGACCTGGCACATTACAGCTGTAAAAGCAAATGAGACTCGGCCAGCCTTAGAACATAGAAACTGGTGATAGAATTTCCTTTGGATTTCTGGCTTGTAGCATTTTTTTTGCCTTTATAATATGAAGTATTTTAATTTCTCTACTGTGATAGGGGGTCAATTGGTGTTTTGAAATGTAATGTTGAATAATTCAGTTTGTTCTATGTTGTGAATTTTTGTGAGCTATTAAACAATAAAAAGGAATACAGTGGTGTAAAGATCATTAAAGCTGAAAGGATTCCAGAATTACTTTTCTTTATAACATTTTTCTGTTTTAGCTCCAATTCTCTTTTTTATTTTTTTTTCTTTTTTCCTTTCTTCTTTCTCAGATGAGTAGTCATTTCTACTTTTAGGCTTAAGTTTAGGTAATTACTGCATTGCCAGTGTCAAACCACAAGGAAATGTGTTGTACATGGACCAGTCTTCCACTGACATTAGAAAAAGAAAATGACAAAAAGAAAATTCAGAAAACAAAGACTAAATTTATGTTGATCATTAACATTGATAATTTAGACAGTTGTATTATTTTAATGCTTTCTAACTCTGGCTTTGTAGTTAGTTTAAAGTCTTTTTCAAAAACTCTTAAATACTCTTGTGGTCTCCTTCATGTAGACAAATTTTATGTTGAACATTAACACTGATAATTTAGAAAGTTGTATTATTTTAATGATTTCTAACTCTGGCTTTATAGTTAAAGTCTTTTTCAGAAACTGTTAAATGCTGTAATGATGTTTTTCACACTTGAGCTGTATGAAGTATTCATATAAATGTGGACTGGGAGGGGAAGAATCTAACTTGATATTATTAGAAAGTGAAGTATTACCAGGGATTTAACTTAGTTTTGAGAACAGTGCTAATGGAGGAGAATTCATCAGTCTTTTATATTAGCTTTCCCTTAAAGACCATTTGATTTCATCCTTGAGATTGGGGCTATCACCTGCTGAATTCAGGAAAAAAACAACTAAATCTAAGTTTGAAGTGACTGTAGGATGGATACACCCTTTGTCCTAGTATAAAAATAAATTCAGTGACAGAATTTTTCTCTAAGCTTTTATTAACTTGGTTTTTTTTTTCCCTGTTTATCCCCGTGTGATTTAGGGCCATGCAGGCGAGGAGTAGGCATGGAATCACCACAAGATAGCTTTATGTGCCCCTCCTCTCTTTCCCAACATTTTTAAACCACTTCTAAGACTTCTTTTACAGAAAAAGCAGCTGCTCTTTACTAAAGGGTGCACAGTGTAATTGAAGCTACCTAGCCTCAATATGTATTATTTAGACCCTATATAATGGCAAGCAACCAGCACATACACAATCATAAGATCAAAGAGACCTGGAAAAGAGCAGAAAAGGATGTGCTTCCTCATTAAATTGTAGAGATAAGGATATTGGCAGAAGTAGAAATAAACTTTTTCATTAGGGAAAAATACTGTTGGAGCCACATGATCATGACTGCTTGCCAGATAATTTCTAGGCTTTAAAGTGATTATAGGGCTTATGTTCTGCACACCTATTTTATTCACAAAGCACCTTTCATTGGGAGGATAATCTCTGTGAGAGGGGAATAATGTGTCCCAGAAATAAGGCACTACTGGTCTTGGGAGGGCTAGGAGAACACTGTGAGCTCTTCATCAGTCAGCACAGTTAGGTGACATACATTTTAATGCAGTGTCTCATTTAGTAAAATACCTCATTGATGTTGGCTAGCTTGTAGGAAGTAGCTATACTGCATTGGTGAGTTTGCTTTGGGGTAGGAATGAGGGCTTATTCGGTCCATTCTGGTTATTTCAGGTATGAGGCCACATGCTGTGAATATTCTTGCTCAGATTGTGGTTCTGCTTTCCAAAACTGTCTGAGTTATCTAGTAGCACTAATGTCCAGACAAAGTCTGCTGGTAGTCCTTGGGAGGGAACATAGCACTTCGTTCTTGCTCCAGAGTCTAGCAGGATGTTGCCCCTCACATGAGAAAGGGGAACCAAGCCTAGCAGCCATGGCACTGTTGGCCAAGGAGCTTGACTGTGAACACAAGGTCATGCTTGAGGCACTGCAGCTGGGATATTTGTGTGGGACAGAACTTAAGCTATCAGCCCATGACATAGGTTGCACACTCATCTCTTTGTACGGGAGAGTGTTGCTGTATGTATGACTCTTCATGAGGGAAACCAGCTTGTTTTTAACACTCACTCTCTCACCCCTGAGATTTAGCCAGCTGGAACAGCCAAAACACAAAAGCTACTTAAGCTGCTTTTCCAACCTTGTGATTCACCACACAGGCAGCCCAAGGCTATGGGACAGTTGCTAAACAATGGCTGATGTGTTGGGGAGCACAAAGTGTCTTTGCATGCCACAAGTAGAAGCTCCTGGTTGGTGGCCAGAGCATTTTCTCCTCCTACCTGCCCCATGAGCCTCTTTATAGAATCATAGAATAGTTTGGATTGCAAGGGACCTCAAAGATCATCTAGTTTCAACCCCCCCTGCCATAGGCAGGGACACCTCCAACTAGATGAGGCAGCTCAGTGCTTTGTCCAGCCTGGCCTTAAACACCTCCAGAGAGAGGTCATCCACAACCTCTCTGGGCAACCTGTTCCAGTGTTTCACTTCCCTCACAGGAAAGAATTTCTTTTTTATGTCTAGCTTGAATCTACCCCTCTTCCAATTTACATCCATTATTTCTAGTCATCCCATCACATATCTTACTTAAAAGTCCTACCCTGGCCATTCTGTAGCCCCTCTCAGGTATTGAAAAGTTACTAGGAGGTGTCCCCTGAGCCTTCTCTTCTCCAGGCTCAACAACCTCAACTCCTTCATCCTGTCTTCATAGGGCTGGAGCACCTCCCTTTTGATCATCTTCATGGCCTTCTCTGGACCCACTTCAACAGCTCAATGTCCTTCTTCTGTTGACGACTCCAGAACTGGACACTGTAACTCCAGATGGGGCCTCACCAGAACCCAATAGAGGGGCAAAATCAACTCTCTTGGCCTGCTGGTCACACTTCTCTTGATGCAGCCTAGGACTGGGTTGGCTTCTGGGCTGCAAGCACACACTGGTGGCTCGTGTTGAGTTTTTCACCCACTGACACCCCCAAATCCTTCTCTTCAGGACTGCATTCAGGCCACTCTCCACCCAGCCTGTATATGTGCTTGCTCCAACCCACATGCAGAACTTTGCATTTGGCCTTGTTGAACTTCATGAGGTTGGCATGGGCCCACCTCTCAAGCCTGTCAAGGACCCTCTGGATGGCATCCCTTCCTTCTAATGTATCAGCTGCACCACACAGCTTGGTGTCACCTGCAAAATTGCCGAGGGTGCTCTCAATACCACTGTCCATCACCTTGATGAATTGAAGGACTCAGGAGCATCTCTGTCCAGCTTCCATGCCTTTCCTGCCTGGGGAACTTTCATCTCTTTGAGAATTGCTCTTCCTTTTAATTTCTCATAAGTCCTTTAAGGAAAGAATGGAGTTCAACTTTGGTTTGAAGGCTGAGCTACAGGCTGTACTTGTCTGCATAGGGCTGAGGAGACAAGTCAGAAACAGGAGCTGCAAATGAATCTAATGGAAAAAATGAAATTATGTACTAGACTCCCTATGTTGAGCAAGTTTGAAAGTTTGAAAGCCAGCAGAACATGCGTTATTTAATAGTAGGAATTCATATAGTATAGGATAGTAGCTAGTTTAAAACAGGCTTTTCTGAATAGGCTGAAGTGTGACACAGCTTTATGAATCTGAAAATCAATAATTAAAGTAAAGAAAAATGATTAATAGTTCAACTTTGATCTTTTAACTGCTGTACCTTAAGTGGCAAAGGTTAACTGAAGTAGGCATTACAGGACAACTAGAGGCTTATTTCTATATGCTAAAAGTATATTGAAAATGCATTCGTTTATCATGGTGGTGGTAAAACTATGTTGGTAATAAAATGAGACTTAATTTTTAGTGAAAGTAATTTGAAACAAACAAAATTTTAAGCTTCCATAGAAGTGCTTTGTGCAAATGAATTTGAGTTATTTTCTTTATTCCTGTATGAGGACAGCATCCATGTATTCAGAGTTCTTGGACTTGTATGTCTTAAACTGACATGCTCAGGTTTACCAGGTTAAGTATTTCAAAGTTTTATTGTTTCATATTGGTTCATTCACTGGCAGATGGTATCAAAAGATGCACTTGATGTCGTTGTTTTTAAAAGTTCAACATCATGAACCATGCAATTCTGAAGTAAAATATCAATGTGAATATTTGTGTAAGTTCTACTGATGCTCTTTTTTTTTAAAATAAGATTTGTTTTTCCCCCACAAGCTTTTCTCTGTATTCAGGATGACAAGCATTTTGTGTTTACTGGTGCGTGCTTTGAACAAACCATGACAAGGCATGTTACAGATGCACTTTCATCCATCAGTTTTGGATGAAAGTAGACAAAAAGAGTATCTTGAAATCAACCAGATGATTTTTAAGAATGAAATCTAAAGGGATCTGTGGCTTTCTAGGTATCTCTCTCTCCTGTTTTTCACTTCAAATAGGTCTAAATTTCATATGAGCATTTGTTTCTGGGACCTGTTTTACAGGGATTGTTAGAGTAGGAAAGTGAACATTGGCAAAATCCATGAACTGTCCTGCTCTGTTATATATATATAGATAAATATGTATATATACACCCATGTATATACACACATAAATAAAATACTGAGTTTCCCTTGATTTGGAAGTGAAGATAAAGTAGGGAAAATATTTCCTCTGTAGTCCTTCAATGCTTTTGGTACACTTTCTAACTGAGGCTCAAGAAAATATTTGAAGTGGATTCCTGACTTTGGATCAGGATGAAAAAGCATGCAAAGAGTTCATGCATTTAAGCTAATACATCTTATTCTTTTTCTTAATTAGTCCTTCCAGGCTCTCTTAACTCCCTGGGGAAATCTTAGTTTATCCTGCTGAGTATTTGTAAAATTAATTGGGCCTTTATGATACGACCTTCTGTGTGGAAATTCAGTTAACCGAGTTTGTCATGAGTAATTATAGATGGAGATACATATATAAAATGAAGGAAAAGCGTTTAAACTTTGCCACTTTTGATAAGAGGTAAAACATCTGGTAGTAAAAGACACTTGTTTTGATTTGCATTGTGTAGTTTGCTGTGTGATGAAAGTTCAGGCAGTGTTAAGACTGTTAAAGCAACTTTTATTCATCCTCTGGAGGCAAGAGGAAATACAAAGAAGCATGAATTTCAAAGAATAAGTCAGATTTTCTCAGATCTGAAGAGGGTAGGGGTCTGTGCTACCCTGTGTGGTGCATGGATGGTAGGTAGTCCTCTCTGTTAACACCAGCTGGAGTTACTCTCAGTGTAGTGCTGATAAAGGCACAGCAAAGTATGCAGCCTCCACCTCCAGGCATGCTCAGTCCTTGTGAGTCTTCATTGTCCTTGAAACAGGCTGAATAAAGCAAGCAAGAGGAGTGCTGTCACGGCAAGCTATAACTTAAGGTGGGACAGTCTTTGTAGGCACCTGAGGTGAAGTCAGCCACTCTAGTCCTCCCATCCGATATCATATTAAAAAGTCCTTCCCCTGCCTTTCTGTAGGACCCCCTCAGGTACTGGTAAGTTACTATAAGGTCCCCCCTGAGCCTTCTCTTCTCCAGGTGGAATAACCCCAACTCCTTCAGCCTGTCTTCATAGGGCAGTTGCTCCAGCCCTTTGACTATCTTTTGTCTGTCCTATATGGCATTTAATTAAAGTATTAAGTTCCTGGTTACTTAAAATACATAAATTAAGGTCTAATTAATTATTCACTTAAATTGTTATTTTTCCCTGCTTGAAGAATCTTGTGTAAACCATAATTTGGGGCACAGTCTCAAAGATCTCAAGCTGGTTTTTTTTTTCCTCTGAGTGCCACATCACTGTGGTGTTGGAATATTTTTTCCAGGACTTGAAAGGGAGTGCAGTCTTGATGAATTTGTTTAAAGGAGGCTCCCACAAGCTAGGTAGAAGTCTGACCAATGCATTAAAAGAGCTGCGCTATGGTGAGACTGTAGGAATTGATCAAAGGGATTTTGTCCCTTGGTTTGGTAGTGGTTAAGGTGGTATTACTCCTCAAGTTATGCAGACAGTCCAAACTGCCTGTTCCTGTTTCAGGATACACTCACTCAAGGAGTTTGTGTGTTCAAAATTCAGGAAAAAAACTGACAGTGTCACGCTTTCATTTGAAGTATGTAGTGCTTTGGTGTTATCCAGAAGGACCTTGACAGGCTTGAGAGATAGGCCCATGCCAACCTCATGAAGTTCAACAAAGCCAAATGCAAAGTTCTGCATGTGGGTTGGGGCAACCCCAAGCACATATACAGGCTGGGTGGAGAGTGGCCTGAGTGCAGTCCCGAAGAGAAGAATTCGGGGGTGTCAGTGGGTGAAAAACTCAACATGAGCCACCAATGTGTGCTTGAAGCCCAGAAGCCAACTGAATCCTGGGCTGCATCAAGAGAAGTGTGACCAGCAGGCCAAGAGAGGTGATTTTGCCCCTCTACTGGGCTCTGGTGAGGCCCCATCTGGAGTTACTGTGTCCAGTTCTGGAGCCCTCAACATAAGAAGCACATTGAGCTGTCAAAGCAGGTCCAGAGGAGGCCACAGATATGATGAGAGGG
>VZTY01003322.1:69861-91148 GCA_013400935.1 Turnix velox
CCCCTCCCCTTCTCTCCCTCTCCCCTTTTCTCCCTCCCTTCCTACAAGTGTACACAGCAGCTAAATGATCATGTGGAAATCCTTTATTTTGACCTTAAGTTCTTCATGGTTCTTTTATCAAGGCTCAGGTTGAGATAATTCATATTTAGGTGTTCCCCAAAGTTTGTAACTTCCATTTTTCATTTGCTCTTTACCACTAGTGAGTACAAAACTGAAGTGTTTGAAGTGTTTTGCTTCCAAAGCTGTGTGTGTAATGTCTAAATCACTGAATCTCCTCTCTTCGCCTTAGCATTTAGAGGGAGTAATAAAATCACATTTCAATCCAATAATTTGAGATCTTCTTTTCTAACAAGAAATCATGGCTTGTTTAGTTAATTTTAAAAGAAGCAACAAAGTTACTACTACCAGCCTTAATCCCTCATGAATGTTTATGTAGTGAGAATACAATCTGTCCTAGAAAATACATTAATGAAAACAGTGATATTAAACAGTCTTGCATTTTAGTCTGAGCCTTTGTGTCTCAACCTCACCTGAAAAGTTTTTGGATCCAGCTGGAGCTTTTCACTGACTTCAGCAAGTTTTTTTACAAGATGCAGAATTGTTCTTGCTGTTCACCTGCTTGAAAAATTGGGGCCTAATTTGTGATTCATGACCTTGTTACATTTCAAGGTGCAATTTCAGACAATCTTGAAAAGTATTAAAACATTCTTATCCTCCTTCATTCAGATATTAATAGCTTCTTTTGCTTACTGAAGGTTAAAACGGCTTGTGACTGCATCACAAAAAGGAGGCTACAGAAGTTGAAAATCATTTAGTTAGGGCTATACAGACCTACAGAATGAAGCTTGAGTAGTTTAAGGTTACTTTTAAAATTAATATTGTTGGCCGCATTTGCTCTTACAGAAGCTTAAATACAGGCCCCCAGTTTAGTGAGTAACAGTTCCCCTGAGGGACTCCACTTATCAAAGTTCTCCAACTAGATTCTATCCGATTGACCACAATTCTGGCCATTCTTCTTAGTGGACAGAGACATCTTAGAAATAAACAACCTGCTAATTAAAACATTACTCTTTCCTTCTTTCATTATGCTCACAGCAGATTATGTTGTGCTAGCCATATCTAACATACTGCGTAATGTGGAAGTTCTTGAGTAGTTACTGACACCACTCATGTTAGCTCACGTGCTTTTGCACCAAAGTATTGCATTAAAATGGCTTGAATTATGCTCTTATCTCAGTGGGGTTGGATGTTGATCTTTAAGTTCCCTTCCAACCCAAACCATGCTATGATCTAAATGAGAATGAGTTAAATTAATTCTGAAAAAACAGTTAATTTTGGATAGCATGTTGGGTGTTTTGTTTTTTTTTTTAAGTAGGGTAACCCAGGAAGTCAAGATCCGAGTCTTTTGTGCTCTACTGACTTCCTTAAATAAAATACTTGCATGCTCTCAGGGGTTTGGTTGGGATTTTGGTTGTTATAATTGGAGGCACATGAATGTAAAAGACACATAATGCATATTTCAAAGTGTTTATCCAATTTATGTAGCTGGTTGCTTTCCTTATTGCACATGTATTTCTTTGATCTTCTATAAACTTCCCTTTATGTTTGTCTGATTAAGTAATATATCTGGGAATTTCTACCCTGTTGTAAATTAATATTTTATCATAAAACATTTTGAGGAAGTTGAAGCCACTGAAGACTTTTTAAAAGATTCTGAAGGAATTTCTCATCTTTACACAGCACAGGCAGTTTAAAGAAAAGTTTACTTTCGTGCAGCATTTTTTTTATTTGGTTATTTGTAGCATAGTATTGTTTAAGAAAAATATATTAATAAAATTGGTGAGATATGGTGTGTTGAATATAACCCATTTTAATGGAGTACAATGAAAGCCAGTATTTTATGGATCAACAGTACAAGGGAAAAATTCTACTTGATCTAAACTTTGGATCTCTCAAGTAGTTCTTTCTTATTTTGCTTGCTTGTGTTTGGGATTTAGCTGTACAACCAATAAATCTTCGAAACTGCCTCTCGCTTTTACAGTATCACTGTAATTATTTATTTATTGGGTGTTTTGAGTGTAGTCTTTATTTTCCAGCTATTAGATCCTTCCTGGAGTTGTATTCAGCTTGTAAAGCGTAAGTTTCTCATCAAGAACCTCAGTTTTCTCAGTATTGGGCCTCCAAGGTACCTACTGAAAGTGGCAGTAACCTGGTGGTGTGTTGTGGAGGCAAAGCCATAGTGGGTACATGATCCCACTGACCTTGGAGATATTCCTTTTCTTATCATTCGTGGCACACACACAGTGCATAAGACCAATCTCTTTTTTGCTGTACTTCTCTCCACTCACATATCCTTTTTTTTCCCCCTTGAATAGTTCCTCATTGAGGAGTTCAAGAATAACTCAGGGATCTGGTTTAATTTTCACCTCGTTGGCATGATCATATGGGAACACAGCATCACAGTGTCTTGCAGTCAACTGTTTTCCTGGCTTCTCAGGGGCAGTTTCATGGGAAGTGCCTATTTCCTACATGTCTAGCCATGTTGCCTGAGGTCATTGTTGTTTCTGTCTACTTGCTGCTGTGGCAATAATTGCATCCAGCCCTAAAGCAGCTTCATTCAGCTGCTTCCCTGTCATACATCATCACGTAAAATAGATCATAGCTCTCTTTTCAGTCTTGCTAGCCTTTGGTTTGTGTGTTTGTAGTAGAAGTACTACATTATTTTGACTCAAGTTGATGTTTCTTGGGCAAGTTAGGCTCATCAATAACTTCTCAATACCTGAAGGGGACTAGAGAAAGGCAGGGGTAGGACTTTTTAATAGGATATGTGATGGAAAGACTAGGATGTAAATTGGAAGAGGGGAGATATAGGCTGTAAATAAGAAAGAAGTTCTTTATGGTGAGGGTGGTGAAACACTGGAACAGGTTGCCCAGAGAGGCTGTGGATGCCTCCTCTCTGAAGGTGTTTAAGGACAGGCTGAACAAGCACTGAGTAACCTGGTGTAGTGGGAGGTGTCCCTGTCCACGACACGGAAGTAGAATGGAAGTAGATGATCTTTAAGATCCCTTCCAACCTAAACTATTCTATGATTCTGTGTCACTGTCAGGAAATGGGAAGGTACCAGACTGGACTCAGTGACAAATGGGAGCTGCAACACACTGATGAGTTGATGGGATTCTTCTCATATGTTAGTCATTGAAGAAAGTAAGATATTAAAGAATCAGTCCATTGAAGAAGAATCCTCGGAGAAGAACATCTCTGGAGAGGAGCCAACCTAGCCCCTTTCATCCCTTAAGTTTTATACTGGAGCATGACCTTTGGAATGGCCTATAGGTCAGTTTGGCTTGCATGACCTGTCCCCTGGTGTGACCCCTTTATGGGGTGAACACCAAGGCCAGCTGACCGTGGTTGGCGGAACAAGGAGAGTAAGAGCCTTTCACTGAGCAGAGAGTTGTCTCAGCTCCACCCCAAACCAAGACACCATGTTTACATGAGCACTGAGGTCTGAGCTGTTATTTCTGCAAAGCTGGAGATAGCTTCTACATGAGCTTGGAAGCTTAAAGGTATGTGTAGAGTGATTTAAGTCCTTTTTGAATACAGTCTGTGTGGTAGAAAAAAAAATGCTTTCCTTTAGTTGCTTGCTGGTTTTAAATAATGACTTCTATGAATCAACCACTCTTCTGAAGCCTTCTTCTGTTTTGGGGGTCTTTTTGAAGTAAAAATTTGCTTTGATTTCTGAAGTATACTGGTTATACCCTGAGATTTAGTGTTTATTCTGGATTTGTACATAGATATAATCAGTGCACTGAATTCCTCTAAAGTTTTTAACTTCTCAATTGTTGCTGAGATGAATCAACTAAGCCAGGTTTAGTTGCCTACCAGTGTTGTTCAGTACTCTGCTTCTGTAGGAAACTCATGTTTCACTTCCAACAAAAGAATGCAGAGTACCAAAAGTAGCCTTTTGGTTTCAGCTGCCAAGTGCTGTTGACAGTCCCTTTTGACTCCTGATAAACACTAGAATTACCTTTGGCAGGTAGAATCATAGAATCATAGAATGGTTTGGGCAGGAAGGAACCTTCAAGATCATCTAGTTCCAATCCCCCTACCATAGGCAGGGACACCTCCCACTAGCCCAGGTCGCTCAATGCCTCATCCAGCCAGCCTTAAACACCACAAACTCCACAACCACATCCTCTCTGGGCAGCCTTTTCCAGTGTCTCACCACCCTCACAGGAAAGAACTTCTTTCTTAGATTCAGCCTAATTCTCCCCTCTCCCAATCTGCAAATGCCTTGATTTATTACAGACATCAGAGGGGTGTACATCACTTTCTTTACTGTTCTGCCTGGTTTCCTGTAGGGTTTTTCTATCTTGCTTCTCTCTGCTAGCCTGTCCAGTCCTACTCTATTAACTTTTTTAATCCATTGTCCAATTTTAGTCTTATTTAACAGTGAGGCAGATGCTTTAATATCATTAAAGTTCTACTGCTGTAATGGATTTTGACAGCCAGACACAAGAGGGATGTGTAATTAAGGTTCGTACTGATGAAAAGGCTTCAGTATATGTTCAGCTTTTTCTCTGAATCAGGGTTTATTAGCTCTATTTGGAGCAAAACTGCCTGTTTTTATACTGTGTGAGTATTATTCTAGTGTGAGGTTTTTTTCTGTAGTTCATCTTGCTATCCTGCATAAGAGGTCTAATGAGGGTTCAAAAGACCATTGAGGGTGTGGGCTGATACTAACAAGTATCAGTGTTACTGATTCTGGGTGAGAAGAGAGGTGGTAAAGCTGAGCAGCCTGTAGCTACCTGGGTCTTCCTTCTTGCCCTTTTTAAAGACTGGAGTCACATTTGCTTTCCTCTAGTCTTCAGGCACCTCTCCAGTTCCCTAGTACTTAGCAAAGATGATGGATTCCAGACAAAAATCTCTTCTCTTACTGTTCCTCCCAACCTTTACTCCTTGGCAACTTGCAACCATTGTTCTTAGTACTTCCATCACATATCCTATTAACAGTGTCCTACCCCTGCCTTTCTGTAGCCCCCTTCAGGTATTGAGAAGCAAATGTGAGGTCCTCCCTGAGCGTAGATATTAACTAAAAATTAAAACTCCTTCAGGCCTGTCCTCAGAAGGGAGGTGCTCCAGCCCTTTGATCATCTTCGTGGCCTCCTCTGGACCTGCTTCGACAGCTCAATGTCCTTCTTATGTTGAGGGCTCCAGAACTGGACACAGTAACTCCATGTGGGGCCTCACCAAAGCCCAGTGGAGGGACAAAATCACCTCTCTTGACCTGCTGGTGCCACTTCTCTTGATGCAGCCCAGGATTTAGTTGGCCTTCTGGGCTGAAATAGGCATTTCTGACATCTCCCACCTGCAAAACTTACATGAGGAGTGCAAGGTGATGATGTGGAAGGTGAAGAATCGCAGAAAGGAGGAGCTCCCCATTGGATCAGTGTTTATATTTTTCTCTTCTTTTGCTTCTCATTGCAGTGAAATGAAGCAGAAGTTGGATGAAGAAGGCAACAAATGCAGCATCCTTTCCAAGCAGCAGAAGTTCAACGAACACTGTTGCATTCGCTGCTGCTCCCCTTTCACATTTCTTATCAACAGCAAGCGACAGTGCCAGGACTGCAGGTACAACATCTGCAAGAGCTGCAGTTCTTATCAGAAGAAGGAGAAGGCTTGGATTTGCAGTGTCTGCCAGCAAGCAAGGTAAGGACCTATTGTTCAGCAACCTCTGTGAAGTCGCTATGGCCTGACCTGAGCTTACCCTATGTTTGTCAGGAGGTAACACTAGCAGAATAGTACATGATGTGCCTGCTGATGTAGGTAGGAGTTGATTTGTTCCTGAGGTGTGATGTACTGGTTTGTTTGTTTTTTGGGGTTTTTTTAATAGAGGTTAATTTGTTCTGAGTATGTTTGCATGCTTGCTTACCTGAACTGATGAATCAGCAAAGCCATAATTGGACTTAGCTTGGGCAAGGACCTTCTAAAATGCCTGAGATAGTAGTGGAAACTGAGCCCAGATGGTGATAAAGCAGTCAATTATTTTACAGCAATCCCGCTGATAGCTGGGGAGTGGAAAGAAGAATATTCTTGGAAAGATCATCCAGCCATTGGATTTTGGAGTGCTTTTCTGATTGCCAATGAGGATGCTTTGTGCTTACTTCTGCAAATAGCCAGAGAATATACTTGGCTCTGGTGAGGCAACACGGGTCGAAGCAATCCCAAGCACAGATACAGGCTGGGTGGAGAGTGGCTTGAGTGCAGCTCTGAAGAGAAGGACTTGGGTGTGTCAGTAGATGACAAACTCAACATGAGCCAGCAGTGTGCACTCGCAGCCAAGAAGGCCAACCAAATCCTGAGAACAACAGGAGTATGTTTTCCAGCAGCAGAGTGAGCTGTAGAGCCAGTACCTGTTTCTGCTTTAGTCATTCAGCCGTTTCATATTACACCACTTACTTTTCCCCTGAGCTCATCCATTTGGGCAGCAGAACAGGCAGCCAAGTTGGTGGTTGCTGATTAACTGCCCTTAAAATAGTTTTAGCTGAGTCCACAAAAACATCTTTAATTTCAGAAGAAAATTCTGTATCTGAGTTACCAAAATGCTATTTCTGACCCTTGAAGTCAGTGCATTTCCCACAATCCTGTTGAAGCCCTCAGAGACACCCAACTGTAACTCTGTTAGTAACATTTTCATTATTTATGAGGCCTGAGACACAGCTTGGCTTTTTTTTTCAGTGAATAAATTGTCCGGCTCTGCTGCTAATCATTTTATGATCTGGTTTATTGATTGGACTTTGTGACTTAGAAATTTCTGTATGAGAAGCAGGAGCTGATGAAGTGTTTTGTTTTAGTTAGGGCTTGTTTTGGAGGGTAGTGTGTGTGTCAGTATTTATTTCAGTGAAGAAACAGGGAGAAATCCCACAGTCTGTTATTAAATCCTGTCACATTCTTAGTCACTTATCCCTCAGATGGTCCCTAGACTGTACACTCCTGGCCCTCCCCAGCTCCTCCTCTTATGTCTTTTATTTTTAACTTTAATAAGGTAGTACAAGTAGTTGAGGCGGTTCTTTCTTTAGCTGCTGCTTCCCTGCACATCTTGGCGGCACAGAGCCATGAAGATGATGAAGGGATTGGAACATCCCCCTTATGGGGAATGGCTGAGAAAGCTTGGAGAAGAGGAGACTGAAGAGGAGACTGAGGGGGAGACCTCTCATTAATGTCTATAAATATGTAAAGGATGAGTGTCAGGAGGATGGAGCCAGGCCCTTTTCAGTGACCTCCAGTGATAGGACAAGGGGAAATGGGTGCAAGCTGGAACACTGGAGGTTTCACAGAAATATGAGAAAGAAATTTATCATTTTGAGTGTGACAGAACAGTGCCACAGGCTGCCTGGAGAGGGTGTGGGGTCTCCTCTGGAGACATTCAGAACCTGCTTCGATGCCTTCCTGTGTGCCCTGGTCTGGGTGTTCCTGCTCTGGCAGGGAGACTGGACTAGATGATCTTTTGCTGTCCCTTCCAATCCCTGATATTCTGTGATTCTGTGATATGTTTTGTTTATCTGCATATGTGAAAATTCTGAAAAGTTTCTGTCCGATGTAGGAATCAGAATTAATGACTTGGGGGTGGTGAAAATATTTTGCAAAGCAATACGTCACTTGAACATCTCTTTATTTCAGATTTAAAACCCTTCTGGGAGCTTTTGTTTATATTTATTTCCCATTATCTTCCTCCGAAAGAGTGACATCAACTTTTGCAGTCTTCTGGTAGACTGCAAAAGTGGTCTTGACACTGAAGAAAGTCTGACCTGTCTACTTAGTCTCTCAACGCATGACCCTAATGAAGATAAATGTTCTCTGGAATTTAGTTTTCATCTTTAAAGGCATAGATGTACACAAAGCTGATCAGAATCACAACCAGAATTTGTTAAAACCTTGGGATGGTACTTGAGAAAACGAAGTACTCGTTGTTAATAAATGAACATTCTTTTTGTTGATGCATTTGGCTGTCACAAAACAGTTTGTGTCTAGTCTTAGTTGTGGAAAGCAAAGGAAGGAATATTGCCATTTAGCAGTCTTGTTTTGATTTCAGGAAGGTAAAACCATCAGGTAAAAAGAGATTGAAATGTTTTTTAGTTCTTCTGTTTCAACTGCAGCTTTAAGTTGTGTGTGTACTTTTGTGAGAGCTGCATATTTCTGCTGTCTGAGGTCTTTTTCTGACATTAGGGAGTGCTTCTACAGAACCTTGAAGCTGTAACTTTGTCATGTAAGTGCCAGGAAATGTTTTTTTTTTTTCCTTCTGAGACAGAAATGGGTAGAAATCTTCACTTTCTGTGTGGCATTGCAGGAAAAATTTTGAGTTCTGCCATGTACTCTCTGTCTTCATGGGTAGTGAAACACTGGAAGAGATTGCCAGAGAGGTTTTGGATGCCCCCTCTGTGAAAGTCTTTAAGGCCAGGCTGGAGAGGGCACTGAGCAGCCTGATCTAGTGGGACGTGTCCCTGTCCATAGCAGAGGGGTTGTAACTGGATGATCTTTAAGGTCCCTTCCAACCCAAACTATTCTATGATTCGATGTTCTGCCTTTTCTTAAAGTCCTTCCATTCATATTGTACTTAAGGAATTTACTAACCTTTCAGTAAAGTGCAGTGAAAATTATTTTTGCCAGCTGTAAATTGTGCAATCTGTTCAAAAAATGCCTGCTTTATTCTAGTTTCCTTCCTTCTCCTTTCTCAGCTGTTATCCCTCCCTTTTGTCCCTTGCCTCTTGATCTCCATCTCCTTACCATGCTTGAACATCACAGTGGATCACATCTTACCATTTCATTTTGCTTCCAGTACCAATGAAGAGTGAGGACATTGGCCTGAGTTTTGCACAGGAGACAGCAACGGTGTCCAGTTTATTTAGTTGTTCCTTAGATGGAGAAGGGGAGAAAGAGATGTACAGATTGGTTGCTTTGGCAGGTTGATCTCTGATGTTTTTGGAGAATTTTTGCTATCCTGATCTGTCTTAATTATTTCTGAAGTATGCACCCTGAAGAATTTCAATTCTGCCTGACAGAATGAAGCTGTACTTGCATAACACACAGCAGTGCTGCACTCAGCTTTAAGAAAAGTATTTAAAAATGTAATTGAAGAGGACGATAGGGAGGAGAAGTCTAAAAAAATTTCTGAATACTAGTGCTAATTACATGATCTTTCTAGCTTTAAGTAGCCTCCAAAGGAAGCACATAGCTGAGTGTCTGGGGAAATAACCGGTATTTTAGAAAATCTGGATCCCCTTGTAGCTGTTCACTTTGGAGAAGTTTCTGTGTCTCAGGTTTCCTCATTCTAGATTTAATGATGCTGACCTCTTGCAAGGCTGAAAAGTTAAATGCTGTGGTTATAAAGCACTAAGTGTTATTAAAGTCTTGTTGAAGTCAGCAGGGTTAAAAACTTTGCTTGATGAGTTGCAGTAGCACGGGAAAATGTGTGCTTGGATTCTTATAAGTAATGAATGAGGATATAATATCACAGTATTTTCAATTTTGGCAAAAAAATGTTTACCTGTGGGCCCATTTACGTTTGGCAGCTCACAAGAAGAGAAGTTCTCAAGTATTTTTTCCTAGTAGGAATGTTTTGTAAATAGAGTGCAAGAGTATTCTGACTGCTGAACTGGGAGGAAGGGGGGATATGAAAGAATGTAATAGTTTGGTTTTTTTTTTTTCACATAAGAAGCAGCATCCAAATAATATATCAGTCTTATTTTGCCCTTAGCTGAGGATCTTTCAGCAAAGGTGTCAAATTGAAAGCTACTAAGAAATACACATAATTCTTCAAGTGTGGGCACTTAAGTGACAAGTGAGAACATCAGTACCCACAGTATCAGAAATATGGGGGACCTCAGAGTAGCTTCTCAGTACCTGAAGGGGGCCTACAGAAAGGCAGGGTAGGACTTTTTAATAGGATATGCGATGGAGGGACTAGGAATAATGGATGTAATTTGGAAGAGGGGAGATGCAGGCTAGATATAAGAAAGAAATTCTTTATGGTGAGGGTAGTGAAGCACTGGAAGAGGTTGCCCAGAGAGGTTGTGGACATTCCCTCAATCCCTGGAGGTTTTTAAAGCCAGACTGGACAGGGCACTGAGCAGCCTGATCCAGTGAGAGGTGTCCCTGTCTATAGCAGGGGGGTTGAAATTGTTGATCTTTAAGGTCCCTTCCAGCCCAAACTATTCTATGATTTTATAGTGATATGCAAGCAACTTAATTTTCAGCAATCTGATCCTAATTCACTTGTTAAGTCTGTGCCTTATTTTCTTCCCCCATCATAAAATGCTTTTGGTTGAAACAAAAAGTCATGCTGGGGTTAACACTCATAGTGGTAGCCTTTAAACAGAGCAGCATGCACCTTCATGTAGAGTTACCACTGATCATTTTGAAATTATCAGCAATGAAATATTGCCGATTAGCTTGATGCTTGTTTCAACATTTGCTGAGTCTTCAGTGTTTCTCCTGCTGTATTTTTGTAAGCATCAAGCTTGCTGAAGTGCAAAAATCCAGTCACTTTTTTCCAGCTGAAGCTGATGTTGCTCACTTCAAGAGTGAAGTCAGCTTTTGGCTTGTACTCTGCCAGTCTCCAAGGGACATGCTATGTGCTCTTTCCAGCGGGAAGTCTGACCTTGAAGATGCTGGGTTCATCACTTTTGATGGTTCCAGCTGTGAATTTGAAGAACTGGGCATCAAGAAGGGAAGTCAGTGCATTGAAGAAAGTCTTTTCCCACCTAAGCACCTATTAGGTTTAGACCCCATGTGTTCCTCATGAGGAAAGAAGACTATCTATACCTCTGTTGTATGCCCTTCTGTCAGTAAATACAAAGAGTATTTCCACAGTCCACAAGTAATTCAGTGTCTTTTTTGCCAAATCATATTTTAATCCTACATTCTATGGCTCAAAGACCCTCTGTGCCCCCTCAGTGCCTTTTTCCTCCAAAAGATTTATCCCAATAACTGCAAACAGCATCCCAATTATGTGTGAGTACCCTCAGAAGCATTATAAACTCTGGGGTTAGCATAGGATTTTTTTTTCATGATGATGAAATTGGAAGGTCTCCAGATTTGTACCCACTGGCTGTGAATGACAGTGACAAATGTGTCTTTCCTCTATCTAATGCACTTTGAGATCAGGAATAGTACTCTCTTAAAAGGTTTTTGTGTTACCAAAGAAATTAAAGTGAGAATTTAATTTTTTTCATTTTTAAAAAGCTTAACCCGATCAATAAATAAGTCCCTCTATGCCTTGTTATTCTTCAGACTCCTGCTCTTACATGAAATTCATACTTAAGCACTCATTGCTTTGTATCTTCAATAAGAATTTATGAGATAATGTATTTACATATTTCATCAGGCAGTATTTCATCCTGCTTCAGTGACTTAGGGGGAAAAAGAGGGTGGAAAAAACAGTCTCCCTGCCTTGGTGCCAAAGATGAGGTTTCTAAAATTTGTGTGCAGAATTAAATATGTGGCTTTCTTGGACTTTTTTTTGTTGTGGCACACTTTTTCTGCAGCTAGATTTTTGTGATGTATAGCTCCAGGTATTACAATGGAGTTAATTAATCTCACTTCTTGCATCTTCTACATGGTTCTACTCCCCTAGCTTTCAAAATATGACCCTAAATTTGTGGATCATGGATTAGTTGGTGATGCCTGACAGAGGTACCCATAATGGAACATTTTTGTAACATTAAATAAAATTAATTTTAAAATGCAGAACCATACATTTTGAGCTCACTGTAGTGATAGTGCTTTTGTGATATTTGTTTTAAGTGACAGCTTGATTTTGTTTGTAGGATTAATGGCTGATAAAATTATCAATGGTAGCACATAGAGTCTTCTGGATGCAAAAAGGTTAAGGAGGGAGTTTCAGGACAGAAATCCTCTTTGATGTGAGATAGCCAGGACTCCAGGCCTGAGGGCTTTCTTGAGTGCTTTATTTAAATCTGCTGACTTTCAAAGGGAAACTCAGTGTTGTGTTAAATGAGAGTTTCATGTCAACTGTAGATGGCTTGTGCACTGAGCTTGGCATTGTCCATTCGACAGCTGTAGTTGCTCAGCTTTTCCAGTTACTGATACTGGAGGAATGTGAGGAAACTGCTGCCACAGAATTCTGAAAGTCAGGACTTAGCTCCCAGCTTTCCTGTCTTCCTAAGCATCTTTGTCTAAGGGCAGCTGTTTTAAACTTTGCATGCTCCAATTCCTTTTGATGAATGTAATAGCCAATTATGACAATTATTTAATTTCATAGACTATTTCACAGTCTCCCTTCAGGTATTGAAAAGACCACCTCTACATTCTGTTTTTCTCTTGGGTACAGCAGAGCTGATAGGTGCTACCAGGATGCAATTACATATCAGCATCACCTCTGAACTCTCTCACTTCATGTAAATGATTGCTTTCCAATATGCAGTTTAGTCTTTACGTGGCTTTTGTTAACTTGTGTCACACAGAGATTCTGCTTCTCACAGTTCCAGTAATACTGCTCTGAGGAAGGGCTTTGTTCAGCCTGGAGAAGAGAAGGCTCAGAGGGCACCTCAGAGTAGCCTCTCAGTACCTGAAGAGGGCTACAGAAGGGCAGGGGTAGGACTTTGTTAATAGGATATGTGATGGCAGGACTAGGAATAATGGCTGTAAATTGGGAGAGGATAGATTCAGGCTGGATATGAGAAAGAAATTCTTTATGGTGAGGGTGGTACACTGGTGATGGTTGCCCAGAGAAGCTATGGATGCCTGTGCAGGTGTTTAAGTCCAGGCTGGACAAGACATTGAGCAACCTGAGGTGTCCCTGCCAATGGCAGAGGGGTTGCAACTAGATGATCTTTAAGGTCTCTTCCAACCCAAACTATTCTATGATTCTGTAAGTTACTGTTTTGCTGTAGGATGAGGTAACCCCACAAGTAGGTCAGCAATCAGAAGGACATCAAAGTAATTCATAATTTTCTTTGTTGTATGATTAACATGAAAGAACAGTCAAGTGGTGGGGGACAGAGGTGGGGTTTTTTCTATCAGTTCAAGAAAAGGCTACTAGACTTTTAAAAGCTGATCATTACAGCTGTTACTACAATACTGGAGTTTTTCTGTGGTCAAGACAGTGCAATTGAACTTGAGAGACACTTATGAGAAAAGCAGCCTTTCCTACCCAAGTGACTGTCAAGTAGAATCTGAGGAGAGCTCTTTAGCAAATTCTTAGTTGATGACATAGCAGATAGGAAATATTGATCAGAAAAAAAGGACCAAACAAGATAAAAATAAAGCATTCCATTTAGTGAAGGGAAACACCTCCTCCATAGTAACTGCCCTTAGGTACTAGATTGCCTGGGTTTCATTTTTTATATCAATAGTGAGACAAAAATCTAAAAGTGGTGCTTATCCTGGTTAGTGCATCAGGTGGGACCCTGATTAGCAGTTTGGTCACAGAATCACAGAATGTCAGGGATTGGAAGGGACCTCAAGAGATCATCTGGTCCAATCCACCTGCTGAAGCAGGAACACCCAGATCAGGTCACACAGGAATGTGTCCAGATGGGTTTTGAATGTCTCCAGAGAAAGAGACCTCTGTGATCCGCCTGTGCCAGTCTTCTGTCACCCTCCCTGAAAAAGTTTTGTCTTATATTTCTGTGGAACCTCCTGTGTTCAAGCTTGCGCCCATTTCCCCTTGTCCTATCACTGGAGGTCACTGAGAAGAGCCTGACTCCATCCTCCTGATGCTCACATGAATGAGGTCACTCCTCAGTCCCCTCTTTTCCAAGCTAAAGAGCCCCCTCAGCCTTTCCTCAGATGGGAGATGGTCCAATCCCTTCATCATCTCTGTGTCTGTGCGCTGGTCTCTCTCCAGCAGTTCCATGTCCTTGAACTGAGGACCCCAGAGGTGGGCATAATATTCCAGATGTGGTCTCACCAGGGCAGAATAGAGATTTTGTCTCTGAGGCTTGCTGATTTTATCGAACTCAGACACCTGGTATAATTAATGCTAAAAGGTCACTTTTTGCAAGAAACCTGGTACATTGTGATAGGATTTCTTAAATCACTGCAAATCCTGTTCATGGAATCAACTATGAGTGTACTACTACATACAGTAGCAATCTTTATCCTTTCTATGGAGACCATAAGATGAACTTCAAAAGAAAATGCATCTGGTGTTCCATGGACAGGAATAGGAACTTAATGTGGGTGGGAAATGGGATGTTGGAAGTCTTTCCCTTTCAGCATGAATTGTAGAAATGTAGTGAGTTAACTCATATCCCCTGTGCTTTATCCTTCTTGTTGCAACCTCCATTGTTATAACCCATGGAAGATAAAATCAGCATGTAGCAAATTAAATTATGTCCTTCATTTCTAAGGTCTGCATTTTTCTAAGGTCTGCATTTTTCTGTGGTCTGGTACTCACTCTGCTGAGATCTTTGTTTAAGCAGTATAAATGGGACCTCCCAAACTCTGTTAGTTAGATTTCTTTCAAGGAAAAAAAAGGCCACCAAATAATATCTCCTGGGAAAGAATTAGTTACTGAAGAGACTGTATTAGTCTCTAACCAGGACTCTATTAGTTAGAAATTCCTTGTATTGTCAACTTTCTGTTAAACCAAGTCTGAAAGCACTAACTACCCTTCCTCACTTTTGTGAAGATTTCTGCTAGCTAAAAATGTGTTTTCCCTCTGGTGACAGAGATTCTGGAAAATCTAAAGAGAGTTTGGGTGCAGAACCAGGTGCTAAATGGCTTTACTGCTTGTGTTCTATATGTTTTTTAGTGTTATCAGGATATCTATATATTAGGTGCTTGGCATTTTTTTTGTATTTCACTTTGAAGACAAGATGAGCAGAACATCATCCCCTTTCCTCTGGCTTTCACTAGTGCATCATCTTCATGGATGAAATGTAATGTTCTGTGATACCAAAATCCAGCTAGCAAATCTAGATGGGTTTGTGTGGTCCTGGTTTAATTTATGTAAATAAGGACTCACTGAAATAATTTGTGAAGTGTTGCTATGTTTGTACTGTTTGTGCTTCTGTAATTGTAGTTAAAATGAATTTAATATTTCAAGCAGACCAAGAGGGATAGTTCAAAAGAGTGCTACTTCATATTACTCTTAGGATTAACAGATACATTAATGGAGTTGAAGTAAATATTCTGAAAATTTTATAAGTATCTTGATGAAATTTGATTATATTCAAATTAATTTCTCACCATAAAACAGCATAATGACAGAAGAGGGCAGGCTGTTAAGACTTCCTATTTCAGTGAATCAGTGAAAACTGTTTGGGATATCTGGACAATTTGCTCTTAGGTCTTGATTTCTCTGCCATTCTCTATAATTGAAAGTTTCCTCCTCAACAATGCCTTTCAACTATCCTCACTCTATTCAGTATGGCTCTGTTCATGTTGCATTCCTAAATGAACCACAGCTTTTGCTGTGTCACAATGCAGAATGAGAAAAAAACCTTTAAAATCTAACCTTGGGTTGTGAACTTGTAGATTGACAGTCTATGATTGTTACTGGTTTTAGTTGTTTGAATAGTTCTGCTTTTCAGTTTCCTACCTTAATATGATGGCATCTGTTTGAGATGAGAGGTGAGCTTTTAATTTGCTGACTTTGGGACAAATTACTTTTTCTATTACATGAGTTTACTGCTTCAGACACTCCACTGCAATGCTCGGTTAGAAAAGACTTAAAAATTAAAACCAAAATGTTGAAATTATAATGGGGTAGGGAGGGATTCTACATTTTTTGACACAATCACAATTTTAGCAGTTCATTTCCCGGTAAAAATACTAGGGTTTACATCGTGCAAATCATAGTCCCAGTACTGAGAAAATTGGAGGCAAGTGAAGAGGGAAGTAACCGTGTGAGAAGAATGTAATGAGCTCACCAGAGTGATTGCTTTCTTTATGCTTTTGTGCTGACACTGGGTACATGCTATTTAAAACCTGAACCATTCTTCTAGAGACCTTCCATTTCTCTTTGGTGTCAACCATTTCCATGGTAACACTTCACTTGTCTGTTTCCCTTTCACTGGCTTTACCTTGAAATGTAAGAGTTGGCTATTGTTGAGAAAAGATACAATTTGGGTCCATCGCAGGATTGGGTATTTTGATTAAGTTTTATCAGCTAATACATTGGATTTATTTTTTGCACCAGCAGTGATCTAGTTGTCTTATTTGCTTTTCTGTTTCTTAAAAATATTTTTGACATTTTGTAGCTTGAGAGCTACAAAAAGAAAATCACTGAGATGGGTTAAAGACAAACTAATATTTATAGAATTATTGAATAGTTTGGGTTGGAAGGGACCTTAAAGTTCATCTAGTTCCAACCCTCCTGCCATTGGCAGGGACACCTCCCACTACACCAGGTTGCTCAGTGCCTCATCCAGCCTGACCTTAAACACCTCCAGAGAGGGGCCATCCACAACCCCTCTGGGAAACCTGTTCCAGTGTTACACCACTCTCAATGTAAAGAATTTCTTTCTTATCTCCAGCCTGAACCTCCCCTCTTCCAATTTGTATCCATTATTTCTAGTCCTTCCATCACATATCCTATTAAAAAGTCCTACCCTTGCCTTTCTGTAACCCCTTCAGGTATTGAGAAGCTACTATGAGGAACCCCAGGGTTAACAGGGTTTACAACCCCAACTCCTTCAGTCTGTCCTCAGAAGGGAGGTGCTCCAGCCCCCTCATTATCTTCATGGCCCTCCAGTGGACCTGCTCCAACAGCTCAATGTCCTTATGTTGAGGGCTACAGAATTGGACACTGTAACTCTAGGTGGGGCCTCACCAGAGCTGAGTAGAGGGGCAAAATAAACTCTCTTGACCTCAAAATAAACTTCTCTTGATGCAGCCCAGGACTGGGTTGGCTTCTGAGCTGCAAGCTGCTGGCTCAAGTTGAGGTTTTCATCCACTGACACCCCCAAATCTTCTCTTCAAGGCTGCACTCAAGCCATTCTCCACATCAGTGATATACAAATACGTGTAGAGCACACTTAATATGCAGTGGTGAGCACAGGAAATGTGTGCATCTTAATGCTTAAAACTGTGAAACGGTAACTCAAACGTGCATTATCAGTTTTTTGAAATTCTGTGATTAATTACTGGTGTGTCCACAGCAAACCTGCCTTACTGTGGCCCCACTGCAGGAGTGAAAAAAGGACTTTCTAGAGGCTGAAGCACTTTATTCCTTTCAAAAGCTGTGCTCAATAAACCAAAAATTGGCCTGGAGGCACAGCTTATGTTACTGAACAGAAGCCACAGCTTCTGTATTCCTTCTGCAGAGGAAATTAAAATAGAACCAACCAAACTCAAATCCTTCCTCATGTGCTACTAGATTGAGACCTGTGAGCATCTTTAGTGAAGTCAGCATGTTCTCACAAGCCTTGTAGGTCTTTGGCACTTGAGGCAAGAGGAGTAGCAGGCCATTACCCTTTGCTTTGTAGCATGAGAGGAAGACCGGATGCTGTGGCAGTTGTTGTTCAGAGATCTGTCAACAGCAGATGTCTCGGGCTCTGCTTCTGCCTTTGTGAGAGCATGTACTTTAGTGAGCAAGTTTTTCTTTTCAAGAATCTATTAGCAAACTCACAGCATTCTGCTAAGTCTCTGTCAACATCACTACGGTTCTCAAAATCATGCACTTTTGCCAATTTTTGTGGATTTTCGTGGATACACATTCAAAACTTATTCTCCTCCGCAGTCAAGGGAGAAGCATCTCAAAGTAAAGATCACAAGATAAGTGTTTCTTGAAGTGTGAAAAGCGTGCTGTTCTTTAGCCTCATCCTTGGTAACTGCAGAAAAACACTGATTTTTTTTTTTTATTCCCTAAAATCTTTAGTATAAGGCAAATCCCCAGAACAATACACTTAAGTCATAGGGGTTCAAGTTTATCAAAGTAATGAACAACAGATGAAGGTACCACATCTGTGGGTACCACACCCACTGTGTGAGGATACCACACTGCCTTGCAGCCAAATTGATTTCTGTTGTTTTTCTGCCAGTCTTTGTAATGCAGTTTCATTTGATAATAAAGCATTAAGACCCCAGCAGGTGCTGGGGAAAAAAAAAGCAGGAAGCAAGAGCCTTGTTTTAGTTACAAGCATTTTCCACTCACATAGTGGGGATTGGGGATTTATTCAGGGTGATAAGAAGTGCTCTATGAGAACACTGATGTCTTATCTCTCCAAAGAAAAGACTCAAAATACATTTCTTTTAATGCTGATGTGAAGATTAGCTTTCCTGTTGGAGGTAGGTTTATATACAGGAGTAAAATATAACTGATATCTATTAACCAAACATATGGGATGGTGCAGTTCTTCCTTAAAACAGAGAACAGACTATGCAAACAGATCTCTATAATCTCTATCTCATTTAATTTAAGAAATTGTAGTCAATTGTTTTCATGGTACTTTTATATATTAGGAATGGCTGAGGGGGCTGGATCTCTTTAGCATGGAGAAGACTGAGGGGTGACCTCATTCATGTCTATAAATATGGAAAGGGTGAGTGTCTGGAGGACAGAGCCAAGCTCTTCTCAGTGACCTCCAATGATAGGACTTGGGGCAATGGGTGTAAGCTAGAACACAGGAGGTTTCACAAAAATATAAGAAAGAACTTTGTCAGGGTGAGGCTGACAGAGCAGGGGCACAGGCTGCTCCCAGAGAGGTTGTGGAGTCTCCTTCTCTGGCGACATTCAAACACCATCTGGATGCCTTCCTATGTGACTTGGTCTAGGTCTCCTTCTCCAGGAGTCAAGCTCCTTTTCAGCTTGACTGTGATGGTCTTGTGGGAGTCAGCATNGTGTGATAGTTGAACTTCTGACATTATTCTGTATCTTCTTGTGCTTTTGAAAGGGAGTCCATTCCCTGATAGCATTGGAAATTTGAGTATGTGAAATTACTGACCCTTGGAGTGCACTATCTTCAACTGGACTGCGTGCCGTTTATCACATCCCAGCAGGCCCAGCTCTTCAGCCAGTTTTTAATATACCTCACTGTCCACTTAACTAGTGCATACCTTTTCAGCTTGACTGTGATGGTCTTGTGGGAGTCAGCATCAAAACTTTACTGTACATAAACAACCTCTACTGACCTCTGCTTGTTCACAAAGCCAGTCATCTAGTTGTAAAAGGCAACAACGTTGGACGAGTATGATTTAATTTCCTCTTTGTATTGCATGCTGATGCTAACTACTCCAAATGACATTTTTGTCTTTCATGTATTTGGATATTCTTTCCAGGAGGATTTTCTTCATCATCTTCACAGGGATTGAGGTGAGGCTAACCAGCTTGTGGTTCCCTCAATCTGCTTTCTTGCCCTTCTTGATGTTCTGGGTGGCATTTGCTCTCCTCCAGCTTGGAGGAGGAGATATTATATACCCAAGGCTGGGTATATAATTGCTAGGAACTGTGTTTAAAAAAACTCAACTGAAAGAATTCTACGTGCTTTTGTTCTGAAATGAATGGCATAAAATGTCAGTGCATTTAGAATGCATTTTCCTTGTGTCACAGCACAAGTAATTGAATTGTCTTCCTGTTCCGTGAGGACAGTTTGTGTGTGTCTCTTCCTCCTGCTGAGGCCTCCAAGCACTGTGCCTTATGCTCATTAGGGTTTTCTGAAAAACTGCTTCAGGTACATGCCAATGGAAGTCTAGTTTTTCCATTTGTGATACGTCCAGTAACTCTGCTGCAGATATAGATATAGGTCTTTTGTAATATTTTCTGCACTTCAAAATGATGCTTCAGGGGTATGAAATCCTGTGTCCTGCAGCTTGGGGTAGTGTGTAGAGAAGCCAGGATCTTGATCAGTCATCAGCAATAGTCCATGTTCTTCACCAAGTTCTGTCCAGAAGAATTCACCTAGTGAGGTTGCGGGCTGCTGCAGACACTCTTATGATCCTGCATCCTATTGTTAACCAAGGGGTTAACCCAGGTTTCTGTGCAGGGCTGGATCATCTGGAACAGACTGCCTAGAGAGGTTGTGGAGTCTCCTTCTCTGGAGACATTCAAAATCCTTCTGGATCAGTACCTGTGTGACCAGTTCTAGGTGCTCTGGCAGGGGGATTGGACTAGATGATCTCTTGAGATCCCTTCCAATCCCTGATACTCTGTGATCTCTCAGTTCTCTCTTCTCAGTCCTCTAATGGTGTCTGCCTTCTCCAGCTGAACTTCTTGTCCAGGGTTTGCTCTGATAAAGGAATTGATGCTGAGAGCTTTCAAAGCTACACTAACCCTTGCCTTTAATGGCAGAGAAGAGCTGGTAATTAGGATGTGCTCTCCATGGTAGGTCTTGCGTTCTTCTCTTAACAAAATTCCTCCATGGTATTGTTTCTAAAAATGCTTGTATGGCCTTGATTACAGCTGCTTAGTACAGAGATGTTGACATCATCTTTCTTTTCTTTTTTTTTTTCCAAATGACAGCATCAAAACAGAAATACCAAATTAATGTCACATCCACCACAGGAGATTGAGTCTACTGAAGAGAAAAATGGGCTGACAATCAAGGGGGTCAGCCTCTATTTTTGGTTTGCTGGCTGACTGGTTGTGTCGCCTTGGGCAAATAGCTTTCACCTCTCCCGGTTTCTGTTCCTCCTCCAGCTCCCTGCCTGTCTTTTTAGATTACTAGCTTCCCTAGGCAAGGCCTCTTGTTTGTGCAATTCCCTGAAGGCCTCAGCATCTTCAACCCTATAACAATAGCTATTCATATCAGTTGTATCACTTATCTCTGATACACAGGTCTGAGGAGCCTCTTCTGCACTAAGGGATACATGTGTCCTTGTGTAAATAATACACAACAGGGAGCTACAGCAACAAGACTTTCTTCTCAAGTCTTGAAAAATAAGTGGTGAAGTTCCCACTGACTGGAGAAAGGGGAACATAATCCCCATATTTAAAAAGGGAAAGAAAGAAGACCCAGGAAACTACAGGCCAGTCAGTCTCACCTCTGTGCCAGGCAAAGTTATGGAGCAGATCCTCCTAAAGGTGTTGCAAAAACACATGGAGTATGACACAGAGGTGATTGGAGGCAACCAACATGGCTTCACCAGGGGCAAATCATGTCTGAACAATTCGGTGGCCTTCTATGACAGAGTCACACCATTGGTGGACAAAGGAAGGGCAACTGACATCATCTACTTGGATTTGTGGAAGACATTAGACACTGTCCCACATGACATCCTGGTCACCAAACTGGAAAAGAATGGGTTTGACAGATGGGCCAGTCGCTGGATAAGGAGCTGGTTGAATGGTCGCACTCAAAGAGTTGCAGTCAATGGCTCATTGTCC
>VZTY01003322.1:101613-114619 GCA_013400935.1 Turnix velox
AGGTTCCACAGAAATGTAAGAGAAAACTTTTTTAGAGTGAGGGTGACGAAACACTGGAACAGGCTGCCCAGAGAGGGTTTGGAGTCTCCTTCTCTGGAGGCATTCAAACCCCACCTCTGGACAAGTTCCTGTGCATTTTCATACAGGTTTCCCTGCTTCTTCCCTCTATTAGCACCTACTGGGGATACTTCTTTTGGCAAATGCCAGATGACTAGGTAGTAGATGTAGGAATGGGAAACAGGTGGAAGCAACATGAGTTTCCTATGTAGCCATAACCTGCACTGCTTCTTTGTTTGGTGGTTTTGTCCTGTTTGGCACAAATGTATGGATGTGAGTGATGTCTCCAAACCCCTCTCAGCTTCATGACCACGCACTTAAAAGTTAGCAACATGGCAATGTCTGTTCTTGTGCATGTCAATGCACAGATGAAGAAGGTAAGATGAGATGAGCCCTGCCAAGGCAGGCTTCCCACCTGTGATGATGATGATAAGCTCGTAGAAAACCCTTTTCCATTCTGAGTCATGGAGAAAGAGAAAAACTGGGGTCCAGTTCTCCCATATTTGTCCCTTTTTGTGCATATTTTGAAATCTGTAATACAGAACACCTCTAGTTTTACATACTGTGTGTTTAGATCTCATAAACCTTCTCTGAGTACGTATAAACAAGTTTCTGTCTCAAGTTCCAGGCACTATATCTTTGCTTCATCTATTAATTGTCATTGAAACCGTAAGCTCTGTGAGTCAGCTGAGAATTTAGAAATTATTGTCAGAGAGATTCAAAGCACTTCATATCAAGTAGCATGAAATAATAATGGTCCTAAGGCAATTCTGATCTGTCTGTCTGAACTTTGAGATTAAGCACAGACATTACATTTAACCAACTGAGGCAGTCTTTAACCTATCTGTTACTACTGCTTCTCTCTGACTTCTTATTTAACTAAGTAATATGCACAGTGTTTTCCCATGACAGTTCCCTTCATGGAAGTATTCATAGGGTATTTCGGTGTAAAGAGTTTTTCAAAGATGCTAATTCTACAAAACCTTCTGAAACGCCTTAAGCCACATAAATCTGCAGCTTGTGTAATGTTTCAAACATAGTGGAAAAATTCACTGCTCTACCAAGCTACTCTGAGATCCCCCCTGAGACTGGAGAAGAGAAGGCTCTGGGGGAACCTCATAGTGACTTCTCAATCCCTGAAGGGAACCTACAGAAAGGCTGGGGTAGGACTTTTTAATAGGATATGTGATGACAGGACTAGGAATAATGGATGCAAATTGGAAGAAGGGAGGTTCAGGCTGGAGATAGGAAAGAAATTCTTTACTGTGAGGGTGGTGAGACATTGGAGCAGGTTGTCCAGAGAGGTTGTGGATACTCCCTCAATCCCTGGAAGTGTTTAAGGCCAGTCTGGATGAGGCACTGGGCAACCTGGTCTAGTGGGAAGTGTCCCTGCCTATGGCAAGAGGGTTGGAACTAGATGATCTTGAAGGTCCCTTCCAACCCTTTTATTTGTAGATCAAGAGGTGGCTGAGACACATAAGATGCATTTGTGACTCATTGGTTGTAAAATGTGGATGTCTTACTTCTCTGATAGACCTCTGAGCAAAGCAGTGGAAGGGCTGATGTAAAAGTAGGGCTAAATAGGCTTAATTCAGATGATCAGTTTTCAAAATATGCATCTGTTGTCATACATTCAGCCATTTACAATTCCTGACATAACAGTCTGCTTAAATCCTTGGCTCCTGGCTGTTTTCAAGTTGAGATGTGCTGCTTCTCTATTGGATTTGGAAGGGGGTTGCATGCATTGTCATGCTGCCTTATTCAACCCTTTGATCTCACAGCTCCTCATACATAAAGATTTTGACTGTTGGTTTCCTTTTCAACACAAGGATTTAATCTAAAATGCTTAATTTAAACAAATTATGAGGAGTTATGAAAAATGTTAAGAACAAGTTATGAAAAAAGAGCTTGAAGAGAACTGTTTAACACTTCAGAAGAAATAAGGAGTCATCTTGAGTTGAAAACACAGGGGTTAGTGTCAAAATACTTAAATTCCTTTCTCAACATTCTAAGTTTCCAAAGTAACTGGAAACAGGTCTTCTGATACCTCCATTTTTCACCTGTAAAATGTATTTAAAGGCACTCTGGCCATATACTTTATTTACTTGCTGAGATTGTAGTTCACTTCCTTTCAAATAATTTAATTACTTTAATGGCATTATTGCCAAGGACTTAATAAGTTTTAAATATCTGTGGTATATGGTATATACCTACTGATTGCAAAGAATAATTAAAATCCATATAAAAATGAAACATGAAATAGATACATGTAAAAAAATTGTAATTCTTCTTCATTTTGTAATTTAGTAAGTTATTCATCTCAAAAATTAGGAGTTGGATTAGAGTGTGTCAGAGGATTTGGTAGTTAGTCCTGATCTGAAAAATACTTCTGTTACTATTTGTTAAAGAAGTTCTTGTTTTTGACTGGGTTTCTAGACTTTTTTCTGGGAGAAGCCTTCTCTCTTTACTGGCTGTGTTATTATTTTAGGTATACTCAATAAATAATCCCATTGTTGCAGTTTGTGGAGATTTTAGGAGTATCATGTAGGATGTCTTGTTTAATTAATATTGTAGATGGATTGTACATGGATAAAACCCAAATATTTTAATGCAGCAGTGCTAACCTGTCATTATTTTGTGTATGAGTCATCCTAGGAGTCAAATATCCTTGATTGTAGATCCTTTTATTATTTTCCTTAATATGCTAAAAGGTAGTAGATACTCTTAATGCTTATTATTGGTACAGCCTCTTACTTTTACAGGTATAGAGGAAAGATTTATTTTCTTTCCATCTTGAAACTGTAGTCAGGGATTTTTTTTTCTTGTTTTTCTTTGATTTCCCTCCTTGCCTGATGTTTCTGCCCCCAGAGTCTCCATTCCTTTTCAAAACTGAATCTCTGAAGAAAAGGAGAAAGAATTTTTTTTTTTAATGAGAGCTCATCAGAACTATCAGAGAAGTTGAGTAGCCAGTGCACATTTTTTTTGTTTTATATGGAGAAGAAATAATCATTTTTGTCATTCCATTTTTCATTTAAAAATTGCCAGATTTAATATATCCATCTGGAACCATTCAAACTCCATATAGACTAATCGGTTGTTTGGGAGACTAGTCTGTTCTGTGTCTCAATTATATAACTCTTTTAAAAGGTTTTTTTTTTTCTGTGTCCAAGATAATTTCAACTGAAATATGTTTAAAATTATGTTTATAGTGTCTATAATACCATCATTTAAAAATGGCCATTAGTTTGTGGATGCCCCTTCCCTGGCCAGGTTGGATGAGGCATTGAGCAACCTGCTGTGGTGGGAGGTGTCCCTGCCTATGGCAGGGGGATTGGAACTAAATGATATTGAAGGTCCCTTCCAACCCAAACGACTCTATTTTCCCATAGGTGTTAGCTTAGTTAGCAATTACTTTAGCAGCTGCACTATCTTTGGAAAAGGGCAAATACAGAATTGCACAGCAAATGTGATAATATTTTTAGCAGCATAAGCTTTAATATCCCCAAATCTACTGGACAAGAACTGGTGATTTCTTGTAGTTTGGCCTACAACAAGAATGTCACTGTGTTAATGGGACAGCACATGCACCATGGACATTATTAATGCACACTGCATTCTTGCTTGCCTCAATGTTCTCCATATTTGTCATCAGCAATGCAAGGAAATAATTTATTCCACTTTCAAGTTTTCATAAGGAAAAAGAAGAAAGGAGCGAAAAGAATGACAGGAAAGTGTCAGCTTCAGCCTCCTGACAAAAATGCTATGTGTGTGCAGAGGGAAGGGACATTTTTATTTCTTCTTTAAGGCTTCCAACCTTAAAGGTTGGAAGGACAGACAGATGGACACTTCTATCTCCAATCCACCAGGCTTGGCAGCAATTTGGTAGCCTGCACCACAAGCCATCTTAGCAGTTCACAGTGGAACCAGCCTGCAAGGGGGTAAATCCTAGTAGCTTCCCTAAAATGTCACCAAATTCCTCTTCTTTATGGGAGGAATTCAGCTAGAGGAGAGAGATACCGTCCCTCCCCTTTGGTGGGAGGTGAGAGTAAGCCTCACCTCGTCACAAACAAAAATGACAGATAACTTCTCTTGGTCCCATCTCTCCCTGTGGTCACCACACCCATGAAGTGAAGGTGCAATGGTTTATGCAGGGGTCTTTTTTCAGATGAGCTGAGAAGGGTTTTGATTTTTGCTCTCCACCCACCTGCCAGCAGCTGAAGGCCAGCAGTGAAGGACTCAGACTCATTGCTACAGTCTCTATGTGCATGACCAGGTCGCTTTGCAGCTCTCCCTATTTCCCTGCCTCCTGTCCATAAACTCCTCATTTCTTCCATTTTTTTTGGTAGCTCTTGACTTGCTGGATATCACACACCCAAACATGCTTCTTAATCCAGCTGGGTGGCTATGAGGTTGTGCAGGTGTGAAAAAAGCTTTCCCTAGGGAAGATAGGAGGATTGCTTGGCTTTGGAGCTTTCTGTTTGTTCAAGTAGTGAATCCTCCTCTGGACAGGAGGTCAATTTTGCTCAAGAGCTCTGAGCAGAAGGCAGTTTTGTGAAAAAGCTGTGGTTCTCTTACAGTCTGGCTAATCTCTGCTTGCAGAACTGTTTCAGTTTTATTATTGTGACACAAGCGTTGACAAAAATAGAGTGTTGGGGTGGGTTTGGGCATTTTTTTGCATTTTTCATCATTCAAATAGCTTCAAATCCATATGAAAAGTACATTTGTGTGTGTGCCCAGATGTAGAACCACTGTTAGTGAGGCCAGCTGGGATTAAAGTCTCATTTGTATAATTTGGCTTTGGAATTTTTCCTACGGTTTTCAGCAGTAAGCTGGCATTTAGCTTTTTTCAGACTGCTGGACAGCTTGCACAGTAAAGCTTCCACCTAAAAATATATCCTGTGTGCAAGAGGGAAAACCCCAAACAAACGTGCATTTGAAGCTGTTTTTTAAAAAAAAAAATTTAAAAAGGGGAGGAAAAAGCATGACCTGTGTGTTTTAAAGGTTTAATCAAAGAGAGCTTCGCTCGCAGTGTACTAAGGCTTGTTTTCTGCAGAAGCAAAGACAGAACTTAGGAGGCATACACTGTGTGCTCAGGATGCTCATTTGCACACAGCATAGAGTCACAGAATTACCTAGATTGGAAGGGACTTTGTGATCATTGAGCCTAAAGTGATGCTGCACAGCATCACATACCCTTACCCTGTCCTTATTTGCCCTCGGTCAATGCTGCCAAGAGCTGCTGAGGTGCAGTGGGTGTCTGAAAGAACCTTCTGGAGCTGGATAGCTATTCCCCATCTATCCTATTTCCACTGTAATTCCATGAGATCTTGCTGTCATTGCTACACAGAGTAATGTCAGGTTCATTTGCTCTATGGGGAGTGCAGCATCACTCCCATTTCTCTCCTCCTCCTCCTCCCATGATGAGTGGGCAAGGAGATTCTTTCTACATGGGAATTGGATTTGGCAGTGTCATCCTCCTGCTTGGGTGACAGTTCAGTGCTTCCAGCTTGAACAATGTTGCTTCTTAAGCTCTTGTGGCGCTTGTGAGGTTGCAGAGCTGCAAGCACGTGTCATCTCACACAGGAGCTGGTGGAGTCCCTCTATGCTCATCTCCCGGAAGAAACCGCCTTTAGCAGAAGATGGACTTAGTGGGGGAGATAACCAGTATGAAAAATGGGAGCTGAAATCACATCTCTCCACTACCCAGTGAAGTTTTAAGGGGTTTGCCTTATTAATTTTTTTTTAAATTTAATTAATCTTGAAATGAGCCCAGGTTTCTCTCGGGTTGCACGTGGTGATGATTCTTCTCATCTTTGCTGGCATTTCACAGCTGTTTGTTCACAGCTTTCTCCTACAAGAAGAACAGAAACAGAACATAAAGCAGAGGATTGTCTATCTGGTGTTCCTAAGCTCTATATTAAAAGCCCTGCGTATTTTTCTAATCAGGATTACAGAATTAATTTGCATGCTTTATCCTCTGGTATTTTTTTTCTGATGTAACGGAGTTTGTATGTCTTTTTTGTGAAATTTTTTTTTGCTCCATGCACCTCACTTTTTGGGGGTTCTTTTGTTGTTCATCTTTTTTTCAAGAATCTGTGGATTAAAAATGAAGTTTTCAGAAAGAAGAGAAAGAAAAGCCTTCAATTAGGTAATTTGAATAACTGATCAAAGTGATATATTTTTGTTCTGTTGTTTCATTTGGTATCTGCACATTTCTTATGCATTTACTTGTAGCTGTTTATGTTCAGTTGAATTTTGACTGCTAATACTTTTGTTTCATAAACATTAGTGCAAAATTCAGTGTCAAAATGTTCCTGTCAGTGTTTTAATGTTCCTTCCTGCATTCTGAAGTTTGTTTACATGAGGTTTCTGTGTGAATTTTCCTTCACTTCAGTGGGTAGGCACAAAGAATGAATTAGTAGTAAGAGCAGAGTAGGCAATGAGTGCCTCTCCAGTTGAGGATTTGTGAATATCTCTTGCTCTTGTTATTTCCTAAAAAAGACCAACAGGATGCATTCATTTTGAGGGATTGTCAGTATATATTTTTTGTTCTTTTTGCTTATCTTCTTTCAGAAATCTGAAATAAAAATCGTGTTGATGTATTGTGGCAAGTAGAAACAAATATGCCAGTGAAAGTCAGTGTATCTGTTCATTGTAGCTGTCACAACTTGGTTTTAATTTATATTTTGCTTCAGCTTGTTGTGTGCATTATACTAATGATGTAGCATCAGTTAATTCTGAAAATCTGTGCCTGAAAAAACATCCAGTACTAGATGACCTTTTGAAAAATATTGAGGTTATGAAATGTTACTTTGCTGCAAAGTAAGGCACAAAAAACCCCACAAAATTTCCCATGAAATAAAATTTCTGGAAGGAGGTGGGCTCAAAATTTCCTTTCACTTGAGAGGAAAAGATTTGTTTTAGTGGTTGCAGTTTTATTTGTATATGTATGGGGTTTAAGTCATAAAATAAATCCTATAGATTATATATAAATGAGATTATCCTGCAAAAATCTGGAGTGTTCCAATTTGGCAATACCAGATTCTTCTGTCTTTTACTCAAGCAGTAGGATTTAGTTTTGTTTTTATTTAGTTTCAAATAATCAATAGCTGCTTGTATTTAATTTTCATTTGAATTGATAGATAATCAGTACATATAAAAATCTACATTTTAATAAAAGGCTTGAGAGATGAAAAAACCTAGTGGCAGTGTGGTGGGGGGAAGTGGTTGCCAGTCATTGAATGAAACACCTAGAAGGGCTGAAAAAAGGAGTGTATGATTTCATAGGCTCTGTTTACACCTTTGAGCTGAGGACCAGAGTGATCCAGAGGAGCTGCAGTAGTTTTTGAGTCTTGTTACACACTATTGAAGAATGAATAAAATAAAGAAAGATGAGATTTTTGTGCAGGGTGGGGTAAGAGTGGTACAGATGTTATTCTATAAGTCTCCTTACCCAAGGGAGTTATTTTGCAGTTTGATAAGAAGGTGTAACAGCCTGTATTTCGCCCACAAAAAAATGACATTTTAGCCCGTTGGTGTATCGGCCAGCTAGAGAGGAGATGTACTTTAAACCTTATTTCTGAAAGTGGCATCCATGTAACTGTCAGTTTAAAAGAAATGGTGGAATGAAAATACCCTTGACTTAGATCTACAGGATCTTTCTTTTTGGAGAGCTGGCAGTTCCTGTACTGCTAGTCTCAGCTACACTTTGACAGGTGTCTGACTCACAACATTGTGTATCCAAGATTCAGCATCATTATGGCTTATCTGGTGCTCTTAGTAAGATCTGTGCTGTACTAAGCCATATCCTGACACATTTGGATTTCTTGAAAGGGTATTGCTAAAGCTCCAAATTATTGGTCCTGGGATCTGTAGTTAAACAAAGATATATACCTCTTGGGATTTTTTTTCCCTTGTCCTAGGGAAAAAAATATAAGAAAGAACAATCAGATGGCTAGAAAACATCATCCGGATGAAACAGGATTCTTTGGCTTAAAAATAATTTGGGGGGGGGGGGGTTGTGTGGAAAAAAACAAACATCTTACACTGTCCTGTTTAAATAAAACCAGGGAAAATTCAGCTTCCTCTGTGGGTGGCTGAGGGACTTTTGCAGCATCAACAGTCATTAAAAGCAGACAAGCTGTGTATCTGCTGGGGGTGATCTAGGTGCTGCTCATCAGCAAGAGGAGCGCCTATGTCATCTCATTTCTTTCATGGCTTAAGGCTCTGCCAAAGTGGCTTCAAAGCAGAAGGAAGTTGTACTGCAGGCACTCTGGCAATGCAACCTTTTGAACTTCTAGGTTCAGAAATCAGCTCTAAAAAGGTAGGCATCAGTCCCTGATGCTCCTTTTACAAAACAAAAATGGAGAAAAAATATTCACTTGAAGACGAGGCAAATATCCTTAAAACATGTTATGGCAGAAGTTTATTAGCTCTTGCTGAGATACCACCAAGAGCTGTGATGGATATGGCTTCTCCCCTCTTTTACTGCTGATAAATGCCTGAAGTGAAGTCCTGCCCCTTCTTAGGTAATTTCTTTAACTGCTGCTAACTCTCCACAGTCATGACATCACCCCTGGTATTTACAATCAGTGGAGTACTGAGTTTGAAGCCCCTTCATCTTTTGAAAAAATTTACTTCTGTAACTGCTACAAAGGCCATATTTTCATTTCAGTTACCCTAAAACATAAATGGTTTCCTGTTTGCAGCAGGACAAATTAATATGCCAGACTAAGATGCATTCATTCATGAGCCAGGAGATGCTGACATACAACATTGCAAGGAGGATATGAGGCAAAATATCTCAGTTAAATGCTAAAATCTTCTACTCATACTTGTGTTTTTCTACTGGAAGACCAAACCATAACTCCAGTTATAACTGCTATTGTTTCAGTGTCTTTCTCACCTGGTGCAAGACACTTCTCTGTGAGGAGTAGACCTGAAAATGATCCTCACCAAACTAGAATGGTGACTTTATGTCCAAGTTAAGTCAGATATCTTTTTTTTTACCTCACCATTTACATGTGAGAAGTTTAACTGAGATGAGGTATCATGCTAAAAGCACTGAACCTTACCTGCCTTATACTTATTCAAATAAAATTCAAATCATATATATTATATATCTATATGAGATACATCTTTTATATATGTGATAAATCATATATCATATATTTATATATCATATATATATCATATATTCAAATAAAATTCAGGTTTAACTGAGATGAGATGACATGCTGAAACCACTGAACCTTACCTACATTCAGATTACATTTATTCAAATCTTACCCTTTGCAGAAGTTTAAAAGAGAGGGATCTGGTTGCAGGGAGCCTCTGTCAAAGGACTCTCTTTAGTTCTGGGGAAATGAATTGGAAGACCATAAAATTCAGAGAAAACCCAAACATCTTTATAGAAGAGATAAGTATGAAAAGGGCTGTGAAAAGGAAGGAGAATGCAGTGGAAGAGTATGGACATAGTTAGGTGGGTATTGGAATAGATAATCTCTTGAGGTCCCTTCCAATCCCTGATAGTCTGTGATTCAGGGCAAAAGGATGTAAGTCTGAACCAAAGGTAGTTTTTCAAGTTTGGCATTTGTCAGGGAGATTTGGAGGACACAAATGCCTCAAAGTTATGGAGGCCATCACTGAGTAGGAAGTAGCTGAGTTCACAGGTGTATTCACTTTGGGTCGGGTAGTCTTGTCTCAGCAGCCTGACTTGAGCTGAACTCATGAGTTTTGGAAATTTACAATATCCCACTGAGCATACCCAATTAATGCAATGCATATGGGCAGTGTTTAATCATTCTATGTAATGGCTGTCAGCAAATGTATGAAAATACAGACTTTCTCCAGTCTCTTGTTTTCAGAAAGGCTTCTAGAAGGAGATGTTTTACTCCTGATTTCTTTCACACTGATTACTTTAGAGTAATTAAATTATACATTTAAAGATCAGCAGTCTTACTGTTTAATGTAGGTTAGAGCTGCCACTGGGAAGCTAGGTCGCAAGTCATAGAATCATAGAGTAGTTTGGGTTGGAAGAGACCTTAAAGATCATCAAGTTCCAACACACCTGCCATAAGCAGGAACACCTCCCACTAGACCAGGCTGCTCAGTGTCTCGTCCAGTCTGGCCTTAAGCAGAGATGCCCCAGAGAGGAGGAGGCATCCACAACCTCTCTGAGCAACCTGTTCCAGTGTCTCATCACATATCCTATTAAAAAGTCCTACCCCAGTTTTTCTATAGCCCCCTTCAGATATTGAGTAGCTACTATGAGGTCCCCCCTGAGCCTTCTCTTCACCAGGCTCAACAACCCTAACTCCTTCATCCTGTCCTCAGAAGGGAGGTGTTCCAGTCCTCTCATCATCTTCTTGGCCTCCTCTGGACCTGCTTCAACAGCTCAATGTCCTTCTTATGTTGTGGGCTCCAGAACTGGACACAGTAACTCCAGGGGCAAAATCACCTGCTGGTCAAGAGATGCATCTATGTGGCATGTAGCCGTGGACTCTATCATCAAAGACCTGTGTAGAGGCCAAAAATGTGCCTAGATTAGTTTGGATATAGCCAGATTTGTGGAATTTGAGCCCATCAGAGTGTCCTTTGAGGATGGCCTGTTATAATGTCAAACATGGAGTCCTGACAGGCAAGAGGAGCCACTCCACACTTTGCACCTTATCTCTCATCCCTTCCCTTCCCTAGCATCTGCTGATAACTACAGGCAGAGTAAGAGGCTAGTTAAACCCTTTATTTGAACTAGTATGGCTTGTAATCTTAGTTTTATGAGGTAGTAAAATATTTTAAGGGAAGTTACGATTCTATGATCGCTTTCTATGTCCTGCAGCAAGTGATTCCTTCAGACTTCCCTTTGTAATGTTAGGGCATAGGTAAAGCAGGAGAATTTCAGAGTAACAGTCTTTTCCTCTTTTTTTTTTCCCTCAGATATGTTTTCAGCAACTGCTTTATTTGATTTCTAGTGAACTTGACTGGTTATTAGCTCATCATCAGTTGTCTGGGAAATTGCTGCTGAATGTCTGAGTAGTGCTAATGCCTATTCAAGAATATTAAGTTATTTAATTAAGCCATTCTTTATGATGAATATTACTTCTTGTTTTACAAAGTAAGAACCACGGGAAACATCTCTCAGCTGAGTTACAAAACTCAGAAGAAATTAGTTTATAATGAAAGTTGTGATCTAGTGGTAATATTGGATTAATTGGAGGCTGAGGCAATGGATTTGTTTAACACCTTTAAAAGGTGTTTAAAATTAAATTTAAAATTAACATTTGAAGGAGTACCCTTAGTTGCCAAAAGGAAGTGTAAAAATAATATTTAAAGATATTACTCTGTGATTATTTCACTGGTCTTATATACCTAAGAGTCTTAAATTGAAGTTTCCAATATCTGAACATGTTGTGGACCATCAGCAGAATCAGTGGGGATGCAGGGAGGTGGTAATTGGTACCATTTAACCTACAGCATGATTCCCATGGTTCTAGAAGAATGATGGTATAGGGTTATAGGTATAGGGTATATATACCTATATACCTATGGTTCCAGAATAATAATGGTATAGGGTTATGGATGAGGGGAGAGGAATAGGCCTCAAGGGGCTCAGCCCTAGGCAGCTGAGACTCCAGGGGGACACCTCCATGCTGAGTGAGCATAAGAGGATCTAGCACGGTGGCTCAAAACTCATTTCAAAATGCATATATGGAGGTGTGCTCAGAAGTAAAAATTGTTTGGCAGAACTATGTGTACAAACAGTTGTTGATGTGCAAGTGAAGCTTGTGGCTCTGACTTTGGAGTGAGATTGAGGGGACAGAAGAGCTTAGTGACCTAGCCGTTGGTAGAAAGCCATGGAAGATGCAGCAAGATAGTAATGGTAAACTGAAAAGGCAGCTTTGATTTCCATTGCAAGTCAACAGCAAGGTAACTCCAAGTGATTATGTATTCATTCTGACATCTAAATTACAGAAGTTCAGATTTCCAGAGTTCATGGAAAAATGATACCAAGTTCTTGTTGTTTATCTTGAGTTACGAGTCAAGGTTGAGGTCATGGATATTAGGTTGGTACTACCTTTTAGAGAAAATTCATTGCAGAAGCATCATATTGCCTTTAGACTAAATAAAGCCTCACAACTTCTTGGGTAAAGTAAAAAATCAAAGTGGTAGACCAGTTATTAAAGAACTTCCTCTGTACTGGTTAGTGAATACTGGGTGTGAGTGGTGTCTTTCATGTGATGTTCATAGCAGGGTTTTTAAAATAACAGTATTCTCCTCTGCCAACAGTACATCAAAATGCAATTCAACTCCATTTTAATATTATACAATATAAAGAATGTCCTTAGTATTTCAGGCTGTTCAGCAATAATGAAATAGCATTCTTTACAGCTCTGAAAGAATGATGGTTTCCGTGTCTTTAAAATACATGCAACTAATATCCTGTAAGTGTAAACTTTCCTTTCACAAAGAAAACTGGCACACTGTCTATTAGAGGTGGTAAGGAAACTGTTTCATTTTGACAATTAATGCTAGTTCTGTCACAGGGGGGGACCTCATAGTAGCTTATACCTGAAGGCAGCCTACAGAAAGGCAGGGGTAGGAGTTTTTAATAGGATATGTGATGGAAGAACGAGGTAAATTGAAAGAGGGGAGATTTAGGCTAGATATAAGAAAGAAATTCTTTCCTGTGAGGGTGGTGAGACACTGAACAGGTTTCCCAGAGAGTTGTGGATGCCCCCTCTCTGGAGATGCTTAAGGCCAAGCTGGATGACACACTGAGCAGCCTGGTCTAGTGGGAGGTGTCCCTGCCTATGGCAGGGGTGTTGGAACTTGATGATCTTTAGGGTCCCTTCCAACTCAAGCTATTCTAGGGTTCTATGTTGAATTCAGAACTGCTGACTCATGCTTAATGATGCTAATCTCCCATCAGCTCATGATTAGGCAAGGGCTG
>VZTY01003325.1:0-44009 GCA_013400935.1 Turnix velox
AGGGCTCCAGAACAGGACACAGAACAGGACACTCCAGGTGGGGTCTCACCAGAGTCCAGTAAAGGGGCAAAATCCCCTCTCTTGACCAGCTGGTCACACTTCTCTTGATGCAACCCAGGATTTGGTTGGTCTTCTTGGCTGAAAATGCACACTGGTGGCTCATGTTGAATTTTTCACCCATTGACACCCCCAAATCCTTCTCTTCAGGGCATCACTCAACCCACTCTCCACCCAGCCTGTATCTGTGCTTGGGATTGCCCCAACCCAGATGCAGGACCTTGCACTTTGGCTTGTTGAAATTGATGATGTTGGTATGGGGCCACCTCAAGCTTGTCAAGGTCCCTCTGGATGCCATCCCTTCCTTCTGGTGCATCAAGTGCACCACACAGCTTGGTGTCATCTGCAAACTTGCTGAGGGTGCCTTCAATCCCACTATCCATATCTCCTACAAAGATGTTAAACAGCACTGGTCCCACTACTGATCCTTGAGGAACACCACTCATATTTTTCTCCTCCTTGCTACTGAACAGAACATTCTGTTCATTCCATATTCCCCTAAATTATCCAGAAATCAAAATCCTGTGTCCTGCTTGAGACAAAATGGGCACTCTCTGAAATAACCCACAGGCTTGTAATAAAAAATTTACGTACTGCAACAGCTCATCTCAGTTGCCTGACCCTCAAAGAAGATTAGGTACCTTGGCCAAGCAGAAAATTAAATGCCCTCATCAGACAGTGAAAAAGGATGAGTTTTGAGCTGCACAAAAATGCATTAAAGGAAAGGAATGGGAGTGCTGCTGAAGCTGGGAATTCCATCTTCAAGGTGAGAACTCAGAGTACAAGGCTGGTGAGTCATGCTCCTTCTTGTCTACCAATCTTCTGGAACCATAAATTTTCTTCTCCTTTCAGCATGGAGGCACAGAGCCAAGAGGAAGAAAAACACTGCCCCTACCTCAAACCAGTTTGCTTACTTTTAGGGCAGGCTCCCAGGGAGGAAGAAGATGGCATCACTGAACCTCCTTAGGCAAACTAAACTTGGGATCCCAAGGATGTCACTGCAAGTGACTTAGAGGGTGAGCTCTAGTGCAAGGTAAGGTAACCACCATCTACAAGGTGAACCCCTATAACCTCATTTTTAGAAGAAATCAGTTATGATTCCTTATGTAATTCTCAGCCCTATACTTATTCTGCAGTATAACAACCCACTGTTAACCAGACACCCCATTCCTACCCCAAAATGGCAGTATTTTTAGCCATAAACAAGCAGCCACCTGGGGTATATGTAAAGATAGAGGATCTGGTTATCTGTGAAACATGTTTCTATCCTTCAGGTTGAATGACAACAGAGATTTTCTCCTCATAGTTTCATATCTTGCTAAAACAAGATAAATCATAATAAAAATCATCTCACACTCCCCTGTCTTCTTTATTCTTTTTCCTACACATTAACAACAGGCTTAGCTTTATAGTCTTGATGGAGAGCCACTTGCCCAAGCAGAAAATAAGCAAATTAGTAGCAGAGTTACTTTCTTTTCATATTAAAGTCATAAGCTTTTCCTTAATAGAGTCCAGAAATAATAAATCCAACAGGTAATTAATATTTGAGGCTTGGCTTCTTCCCTTATGATCATCCTTGACAAATTCTTGCTTTTAATTTCACTGGGGGAAGGACTGGCTACTAACATACAGGCAGACACATTGATATTTCCTGATATTTTATACCTTTTTTTTTACTTTGAAAATGCAGTAATTTTTTTTCTTTTTTTTTCCCCAATTTCCCTTGCACTCTCTCCTCCCTGAGCTATAATAATCAGATGAGTGGATTGAGGGCTGTTGCATAGAGACAGCCTCCCTCAGAACCTGCCCTGCATACTAATTGAGTGCTTCTAGTCTGCAGGCTTGGACATGGATTCAGTCTTTCAAGTCAGCCCAAGGCTGGAAATGAAAAGCCATAAAACCACACTCAGCAGAATGGGAAGCATAAGGTTGCTGAGATACTGCATTGTGGGAGTTACATTCATGAACAGAGTGAAAAGGACTAAAAGAATCTGCTGTCATAAAAAAAAAATGCAATGGATCAGTGGGATTTCTTAGGAGAAACTGGCTATGGAGATGAATTCCTGCTACTGATTTGCTTTCAGTGTCACCTGCAATATTTGGCATCTCATTGTTTAAAGCCCTTTTATAGGTAGCTGCTCAGAATAGTAGTAGTGAATCCTGGCACCCCACTATTTGCCTTTTGTCAGGTGGAAAACCTAACAGTTCTGTGTCTTAACCCTTATCAAATCTATAAAAATACTACTTCTTATCTGTGACTTTGCTAACGTGAAGTGCCTTGTCCAGCCTGGCCTTAAACACCTCCAGGGATGGGGCATCCACAACCTGTCTGGGCAACCTGTTCCAGTGTCTCACCACCCTCACTGTAAAGAATTTCTCTCCCCTCTCAGACCTTTCAAATTCCTCTTCCAGCTCAGGATCATAGAATCACAGAACAGTTTGGCTTGGAAGGGACCTTAAAGATCATCTAGTTCCAAACCCCTGCCATAGGCAGGGACACCTCCCACTGGACCAGGTTGCTCAATGCTTCATCCAACCTGACTTTAAACACCTCCAGGAATTGAGGGGGCATCCACAACCTCTCTGGGCAACTTGTTTCAGTGTGTCACCACCCTCATGGTGAACACTCAAGCCCTTCCATTTTTCCCCCCAGTTTGNGGGAAGGGCAGCAGCCACCATTTGCCCTCCTGTGGGGTCCAAGGGATGCTCCTCCTGGTATCTGTGCTGCAGGACAAAATCTTTGGGTTGCATTGTCCAAGGGGACACGGTGGGAGGAGGAAGGCTGGGGGGCCTGGTGGCCCCCCAGTTGGTTAGGCATGGGGAGGGATAGGTGGGGGGAAGGATGTTGACCATATGTTCCTATTTCTTCCATTAATGCTCTGTGGGGTTTGCCTGAGGTCAGACAAATGTTCAGCAAGAAAGTCAGATGCTTGTGTTTTAGCTTTTGTGTTTCAGCTCAAGGTGCTGTGGGTTCAGAGATGTAGATGGGAAGAATTCAAAGGTCTGAGACCTCTTCAATCCTGAAGGTTGAAAGGATGGATTACTCTCTTCTAGTGCAGCCTACAGGATTTTCTTCTGCTGAGGTATTTGTCCAAAGTGTTTGTGCACATTTGGAAAAAGAAAGCAGAAACTAAAGCAATTCCTCCTGGCAATCTTTTCTATGATTCATATTTTCAACAGGGTCAAGTAATGTACTTCAAGGGGTTTCCCATCAGCAAGACATGAGGAACAGAAGGGGACAAGACCTGCAGGCTTTGGTGCTTTTTCTAGTGAGAATCATGACTCTTTTGAACCCTTCAAACCAAATAATCCAAAGAAAAAGCAAGATAAAGAATCATTATAAAGAGAAAAATAAATACATGTCTTTTGTCTTTAGATCTCTCAGTCATATAAATGATGCCTAGATTCAACTTTGGCTTGAACTTTGGATTTCAGGGGTAGTTTTGAAAGGTTTTTTGAAAGGAGCAGAAGGAAAACAGTAAGAGGTTTGTTTTTGTGTCCTCCTTTGGCAGATTCTTAGTGGCCTTTACAGATACCCTGTTACTAAAATGAGACTAATTGATGTCACTTCAATCCTGCTGTTGTAGGAAATCAGTTATTTAGTTCAAGCCCCAAAAACTGGTTGTGAACTCTGGCTTTCAGCTTATCCAAAACATCATCTGCCTTCAGCTGAAGAGATCTGAGCAAGTCCAGTTCCTCAGATGAACAGAGAAGGAATTCTCATCTCTCTAAAGTTTCTGCACTTGCCCAGTCTCTCAGCTATGAGTCAGTAATGTCTCCTGAGACAAACCACCATGCCTGAAGTCTGCCAGAAGCACAAAATATCAAAAGAACCTTGAGGAAATGTTTGGACACCTCCTTAGACTTCCTTGAACAATTCCAGAGACATCTGAACCCAAGAGCCAGCCTCAACCACAACAAGTTTGTGTCTGGCCATAACTACTCAATAATTGGCAGCAACAAGAATGAAGAGAGCCAAAGAAGAAACCTTTCCTCCAAACATGTTCAATTGTTTGGACATTGTCTCTAGGGGCTGATGACACTTCTTTCAGTGTTGGACTTGCAATCTTGCAGTCAAAACCACAACAAGACTGGGTAGGATGCAGGAAATAAATCAGATGCCACCCTTTTCTGGAAATTTTTATATTTTTTTTAGCTATTTGGCAACACTTTTAAGTTTGTGGACCGGATGGTTGTCAGACTGAACAACTCAAGAGACAAGGAAAGGAACATGTTACATCACTGGAACTTCTACTCAATCCTGCCCCTCTTCTCCCACCCAGTTTAATATCTATTATCTCTCCTTCGGGGTTTTTTTTCTTTTAATTGCCTCAGAAAAAGCTGCACAAATGGTTGGGTGAGAAGACAGCACCAGATGATATCTGTACCACCACTTTTAGATGAAACCTTCATGTCTGGAATAGGAACAAAAGATTTTTATTAACATTTTCTTCCCCAAAGTAGTGATGTGCCCAACCCTCCCACAAATTATTTTCCACTCTTTCTCATTTTCCTTACATTTGCTTGATGAAGTTTTGAGGCAGGCAGCCACAACAAACCTCAACTTGCACAATGCTCTGTGGAGTAAGTGACCAGAGATCATTGCCTTAAACTAATCCAAACTAGGGAATCATAGAATAGTTTGGGTTGGAAGGGACCTTAAAATCATCAAATTTCAACCCCCTGCTGTAGGCAGGGACACCTCCCACTACATCAGGCTGCTCAGTGCCTTCAACAGCCTGGCCTTAAACACCTCCAGAGAGGAGGCATCCACAACCTCTCTGTCCAATTAAATGGATTATTAAATCACATCCATTTGATTTTATCTTTTTCTAACCCTCCATTTGAAATGTACCCCCAAATGTACTTCTAAAAAGTAATTCTATTCTCTTTGAATCCTCACCTTGATCAGCCAAACCAAGCCCTATGCTTTTAATGTCCTCTCAAAAGGATGTTTTACCATTCCAGTATTGGTCCTTGGGGACCTGTTCTGCATTTGTTCCAATTTAAATTCACTTTTTTTTTTTTTCCAGTACTGATGGACAGACTGATACCAGTAATTCAGATAAGTTATTTATAGTGTTTTTTTCCTAATGATATATTTTCCCCTACCCACAGAAAATGGAAGTTTGACAATTACAGTAGCTGCTTCCATGTCTGAAAATAGGTTGTTTATCTTGAAAAACACAGATGTTTAACTTCCAGCATCCCTGAGCCTCCAGCTACAACAGAATGTCCCTAAATCCATGACTTTTCTTTCTTTTTTTTTTTTTTCAATGTGATGATTCCTATTATGAAATATCTCATTCATATAGGCAGATATTCCTTGATAAGAGAAATGTCTCCCAACTCACAGAATCATAGAATCAAAGGGCTGGAAGGGATCTTTCCAAGGCCATCTTGTCCAACACAACATCCTACACTAGATGAGGCTGCTCAAATCCTCAGCAAGCCTGACCTGATATCCATTGGTGGGGCCTTCACCACCTCTCTGGGCAACCTGGACCAGTTAAGGGCACATTTCATGAGCACAAACTGGGTTTTGTATTAATATTTCACATTAGTGACTTTAAACAGAATCATCCCCAAGGTGAATCTTTAAAAAATGCCATAAACGAGTTCCTCATATTTTTAATCTTCTCTTTAAAAATGCTCATTATGAGTCATTGGCAGGTTTCTAATTCTAATTTCTTCCTCTCTTCCTTAAATAATGATTTACCTGGAAACTATCTCAAATGTTTTGCTTGAATCTAGATGCATCAGGTCCTCTGCATTAAAGAAATCCTTTATCTTGTCAAGGCAAGATGAGGCTTGTCTGACATGATCTGCTTTTGATAAAACTATCTCACCTTTTATCCCTTTTTCCATTTCCTTCCATTCACCCCTTCCTTTCAATTTTTTCCTAAGATGTTGCACAACATCAAGGTCAAAACAACAACAACCTTCCAGCTCTTCCTTCTCTTTTTAAAAACAAATAATATTTGATAGTTGCCAATCACATGCTCTCCTAGAATAGAAAGATCCATTGAAAACTTGCTGGTGGAGTTGCAATTCTGTGTGCCACTTCTTTCTGGCACTCAATATAAGTTTTCCTGTTTCCTCAGAATAAGAAGTCCCTATTTTCTATATTATTCTCCATTGGTGACAGACATTTTTATAACCCTATCATTATTCCCATCCTTGTCCTTTGAATGTCATTAGCTTTATTCTCCATCTAATTTTCCAATCAGGAAGATCACACTTCTCCCTTATAAAATCTCTTTTCACATTTTAGGTCATCAAACTGATGGAAGTTCTGTGTCTTATTTCAGGGCTGTGGTTAATGTGCCACAAGAAATGGACTCACAGCATGAAGATAACTCCATGATATCATTTCAGTGATATCTGAAGAATCAAGAAAACCTTCACACCTCCACTTCTGACTAGAAACACTAAGGTTGTTGCAATTTTTCCCTTCAGAATAAGGAACTACATTGATTTCATTCCTAATTTCATGAAAGGAGGGTGAGAAGGAAGGTGTGGCAAAAGGAAATGAAGAAGTGCTCAGGTTTATGCAATGGAATTTCATCAAACTACAAACTAGAATGCAAGTTTATAGTCTAGACTGCTATTTTTTATTATTCTATACTTCTTTTACTCTTACTATTCCATGAGAGAAACCCATGTATGTGCCTCCTCAGGGAATATATGGCAGAAAAAGCCATGCCATCATATGCAACTGAGAACAAGGGTTTGAAAGTCTCCAGAGAAGGAGACTCCACGACCTCTGTGGGCAATTTGTGCCACTGTTCTGTCACCCTCACCCTGAAAAAGTTTTTTCTTATATTTTTGTGTTTCAGCTTGTACCCATTGCCCCTTGTCCTACCAAACAACAATCCAAGAACCTCTTTTCTCCTTGTGTGGTTCTAGCTGTTAATGAGCCATGCCATTTTCTTTTTCCACTGTGACCATGACAATAGACTTGCCTAACCCCTAAACTTTCTACCTCCCAAACCCACAAAGAAATAGCTTTATAAAAGCAGCATCTCTGTAAAACCAAACCAGTCAAGTGGGTTGTGTGTTTTGATTGCAGCTCCCTTTGGGCTCAGCACAGATTTGAATGCCTGTGATATGATACTTCATGAGGAAACTACAGAGACCATTTAACTCTGATTCTCGTTGACAAAAAGGTGATATAATCCTGCTTGATTCATGTAAAATGGACTCATGGGCGTGTTTCAGTCACTTTAGCCAAAGCAAGCCATTACACTGCTGTAGATGAAAATCTGGTCAACAATTTCCACATCATTCCTCTGAATGTTGTTGGGAAGGTGCAGCATCAATTCCTTTTCTTAAATTAAACACCCATGAGACCAATGGATGCAGGAGAGCATCCAAACTCCCAATATGTGCTATGTGATGGTGTCAGATGCTACATTATTTCACAATTATATACTGAAGAGCTACTCTATAAACATTCAAAATGTTTTTTTGGATGTAAGTAGTTTTATTCTCTTTTATTTCCACCATTGAAAGAAATTAAAAGATTCATTTATGTTTTTCTTTTGAACTAGTAGGCACCAACGTGGACACAATATTCTCTGCTTTTCTTTCCAGACACAAAATCAATAGCATTAAGTAGGAACTCATTTTTCTCTGTGGATACTTGTATCTATTATCAGATCATTTCTCACGAGCAGCCGACCATCTGCTTCAATGTCAAAGTTGATTCTTTTGGTTGCTCCTTTAATTTTTTTTTTTTTTCCCTCTTCAGTCTCTTCCCTTGCAGCAGCAAATATGAAACCACAAATTTAAATCTGCCTGAATAAGAGTCTTGGGGGCAAAATGCTCCAATCACTTTTCAATTGCTCATTTTGTGCTACACCAAAGGTGATGTTTTATAAAAGTTGCCACCTTCTTTTTTTTTTTTTTTCCCTCTTCAGTCTCTTCCCTTGCAGCCGCAAATATGAAAACACAAATTTAAATCTGCCTGAATAAGAGTCTTGGGGGCAAAATGCTCCAATCCCTTTTCAATTGCTCATTTTGTGCTACACCAAAGGTGATGTTTTATAAAAGTTGCCACCTTCTTTTTTTTTTTTTTTCCAAGTTCAAGCCTTTGCCTTCATTTCTTTTTCTTTTTTTTTCTTAAGGTGCAATCACCAATTGATCTGTCATATTGTCATTTTCCAAGATGAACTGAGAATGCTCTGAAAGGAGGTTGCTGTTGAAGACCTAGAGTAGGGAATTACATTTTCATTGTGGCTAACCTTCAATGACACTGAAGATGTCTCACTTGGAAGATCATCAAACCCACGTTTTACTCTTCCACTTCAGCAGACAAAGCTCCATTCATTTGATGTGGACTCTCAGAAGAAACTAATTTTCTTTTTGAAATAAGTGTGAATTCTTTCTACCTCATGATTTAACAACTCTTGACAATGCTTACATTTCACTTCAGAAAAATTAGCTGTTTTCATAACTTCAGCCTTTCCATTTTTTCCCCTCTAAATTGCCTTTCTCAATCCAGGTTAATATACATGGAATTATAGTAGCAACTGCTTCTTTTTGTTGTAGGAATAAAAAGCTTTCCCATTTACTAAAATTACCACAGAAATAATCACTTCTTGAATTTAACACTGTAAAGAATGAAAACAGGATATGTGAATTATGTTCTGCAGTGACTTATCAGACAAGATCCATCCTTGATTACATTATACTCTTATATATTTTCTCCTCATTATCTCACATTCAGTTCCATCCCTGTTCTCCTGTGACTAAGAATATCATCCCTTCCCTCTAAAGCTTCTAGTTCTCTAACTATCTGAATACTTAGTACAAAGAATCATACAATAATTTGGGTTGGAAAGGACCTTAAAGATTATTTAATTCCAACCCCACTAGACCAGGTTGCTGATAGCTTAAAGAAGTTTTGGCCAACAGTCTAAATAAACTGGGGTCCACTTTCTTAGGCTGTAAGATCACTTTGTTTTTCATAATAAATGCAAAAGAAACAAAATAAAAATATTAAAAATTTCAGCCAGAAACTAATTTTTTGGCTCTCCTTACAGAATTCAAGTAGAAACTTGATAGTTCTAAACTGTAATGTTCTTTATAAAAACATATTTTTAAGCCAGCCACTCATAGAAAAGTTTCTTGCTTCTCTTTATTGCAACTTCTTCTGTGCCTTGTTCTCCTTTTGATTTCTGTCCCCACACACTTACACATTCCTTTACACTAATCCTACTAATCTCACACAATTTTAATTTCCTGTGTGACTCTCTCACGTGTTTGAGGTCAGTGTGTATGATTTAACCAGATGATTCTTGGTATATACTTGTTATTCTTTCTTTGCATTGGGAACATTAAATTCTGAAGAACATGTTTTTCATCAGGAGCTGCTTATTCCTTTAAACTTCTCATCCATGATATATGATGTTCCAGTATCCTGGGTTTGTTGAAGTCTGCTTTCTTCAAATCCTTTTTCTGTTGCATTTTCCTCTCTCCTTTCCTTTACAAGCATCAGATGTACTTTTGCTTCATGCTCACTAAAGATCTCTTGACTCTCACGTTCTCATCCACATCCTATTTAACACAAGGATGCTGTAAACTGTATTCTGCCCTCTCTAGTCACCATAAAAAAAAGAAATTTTGCTCTCTTTCTGTAAGCATTTATATTCCTTTTCAGCTGAAGTTTTAATAATTTTTTTTCCCTGTTCTGTGCCTTAGAGGACTTGGCCAGTTTCTCAAAGAAAACAAACCCACCCCAAAAGAGAACCACTCCCACCAGGAGACAAAAATGAACCCAAGCCTTATGCAACAGAAATTTCTGACTTATGATTTCAGAAGAAATCCCCCATATCTCATAACAGGTGTATATATATCTAAATATCCTCTTCCTGGATAAGCCACTGTATTTGCCCTTATACTTTAGTCTGTGACTATGCTTATACTGTGACTGTGCCCATTGAGTTGGAGTTTTGTATCAAGAACTCTTCCTGATTTCTCTGTTTGTAGAAACCATTCTAGTTTTGAAAAGACAGCAATCATTCAGGCTTCAGAATGCCTGTTGTGTCTGTTGTCAATGGAGAAAACAAACACCCTTTCTCACAGAACTCTTTTCATTATTATTTGTCAATGGAAAATCAAAATGAAACTTTCCCTGATGTGGATTCACCACAAGGGTTTTTTTTTTTTTTCTGATTTCACCCCTCAGTCTCTTCTTCTCCAGGTTAAAGAGACCCATCTCCCTCAGCCTTTCCTCAGAAGGGAGATGCTCCATTCCCTTCATCATCTTCATGGTTCTGCTCTCCAGTAGTTCCCTGTCCTTCTTCAACTGAGGGGCCCAGAACTGGACACAATATTCCAGAAGATAAAGAGGCCTTAAAACTGGAAAATAAGTTAGAAAATTTATTTTCTCACTCTATTACTTATGTGTGTATTGAGTTTACTAAGAAGTACATGTGCTGCAAATATAATACCAGTGAAGACAAAAGAGTTATAGCATGAACCAACATTAGCTGCTTGAAATAAATTCTAAGATGAAAATCTGTTTTTTTCTGGTGATGAAACTATCCTGGTGTGTTGAACTCTGGCAACTCATTTATCTGCCTTTAAATTTTTCTTTCTACTTTTAAAAAGACTATGTCAATACTTATCAAATTCATAAGTGGGCTGTTTGTCTTAAACCCATGAAGATCCTGAGATGATAAGTGTTCCAGAAAGCAAAGGATAATTTTTAATAATGCCCACTCACAAGGATGTTTCTATCTTAGAGATGACTTTATCCCTAAAACCATTGGAAAAAAAGATTTAAATCTTGCAAAAAATGCTGAAATGAGGCAAATTTTCTCTTGTCTCTCCAAAGCATCTTCCTGAATGGAGAGTTCCAGCACATATTTGTCATCTAGAGGCCAAGAAGGTCTTCCATGATTCCAGAAAATCAATTCCAAAGACAGTAGGTTCAGTTCTGGAGGACTGTCCAGATGTCCATATCTCAGGGTCTTGTGTTTATTTCTAAAGCATCTTTCAGGGCATCAGACTAAGCAAATTCTTAGTTTGACAGCAATGCCTCATGATCAGAGAGGGAAATGGTGAACAGGAGCTGTCTTTACCATTCTCATGTGTTTTTTGACTCTGCTACAGACTCACAGTGTGACCTTGACCAAGTTTTAAAATCTATTTCATAATTCCCCAGGAGCTGCTCTGGTGTAATAATTCCTCAGGTCAGGAGCATAAATTTATTGTCAAGTGTTTTTTATGCTAAGACCTGGAAGTAATAGACTTTCTGCTAAAGGAGCAATTCTTCTATTGGTTTTAAACATATTTCCCTTAAATTTTCCTTATCACAGATCTTGTTCTGATTCATCTGTGAGTTGTAGCTTGTCCATTCATTCATTTTCAAACCAGCATTTATATTTGCTATTCTAAAATATGTTTTGAACACCCAAAGTAACTATTTTTGATGCTGGGTGCTGTAGAATTAGAATTATCTGAGAAGAAAAGTATGGAGTAGCAATCCTTGTGAACCTGAAAACAAAATCCGTGAGCTGACTGAATGAAGAATGGAATGAAAGGCAATATGAGGAGGAGATTTTTGAAGACTGTTTTAGCCTTTGCACATCAGATATCTGGTGTAACCAAACTGTTATAAGCAAAGCAAGAATTTCTAGGATCGGTTTCACCCCTTTGACTCATCCTCTTCCTTTGCCCCTTTGCTCTGGTAAGACCAGACAGGTCCAGAGGGTGGTGCAGCAGGAAACCAAAGAAAAACAATACAAGAAAAAAATACACTTTAATTTTAGCCACACAGCTGCCTCTGGGTTCTTAAAATACACTCCCCTCTAAGTGCTTCCATACACCAAGCTAGCCAAGTGCTCTAGACAGCCTGAGGTTCAACTGCAAACTCATCCCACAACAAGTCCCTCTTAAAGAAATCAAACTCAGCTGTTCAAATGCCCAGTTAGGGCAAAGTGGGTGATTATCCAAGTGCCCTCTGATATGTGGCTTGAAGTTGAGCTACTTGAGCTACAAGTGAGGACCCATCTGGAATATCTGGAGTATTGTGTCCAGTTCTGGAGTCCTCAACATAAGAAGGACATTGAGCTGTTGGAGCAGAGGAGGCCACCAAGATGATCAAAGGGCTGAAGCAACTGCCTTATGAAGACAGGCTGAAGGAGTTGGGGTTCTTCAGCTTGGTGAAAAGAAGGCTCAGGGAGGACCTCAGAGTAGCTTCTCAGTACCTGAAGGGGGCTACAGACTTTTTAATAAGATATGGGATGGAAGGACCAGGAATAATGGATGTAAATTAGAAGAGAGGAGATTCAGGCTGGAGATAAGAAAGAAATTCTTTATGGTGAAGGTGGTTAAACACTGGAAGAGGTTGCCCAAAGAGGTTGTGGATGCTCCCTCAATCCTTGGAGGTGTTTAAGGCCAGGCTGGGCAAGGCACTGAGCAGCCTGATGTAGTGGGAGGTGTCCCTGCCTATGACAGAGGGTTTGGAACTTGATGATCTTTAAGGTCCCTTCCAACCCAAACTACTCTATGATTCTAAGTTCTTTATGCTGGGAGAAGTTTTTGCATAAAAAATAATTTATTTTTTACCCAGTGATATCCCTCTGCACATCAATACACATCCTAAGAAAACACAAGTGTCTTCTGAAGTTGTGCTTGTGAGTGACACCATGCCCTAGTATAATGTGACAGTCAACCTATTCTCCTTCTGCCAGGCTGCATGTAGTCATGCTGTCTGGAAAACTATCTGGGGAATTTAAGTCCTTCCAGGAGAAAAATGGGAAATGTAAAAGCTTAGTCACACACTCAGTTCTTCATCTTGGGTTGTTTTTGGGTTTTTTTTTTCCCTTTGGCTTTTGAAGGTGAAATATAAACCATCTCTGAATTCCAGAGGTTTTTTACTGCCATCATGTGGAGGATTTCCTAAAAAATAAATTTCCTAAAACCTGACTGGAACTGATTTTGTCTGCATTTGGCTAAATTGAAAGAAAATCCAGTTCAGGCTTACATCTAAAAAGGTCTAATCTTGGAACCACAAATTCCTCTGCTAAAAAATCTCCTAAATATTCTACCATTCTGAGTATACTTTGATTTTGCCCTAATAGTCAGGAGTATGGGTTTGCTTGTCATTGGTGCTATTTCATGACAGGTTTCTTTCTGTGATGTGCAGGAATACATGAACATTTACTCTCAGTGCTATTTCTTTCTATGCAGCAATGAAAAAAGGAAACCAGGTTTACAGCAGGGTGTCATAAATCCAATGATATAAATTATTTCAGGATCAGAAAAATACATTTCCAGGCATTACTGTTTCCACTAATAGATTCTCCATTTTACCTGATCAGCTGAGGAATTTGATAAATATATTAAAATAGTCCCAGAAGGCTGGAAAAGTAGAGGCCTATATTAGTTTTAATAAAAGAAAGAAAGTATTTCTACCTTCCAGGTCATTCCAAGATTTCAGAAGTTTTTACTAAAACCATTGTCTACGTTTCATTTAAAAAAAAAAAGAAGAAAAAAAGGCAAACAACAAAATGGAACATCATAGTCTTATAGTGTAGAGTCCTAAGGTAGAGGTAAAATGGATCCTACTGCTGTCCCCAGAGCATCAGGGAACAATCTTTCCTCTGAAAACCAAGAGACAGCTCTATCTTTATCTTTCACATGGCTCTAGGAACTCTGAACATTTCACAATCCCATTAATAAGCCAAGTCTCAATTACTGCTAAGAGAATCCACACTTAGCAGATGAATTCAGCCATCAGCCTCCAGGGAAAGTAACAGAGTCATGGTGCTATTTGAGCTTCTCAGAAAGCCCAGTCTGTACCCTTGGCTCATCCATCTGCACTATGAGGCACAGCACGTGGCTATATCAATAGTTCCTCATCACATGATCCCTAATGACTAGTCTGTAAGAGAATTTAATCCTTCTATGTGCAAATAATAAGGCTAGTCTTTAATCTTCCACGGCAGAAGTCTGTTACTGAAGGTTCCAGTTCTCTTCTGCATGAGGTGCCCATCTTTTAGCCTTGCATGTAAAGCAATGAATCCATGTAAAAAATTACATGAAAGAACTGGCCAAAATTCTTTTCCAAATAATAATAATATCAGATATAATGGTGTAAAATAAAGTTCTTATCAATTATGAAAATACAGATATGAGATCACATAACTGCTACATTATCTTATCAGGTTATCTTTCATGACCTACTGACATCTTAGGGTTTTTTATCCACCAAACAGCGAGTCACTGTTGTCTGGGTAAATACAAGGGGTAAACATAGAGAATTAGGCTGTTGTTTTTAGCATCTTGTATTTGTTGATCTCGGTACATGAATAATTTTTAATTTTTTTAATTAAGATTTGGTATTACTTCCTTTCCATCTCCCCCCAAAAAAAAGTTTACAGTCCTTGACTGGACCTAGTTTGACCTTCTCTACTTATTTTAAGTCAGAGACTCACGACACCCAGTGGTTGCTAGAAATAGCGCAAGGATTCAGAAGCTATTTAAGATGAGATGATGCTTAAGCACCATTCCCAGGTTCCCCAAATAAAGATGTGAGTAGAAAAATTAAGCTACAACCCATATTAAAGAGTCAGGAGAGATGGCCTTAACAGATTCAACACTTACTACACACACACAGAAAAAAAAGAACCTCCCAAAACAACCATCTGAAATGCAAACCCAAATAATTTCTAATTTTGGGAAAATTGCATCAATCTTACTTTGGAGCAAACAGTATCTCTCCCACGACAACACCATAAATCTTGCAGATTTCTCCATTAGAAAAGAACAGTATCAAGAGATTTCCTTGACAGCCTTGCACTAAGTACAGCCATCCTTCTTCATCCTGTAGGGTAGCTTTCCATCTCTGGGGGCTGTACTGGAGATAAAGAAGGTGATTGTGCGGAGGGAAGAGGGAGAATACTAAAGTGTGTGCTGCCCTCCAAAGCACTTAGAATTGCTGAAAATATTTGATGCTGCACACATTAAAATCAGTCACTGAGACTGCTTTTTGCAGTTTCCCCAAATCCCCAATTGGCCCAATAGAGTGGAGGAGTTGTAAAGGAGGTACTAAACCCACTCTTCTTCTCCTCCAAGAAAATAAGGTAGAGAAGAGCATCAAAAGCACTTTATTCTAGATGCACAATCTCTGCTAATCACTTGCTGCTGTTAAATTATTATCATTCTTGCCTTTCCTTGATTTGGAGGCATTTATGGTAAATTGGTGTTGCAGAAGAACATAAAAATCTGAGAGGTGTGTACTTGGAAAAGGAAACACAGCAAGATAAAGTTGAAATGTAGAAGGAAAACAAGAAACACAGCAAGATAAAGTTGAAATGTAGAAGGAAAACAAGACATTGCAAAAATGCTTTCATTAGAGAAAAATCTAATCAACTGCTGGGTAAAACTACAAGACTTTAGATCAAATTACACCATATCTCTTTAATGCTTTAATATTTATCAGGTAAGATATTAATAAGAAAACCCACATGTGGAATGGCTGATCAAATAGTTTGGGAAGTTTATGTCCAATGACACTGTTAACACAAAGCTTAAAAAGAAACACATTTGAGGTTTAGTGCTGGACGGTGAAGCAAATTCTTTCCCCAACTTTGGTTGAGATCTCTGAAAACTTAGAAGCATTATTTGAACAATATTCTTCAATTCATGCGTGAAAATGACAAAAATTAGTAGCAGAAAGATCAAAACATCATAAAAGTTGCACTTCTGTCAAATAAAGTGAGATAAATAAAGCCATTTGCAGAGCAAATTAATGCAATGCAATAGCTGCTTAACTTTTATTTTGGCTGTGACAGCAAAATAGATTGGTGAGTTTATGAAGAGAAAAGATTGAGTACATGGTGTTTTTAGACAAACAACCTCTACAGTTCAGACAATGTATTGTGAAACCATGTTCTCCTTCTGACCTGGCTGTGCTTTCCTTCCCAACTTTGCCAAACCTTTCCTTCTACTTGTGTGTCAGGACAAAAGACCCATTGTTCTATAAGCACTTATGAAGCCCTTGCATCAACACCTCCATTAATTGTTCAGTAACCACACAAAACCTACTATTTAATCACCTCATTGGCCAAATACTTGCTTTTGAAAGATGCTTTCTGGAAGGAGAGATTAACACTTTTTTTTCTTTTTAAACAAATGTGTTAAAACTTCTAGACTGAGCAAACATGCAGTCATACTTTACCCATATTGTTTTAACCCTTCTCTTGTTGTATAAAGAAGGGAGTGAATAAAAAGCCACCAATCATTTACCAGAACACTTACCTTCAGGAAAAATAAGCAAACCACAGAAGAACTTCTGAAATTAAGAAAACATCCTGTTGCCACTGGCAGTAACCACTGAAAGCACCCAGTAAATGAGATCTTGCAGCAGTGAAGAATCAATGAAAGGAACAGATAATAAATGGCATAAATATTATTAAAATTTTTAAAAAGCACATTTTGGAGCAGGGAGAATGCGGGTGATAGTGCTCTAAGGTTAAATTCAACTGAATTCCTATGATAAGATTTAGTTTGTTTAAAAACAGAGCTCACCTTGTCTATGCAAGAAAATTTCTCTATTAAATTGTGCAATATTTCAGTTCTCCTACCTGCCACCTCTTGGATGAAGACCTGGTATCATGCATAGAAAATCTGCCCTGAATCACCTGAATTGTCCATCCCAGATAGAGATTGTTCCCTCTCTAATGATCTGCTTTCAGCAAGGACCCACACATTCTCCATATCCTGAGAAATCTGGTCTCTGTGGAGGGTTGTTTTTAGGAATAAGGCCACCAGGACCATGCTTGAGCAAATATCATGATGCAACAGCATTCTTAGCATGCTTTTCCTCAGAACTCAAGCCTCCCAAACAGTAAGGGAAATAAATCCACAGTGTGGAGATCACACACATCTCATGGCACTGCTTAGATATAATTCAGAGCCAATGTGGGCATTAAAATACTCAAAAATACATCCTAGGAATATGTGCCACTAGCATTCCTCTGCAACACTTTGGATTAGTAGGACCGGGATCCATTCTGTGTCACACTTTCAAAATAAGAGGGTCATTTTACATAAGCATAAATATTTTTGGTCTGCATTTGATGGGTAATTTATGAGACCACGATGAGATTAAAGGTCTTTGTCATTCAGGAATTTATTAGGTCACGTTGATCTTTTTAATCATCATGTTTCAAGTTCTTTAACAGTGATAACAATGCAAGGGCTTCCTTTCATCCACTGCTATTCAGGGAATTCATCCCATTTTTGCTCAGCCCTTCCACGCAGCCTTTTCAGTTTTCTCTCCTGACATGGCTTTCATGTCCAAATGCAAAATGTTCTGGCAGACTTCTGGGTTCAGGTGGCTTTTTAAGCAGTTCTCAGAACAAGAATAGCTACTCTAGTTGCATTCACTGAAATGGAGGATTAACTACCTCTAATTTATTTGCCCTTGGTTTTTAGGAGTTCATGGAAATAAAATCCACATATTTCTTTCACTGTCTCTGCAACAGCTTCATGTCTCACCTTCTCTCTTCCCTCTAGATGTCTTCTTAACTCCTCCAACAACTCTTCAAAAAGGATGTAAGAGCAACAACTGTAGCTTATCAATACCTGAAGGGGACCTGCAGAAGGGGTAGGACTTTTAAATAGGATATGTGATGGAAGGATTAGAAATAATGGATGTAAATTGGAAGAAGGTAAACTCAGGCTAGATATAAGAAAGAAATTCTTTATGGTGAGGGAGGTAAAACACTGAAGAAAAGGATTTGGGGGTGTCAGTGGATGACAAACTCAACATGAGCCACCAGTGTGCACTTGCAGCCAAGAAGGCCAACCAAATCCTGGGTTGCATCAAGAGAAGTGTGACCAGAAGGTCAAGAGAGGTGATTTTGCCCCTCTAGTGGGCTCTGGTGAGACCTCACCTGGAGTGGCTGTGTCCAGTTCTGGAGCCCTCAACATAAGAAGGACATTGAGCTGTTGGAGCAGGTCCAGAGGAGGCCACCAAGATGATCAAAGGGCTGGAGCAACTGCCTTATGAGGACAGGCTGAAGGAGCTGGGGTTGTTCAGCCTGGAGAAGAGAATAATCAGGGAGGACCTCATGGTAGCTTCTCAGTATCTGAAGTGGGCTACAGAAAGGCAGGGGTAGGACTTTTTAATAGGATATGTGATGGAAAGACTAAAAATAATGGATGTAAATTGGAAGAGGGGAGATTCAGGCTGGATATAAGAAAAATTCTTCATAATGAGGGTGGTGAAACACTGGAAGAGGTTACCCAGAGAGTTGCCATGTCCAGTCTGGGAGTCATAGAATAAGTTCAGGCTGGACAAGGCACTGGGCAGCCTGATGTAGTGGGAGGTGTCCCTGCCATAGGATCTCGATGATCTTTAAGATCCCTTCCAAACTGAACCATTCTATGATTCTATCAGTGTTTATGCCTTTCCCCATCTCCCTTTCTTGCTGGGGTCTGACAAGACACAGTGGCGGCTCTCCACAACCTTTTACAAACCAACACAACGGGGCGGACATATCTCCCAGACAAACCTAGCCCATACCTGCGGGGATAGACCCTCCCCAAATCCAGCCCAGCTCCCCACCGCCGCTTTGTCGCGGAGGGCGCAGCCGCGTTCCCCTTCCGGGGCGGGCTGTCCCGGCCCTCGGGGAGGTCGGAGCTCGGAGCTCCACGGCAGGCCTTGGCGCATGCGCGGCTCGGCGGGGTTGGAGCTGTGGCGGCCCGCAGGTGAGTGGGGTCCGGTCGGGGCGTGTTACGGGGAGAGATGGCAGCCGTGAGGCCTGGGGATTTCCTCCTGGCCATCGCCTGGGCTTGCTTCGCTCCGCCTCGCCGCGTGTAGTCTCCGAAACCCGGCTGACTCGGCTCCCAAAGCCGCCTGGCTCGGCCCTCCTCCGCCACGGCCGCTCCTCACCGGAGCCGCTGCGGGCTCCCCGTGTGGGCGAAAGGCCGGGAAGGCGGGTGAGTGAGTGGGTTGGTTCGGCTTTCGCCGTTGTTCCGGAGAGAGGGAAGGCTCTGAGTGTCGGGCTTTTCTCCGGTGCGCGGTGACAGTGGGGAACCGGCCCGCCGGGACGGCTGCGGCCCGCGGGGGACAGTGGAGGGATCCCAGCGATCCTCCCGAGAGTAGCGTAACTAGTTTGTCTATTTTCGGCTATTGTTGCGCTGGTTTTGTTGGGGGTTTGTTGCTTTAGTGTTTTTTTTTTTTTCTTTTCTCCATGAAAACATGAACGTGAGGTGTTCAAGACCAGGCACTGAACAGCCTGATGTAGTGGGATATGTCCCTGCCTATGGCAGGGGGGTTGGAACTCGATGATCTTGAAGGTCCCTTCCAACTCGAACTATTCTATGATTCTATGAGGGAAGACACTCCAGTTCTTCCCAAAGCTCCTCCTGGTGCCTGAGTACCTGAAGGGGGCCTACAGAAAGGCTGGGGGAGGACTTTTTATAGGGATATATGATGGAAGGACTAGAAATAATGGATGTAAATTGGAAGAGGGAAGATTCAGGCTAGGTGTAAGAAAGAAATTCTTTATGGTGAGGGTGGTGAAACACTGGAAGAGGTTGCCCAGAGAGGTTGTGGATGCCCCCTCATCCTTTGAGGTGTTTAAGGCCAGGCTGGACAAGGCACTGAGCAGCCTGATGTAGTGGAAGGTGTCCCTGCCTATGGCAGGGGGATTGGAATTAGATGATCTTTGAGGTTTCTTCCAACCCAAACCATTCTATGATTCTATGTAAGGCTTAGCAGCCAGTCTGTTGTTATTTTTCATATTTCTAGCCTTCATTCTCTTTCTTGAATACTGTGTCCAGTTTTGGTCCCCTCAGTTGAGGAAGGACAGGGAACTGCTGGAGAGGGTCCGGCATGGAGCAACAAAGATGATGAAGGGATTGGAGCATCTCCCGGCTGAGGGAGCTGGGGCTCTTTAGCTTGGAAAAGAGGAGATTTGAGGGGTGACCTCATTCATGTTTATAAATATGTAAAGGGAGAGTGTCAGAAGGATGGAGCCAGGCTCTTCTCAGTGACCTCCAATTATAGGACAAGGGGAAATGGGTACAAGCTGGAACATAGAAGGTTCCAGACAAATGTAAGAAAAAACTATGTCAGGGTGAGGGTGACAGAACAAAGCTCAGGCTGCCCAGAAAGGGTGTAGGGTCTCCTTCTCTGGAAACATTCAAATCCCACCTGGATGCCTTCTTTTGTGACCTGGTCTGTGTGTTCCTGCTCTGGACTAGATGTTCTCTAAAGGTCCCTTCCAATTCCTGCCATTCTGTGGTCTGTACTGTTTCTGCTTCATTTAATTCTTCCATTCTTCTGCCTTAAGGCTTTTGGCACCTTCAAAGGATTTGACAGCCGTGCTTGGTGTGATATTGTTCTCTTGTACCTGGTGCAGAGGATTGAAGGTCATAGAAACTCCTGAAACTTAGAAAATAACTTAAAAAATAACCATAAGGCAGATGGAAGACTTTAGTTCAGAAGATTCCCCAAAATAACATGCCAGTTGATGCAAAGAGTTGTTGCCTGTCTTTTCTACTCTGTAATGCTTTCTTAAACACGCATAGTTTTGAGAGTTTTGTGGAAAATATGATTTTAATGGCAAGCCTTTACTGACCTAAAAATGTGATAAGTGTAGGAAATGTGAAGCTGGGAGTTCAACAGAATTCTTTCATATTTCTTAACAGATGCAGCAAACTTTTAATAACCATATTTCTTTAAGGTTGGTCATATTTGTTGCCTTATACCAGTGAGACTTGCTTCACTAAAGTCCTTTTCTTAACTGTTTTTATAGTTCCTCGATGGAAAAGGTGTTAAGAATTGTCTGTGGCACTATGGAAATGTGGAGACAGAACAGGCATCTGCTGAGATCTTCAAGGAACTTTTGGTCAAAGTGATGGAAATGAAGAGCTTGAACCATCGCTTCAACATGGCGGCGGCAGCTGAGTCTGACAAGGACTCTGGATATTCAGGTTTAGAAAATCAGTGCTTTATCTTTTTTTTGTGTATTATCTTGCTCAGCCTTAATTTTTATTGGTGATTTTTGAGGAATCCGACTCCAGCCTTTTACAGTTTGGGCTGTTCAATGCAAGACAGGTTGCATGTGCAATCATCCTGCCATCAAACTTCTTTAGAGGGTAGCTCTGTGTAATCATAAGATTCATCCTGTGAACTTGAGTGGTGTGGGGATTTAAAATGTGCCTAGTAAAGAAATGAAGGGAAAAATCTCAGCTTTTAAAATCCAGAAGCAAAATTAGTTGTTGTTCTCTGCAGTGATGAATGAACCATTGCACTGTGCTGCTGAACATCTCTCTGATTGGACCTGATTGTCAGCAGAGCCTGATAAACCAGAGAGTAATAATTGTAACATGAGTAGAATGTAGACATGGTGTGTCATTTTAATACTTAGCAAAACTGGGCAAAGATTGCCTTTAAAGTTAAAAAAAAATGCTTTTGTGAGAGACATCTGCCTTATTTGGCTTGCAGATAGAAGATTTCAAAACTTGAAGTGCCTTCAGTACAAACTATGACTGTGACAGTGCTGGAACTTCTATCCTTCACCAGGTTTTAGAGCAGTCTTCATGGTAGTGCCCTGTTCCTTGGAGACAAAAGAATAAAAAGTAATAGATTTTTTTTTTGGGGGGGAGGAGACATCATCTTCATGAGAACCAGCTTGAAATTAAAAGGCTTTTATTGCTGGCTGTTTGACAGTTGTCTCAGTGGGTCTAGTTTTATTGGTATGCCAGAACTGAACTTGATTGTTCTGAGTGGTTTGGCTCAAAGGGAGGGAGTAGTAGAATTGAAAGGAGGTAGTGAGCATGCTGCTTGTGAAATAGCTAACAGCTGTATTCTACATCTGGCAGATGGAAGTTCAGAATGCCCAAGTGCCATGGAGCAGACTGACTCAGAGGATGTGCTGAATGCCTTGTGTTGGAACCCAGAGGATGGACCTTGGCAATGCCCAATCACCACAAGCAGCTCCTTTCCCACCCTTTCTCCTATGGTGGTGATGAAAAATGTGTTGGTGAAGCAGGTAGGAGAAAGTGGAATGATAGGTTTTACTTCCTGATTCTTAGGAATGCTTTATGTGAAACACTTATATAGAATATTCCAAATGAAAAAATGAAATCTGTATTTAAAGTTAGCTGTGGTATTTTTACTTAAGCAATTATTACATCTTAATTGCATGTGATGGTTCATGTTGCAAGAATTATGTTTCCTGATAATGTCACCCATCATCTTATTATGTGTTGTTCCTCCTGCACATCTGTGAGTCTCCTAACTTTTGTGTTGTGGCAGAAGACAGAAGAGTTCAAAGTATTGCCATAGTATTGGTCCTCTTGCTCAGTACTCACTTGTGTTTTCTGAGCCAAGTTCTTCAGCATTTTTTTATTAAGATATTTCTGGGAATACTAGGAGAAAGGGAAAAGGATTATGGATCCCAATTCTCTTTCAACTGAATCTGTTACAACAAGCAAAACATACAGAATTCAAGTGCTGCACATCAGTCCTAATACAGGGAGAGGTTTCTTTTAGTATTTAGATGTTAAAATAATGTGGATTATGCATTGAGAGGGAGATGGTTCTGATTTCTGGAGCACTGTGCTTCATCTCAACAATCAAATTATATGGTCATGTTCCTAGGTGGGTTGTCTGAACAAATGCTGAAGTTTTCATTCAGTAAAGGATAATATTCTTTGGCCAGAGTTCAAAAATTAAACACTGCCTGCAGTGGTAATCTAAAATTAAGCTCCAGATTGTGTTGTGAGTGGTAATAATAGTCAATATAAAAAGCAAATATAAAGAAGCCTGGATAGTGTAGGAAAAAGGGAGTCTGGGAAGAGTTGGAGGTAGATAAAACTCTAAGTCTCAATTTTCTTGAGCAGTGTGTCGTAATCCCTCAGTCTGATTAGGGATGGTTAATGAAAATAATTTTAAATTGAAGAAATATTTACTGCAGTAAGCATCTAGTTACTGCTGTTTATTTGTCCCAGTTTCAATTTCAGTTTGCATCATCCTTCTGTCTTGGAGTCACTGTGATATTTATCTGCTGTCCTCATTTCAGAGTATAGACAGCTAACAATAATGTTACTTTAAAAAATGATAATTACCTAAGCAGAGATTAATTATTTGGAGCACAATCCTGCTTTTGTCAGGGTTTCCATAAGCCTTGTAGAAGTCTTTAATACGTTGTAAGGCTTTTTATATGGATGACACTGTTACATGCAGGATGTGAGCTTTCATTTGAAAAAGCACTTAGTAAAATAAATGTGTCCTTCGCTATTAAAAATATGAATTTGAGTAGGAGAATGAGAGCAGAACACAGTGTGAGTGGAAAGGAGGAGAAAGTAGGTAGCAGAGTTAGGAAAATAAGATAAAGAACAAGAGGTACCACAGTCTTTTTGCCTCAATGATTTTGGGACTGTGCTGTACTAGATATTGGACAATTGTGTAGTAAATGGCACCTTCTAGACTCAAAACCTTGCTCTTTAAGGCTACATATTTTGTCCTGTATATGTATAACCGTGGTATTATATATCTCATCACTCCTAATATGTCCAGATACTTCTCTTTTGGATGTGCTTGTCCTTCCTTCTGTGACAAGCTGGTAATAGTTCCTTTTTACAAGATCTATGCCCCTATTCCCAATGAAGCAAAGAAGTTGTGTGTCTCAGTGGCTAGCAGAATCTCATTTGCAAGTCTCAATGGGTAATCATAGAATGGTTTGGGTTGGAAGGAATCTCGAAGATCATCTAATTCCAATCCCCCTGCCATAGGCAGGGACACCTCCCACTAGACCAGGTTGCTCAGTGCCTTGTCCAGCCTGGCCTTAAACACCTCCAGGGATTGAGGGGGCATCCACAACCTCTCTGGGCAACTTGTTCCAGCATCTCACCACCCTCACAGCAAAGAATTTCTTTCTTATCTCCAGCCTGAATCTCCCCTCTTCCAATTCGATGTGTTTGGAGAAAAGTACATGTGCTTTTTGGCTAGAAAATCTCATGAAAATCCCTGGTGATGTATTTGAGGAGAGAAATGTAACATCTTATGAAAATGGAAGTATTCCTCTATACTGCAAAATATGACTTTATGGGAGGGAGTAAAATCTTGGGGGCATTTTTCTTGAAATACAGTGGTTTTAAGGTTTATCAGTGTGCACCATGTCATCAGAGATATAAAGTTAAACTTTTTATGGGCTTACAACAAGTTTTTCCTTTCATTGATTAATACTCAGCATCTTTTTTTCTGCATCATGGTTTTAAGTTTATTAATCTGTGTTGTACAGAGGGTTGCAAGACTCTCTGAACAGCTGTTGTTTCTTTTAAAGAATTATTTCCAAAGCTTGCTACAAGAGAAGAATTGACAAGATCAGAGTTGTTGCTTTTCAGAAGGGAGGGAATTGTTCCCAAAATGTCTGTACAGTCTTGCCTTGACTTTCTTTGAAACACTTCATAACAGTGATGCTTAATTATTTTTCAGCTTTTCTGTGCTGTGGTTTGGATCAAATATTTACATGATGATTGTGTGATACACTATAATCCTCCCTTAGGAAAGCATGTGTAAATTCAGGTTGAATTGTTTTAAAGTGTATCTGTGGTTCCACAGTAAAAGGATTATGGATTACAGCTTTGCTGTGTTGTCACCAAAAGAAAAGGATGGTTTTGATGTAAAACTCTTGAGAATGTCTTAATTGGACAATTTATGTCACATATAGAGAAATGGCACAGTCCACCATTTTCATTCAAGTTTTTTTTATTCTCTCCAAGGAATGTTATTGTTTATTGTTAAGACTTTTTTTTAATTTCTTTTCTTTTTCCCCTGCTTGTGCCTCTCAGGGGAGTTCATCACAGCTCCAATCTTGGACTGTGCAGCCATCCTTTGAAGTGATTCCAGCTCAGCCACAGCTAGTGTTTCTTCGTCCATCCATCCCACCTCCTGTTAACTCTTACCCTCCTGGGAAAAAGAGAAATTACTCCAGTAATTACCTGCCCATCCTGAATTCTTATCCCAAAATAGCTCCACAGCCCTGCAAAAGAGATCACTCCTTTGATCCCGAAGAACAACGTCAGGAAATGGGTTGCCATAAACGACTCTGCACAGAAGGATCCAAAATGGAGACTTCTCCTGTCCTGAGGAGCACAGGCTTGCCCACTAGTCCTTTTACCCACCTCCCAGTTAGCTTTAAGACCCCTCAGGATTCTAACCAGCTAAGTTCTTCAGCTCTGGTGACGAGTGGGAAATTGTCAGACCTCCCTGCTTTTCATCGTGTTTCCGGTGATGCTCAGAAAGTGCCGGGTTTGAATCCCCTTTTGCCTTTTGGAACTCAGCAGGCAGCAAAAACTCAGGAGAGTGAGAGCTCAGCACAGACTGAGTCTGCAGTGTGGAGCCCCCCGTTGATCCCAGAAGAGATTTGCTCCACCCCTGAGCTGCTGGTGCAACAGCAAAGCAAGTGCAGGCGCTTTCAGAACACGCTGGTTGTCCTACGCAGGTCGGGGTTGCTGGAGATCACTTTAAAGACCAAGGAGCTCATTCATCAGAACCAGGTGACTCAAGCTGAGCTGGACCGGCTGAAGCACCAAACCCATCTTTTCATAGAGGCAATAAAGAACAATGCCCCACAGTCGTGGGCAGAGCTAGAGGCATCTCTGACTGCATCTGATAAAGCTGAGAGCAAGCTTGAAGACTCCACTTACCCCAACATGCAGTGAAGAAGGTACATAGGTGTAGGTAAAGTTATTTCTGTGCCTCCTGTTTCCCATCTCAAGCTTTTACTTGAGTGTTTTCTCAGTCCAGGACTTGCAAAGTGGTGGGCCCTTAACAGGTTTGTCTTCAGAGCTGGTTGTGGAACTGGAATAGGGTGGTGGGTTCTTGGTAGGATTATTTACTTCAGTGTGACCCTGAGCTCTGTGCTAACTCTTTGTACTTCCTTGGACTCCAGAATCTTGGATGTGCTTTTCTGGCATGTTCCTCTTCTTGCAGTGAGAAGACAGTCATTTTTAGTATTCTGTGAGCAATCAGACCATCCTCAGATAGTCAGTTTTAAGAATGGAACAGCAGAATGAGCCCAAATATTGCTGCTGGTGGATGAAGGGAGTTGTGTGCAGGGAGGAAACTTTGGGTTGACATCTTGAGGCTGTCTCTGTCCTTGTAGCACAGTCTTGCTTTGGGGTTTTAACACATTTGGATTAGTGGAGATCCACTTGTGCTGTATTTTATAGTCATTGCTCAAGGTGGTGGGTGTCTTGGGGCCCAAGTGAAATGATGTTTTTGGGTGAGAATACTTTTCATTTTGATCTGTACAGATAAACGAGGGGAAAATCAGGCAGCTTGCACTGGGAGTGTTTTTTTTCCAAGGCTGTATTTATTAATGGCTAACAAGTGCACAAGGCAAGTGGCTCTGGATTTTCTCCACAGCTAAGAGATAAAACGATGTTATTAAAGACTGCAGTGGGGTTTTTTTGTCATTGTGTTATTTTTTTATAACACTGCAAGGAGGATATGCATTCACTAGGATTAATTTGGCAAGACTAGCTGCATATGATTTGATATGTATGTCTTCATTTTACAAGCCTAACCTCCTTTTGTCTGGGAAATCAGATTGCTAAGTATAAAAAATAAAAATGGAGAGAGGTGAAAGGAAAAGGAGTATAATGGCCTCTAGTGAAACAAACCCTTCTCTCATTCCCCTTCCTTATCTTTTTTTATTTAGATAAATCAGTTGAATGTGTCTAGAGAAGAGGGTGGAGGGGAAAGGAGGAGAGGAAGAAAGAAGGGATGATGACAACTTGGATAATCTCCCTAAAAATTGTATCTACTTCAGTCTGAACTTAAAAAAAACAAAACATTTTTCCTTCTTATAACTCTGTATCATTCCTAACCTGCTTGCCTTGAGATGTAGCTAACACTACTCTGTGCATATTGGGCCTTATTAGAAGAGATCCACAATAATCATGTTACAAAAGCAGTTCTACAGACATTCATTTCATTCCAGTTGGTCCAGGCACTCACTGTGTCACTCCCTGCAATCTGAAGGGGTTTTTTTGGAGGCCATCTGTGGAGAACTGGGAATGGCTTTGCCTAAGAATATTAAGGGAACTTGATTGTTTATGGTGTGTTCCTTTCTGCATGACAATGTTTTCAAGAAACTGTACAGTCTAGGTGACTGGTATTTTGATGCTTTGATCATTTCTTTTTTTCATCTGTTTCAGATTATTAAAAAAAAATTTGAAAATAGAATGATGTCTTGCTAATGTGTGACTAGAACTTTTTTAAATTTTCTGGTACCTCTGGGAATCAATATTGCAGAAAACTCTGGAGAGTGCTTTTTGTTGTCTTTCTCAAATCTCTGCTTTACAGAAACACTGAGAGGTTTTCCTCTTCTAAGGGATTCAGACTGATGAAAAGGGATGTCCTGCCTCACAAAGAGGAGAAATGTGAGGAATATTTGTACCAGCCATAGGCCTAATGAGAAATTTTGTGGCAGGATTCACCCTAGTGGACCTGTAGCAAACTGATAGCCATGCCTTTCATGGTATCCTGCTCATCTGCTGAAGAATGGTGCAGAACATGAGAATCTATTAAAGATGTTTCTAGACTCTGTTGTGTCATCTATTTTTTGGGTGTATCTGCTCTAATTGTGCATACTGGGGTAGAAACATAGGTTGGTTTGGGTTGGAAAGGACCTTAAAGATTATCTAATTCCAACCCTCTGCCATGGGCAGGGACAGATCTGGATGTCTCATCTGGCAGCAGAGCAATATGGAAACTCAACCAGCAAATCCAGAAGGCAGGATATTGTGATGTAATAATGCAGGGCATGCCTAATCTAGCTCTTCTGGAGTCTGCTGGGATGTTTGCACTGAATGACGTTTCACAGGATAGATGCCATGGTGCCTTGAGCAATTTGGGAAAGAATTGCAGAAGATAGCTTTGTAGAATGTAGAAAAGGAAAGGGGCTAGGAAGTTTTATTGATCTTATACCTAAAGGTGGCAGAAGGGATCTTGCCTGGTTTTCCTAAAACCCTTATCCTACCCATCAAATAGAGGAGAATTTGAAGTTCAGAATGTACATGTTTGTATTTGGGAAAGAGTTTGCAGAATTTATCCTTGTTTCTTCTGAACTGACTATATAAAATGAGAGGAGGTGGTAGGAGGTTTCATTGATCTTATACCTAAAGGTGGCAGAAGGGATCTTGCCTGGTTTTCCTAAAACCCTTATCCTACCCATCAAATAGAGGAGAATTTGAAGTTCAGAATGTACATATTTGTATTTGGAAAAGGCCATCTGTGAAAGAATTGCAGAATCTATCCTTGTTTTTTCTTAACTCAATATAGAAAAGGAGAGGAAGTGGTAGGAGGTTTTATTGATCTGATACCTAAAGGTGAGATGTGGGAGAAAGGATCTTGCCTGCTTTTCTAAAACCCTTATTCTACCCATCAAACAGAGGAGAATTTGAAGTTCAGAATGTACATATTTGTATTTGGGAAAGGCCATCTGGGAAAGAATTGCAGAATTTATCCTTGTTTCTTCTTAATATAGAAAAGGAGAGGAAGTGGTAGGTGATTTTATTGATCTGATACCTAAAGGTGAGAGGTGGGAGAAGGGATCTTGCCTGCTTTTCCTAAAACCCTCATTCTAACCATCAAATAGAGGAGAAATTGAAGTTCAGAATATACATATTTGTATTTGGGAATGAATTGCAGAATCTATCTTTGTTTCTTCTTAATATAGAAAAGGAGAGGAGGTAGTAGGAGGTTTTATTGATCTTATACGTAAAGGTGAGATGTAGGGAGAATGGATCTTGCCTGCTTTTCCTAAAACCCTTATGAAATGGAGAAGAATTTGAAGTTCAGAACGTACATATTTGTAGTTGTCCTAGAAAACAAGATGATGGACTTGGGCTACTTGAACTTGAAAGGAAGTCAGAAAAAAAGCCAGTCCAGTCTTAGCTAATTGAAAATAAGAAAAGTGAGTCTTCTGGTGACCTCCATCCTGTTTGCTTTGCTCCTGTAGGGTAAAAGGAAAGAAACACTGGCTTTGCAGGGCAGTATCCTCTGTCTTAAGGAGTCTCCTGTTGATAGATCTCATAATCCACACAGTATCACATGTATGTTTATTTTTACTTGGGGATGGGCTGAAGTGGGTGTGCTTCTAGCTGATGGGCCTTTGAGCTGATATAATAATTTATATGAATACATGTCAAATAAATCTGGGAGTAAAGTCCAGCAGGTAGTTGGAAATCTGCTGCTGGGCATCAGTCCAGACATAAATAGTATTTGCAGAACTAGGAAAAAATTATTATGAAATGATTAAGTGTAAATCTGGGGCTGCTTAGAAAATTTACTCCTCGATAACTGCAGCTCTCAGCACAGTGTTTATGAAAAGAGAGTGTTGAAGGCCTCTGGTGATGTAATCAAGTACCATTCTTTTGAGTTTTTCTGAGCAGCCTGTGTTCCTAGAAGCCCTGATTAACCTTTAACTAATAAGGGTTTTCCTTTCTTGGCTGCAGTTTAAGTTCCAAGGTTAACTTGGAATTGCATTGAGAAAACTAGTTGACTGCACCAGGAGCAGAATAGGTCCTTATACTGGGCAGCATCTGGAAGTGGCAGGAACATTATCCTCTCTGATTGGAAACCCATAACTAATAAACTCAAAGAACTTTATATTTTTTAAGTTTTTTACTTCTGAAGCAGCAAGACTTTGCTTTAACCAGTTAACTGAAGACAGCTGTCCCAGTCTAAAAGTCCCCCAAGAGGACCTGCTGGGGCTTTAGGTGCTGTTAGAGAGTAGGATCATACAGATTTCTGTTTTTTCACTAAGTTTCAATACATGTTGGTATTTTTTATTACTTTGACTATGTATTTTTGAGGTTCTACTGCTCTAGTCAGAATGTAAGCACCTTCTGTACTTTTCCAGTCTCTTACCAGCTCTGAATACTGTAGGAGAACTCTGCTATAGAACTTGACTTTTTTTTTTTTTGCTAAAACTTTGCAGAAACAGACTGTGAAATATGAATGAAATAAAGCATATACTTGAAAAGTTTGTGAGTTCTTTTAATTCTACTGGGCTCTGGTGAGGCCCCATCTGGACTATTGTGTCCAATTTTGGAGTCCTCAACAGAAGAAGGACATTGAGCTGTTGGAGCAAGTCCAGAGGAGGCCACCAAGATGATCAAAGGGCTGGAGCAACTGCCTTATGAGGACAGGCTGAAGGAGTTGGAGTTGTTCAGTCTGGAGAAGGCTCAGGGGGGACCTCAGAGGAGCTTCTCAGTACCTGAAGGGGGGTACAGAAAGGCTGGGGTAGGACTTTTTAATGGGATTTGTGATGGAAGGACTAGAAATAATGGATGTAAATTGGAAGAGGGGAGATTCAGGCTGCATATAAGAAAGAAATTCTTTAGGGTGAGGGTAGTGAAACACTGGGAGAGGTTGTGGAGGTGTTTAAGGCTAGGCTGGACAGGGCACTGAGCAGCCTGAGATAGTGGGAGGTGTCCCTGCTTATGGCAGGGGGGGTGGAACTAGATGATCTTGAAGGTCCCTTCCAACTCTAACTATTCTCTGATTTTATTCAAGTGCAAAGTCTTTGTTTCCACAGCTTGCTTTACATACAACTCCAAACAGCCTGTTACCCACGTGGCAAAGTGCTGGTCCAAAAGTGTGATGAGCCCTGAAGAGATGCCTGTGAGTGAGCTTAAACAGTGTGTATGAACTGCCAGGCCTCTCAGGAGGAGCAGAAATGAAAGTGGGCTGTGTGGAAAGCTAAAAATACACTGTGGTGGGTGACCATTGCCATTAGATGTGTTTGAACAACCTGGAAGAAGAGTTTGGGGTTTTTTTTCCCCAGCTCTGAACTGTTATCTGTGTGTGATGCCTTTGGGTTGTGCTCACCGTCTGTGCAGGATGAACTCCTCCCACACTGCATCTTCATCCTCTTGTTGCATCTGCAGTGATTATAAATTGTCAAGTGAGGTTCTTGGCTACCAAAAGAATTACTTGAGTGAGAAATTTTGCTCTCTCCTGAAGGATGTTCTTCAACTAAATCTGCATTGCAGCTTTTCACCAAAACACCTTTTTCAAAATGGGACCATCTTTACACAGTCTTTGCTGAAGGATGACTCTTAACAAGGAGTACTAAGTAGTTGTTCCCAGAACATCCAGCAGCTTTCTGGTGTGAGGACCTGTCTTATGTACAAGAGCTTCTTGTTGAAGTTCTTGTTTGGCAACAGACTGGGAGAATCTTTAAAAAGAGGTGCCATCCATTGAAGTGGTTTTATTCCCTGAGACAGGAAAGTCAACATGATTCTTTCAGGCTGCTGTCTAATGCTCTTAAACCAATGTTCTTGGTCCAGAGCATCCAAAATGCACACAACTTCTATTCCCTCCTCAAATCTTCACCTCCTTTGAGGTGTGTCCATGAGACACTTTATGTTCCAGCATAAAGTGATTCAGAAGGCAGAAGGAAGCAGTGTGTGCTCAGTCTACTTGTAGAGAGCAGTTTTCAAGACCTCCTCAAATCCTTGTTTGAATTCAAGGGTGTTTCTGGAGGAAGCATTTTGTTTTAATTTGAAATGAAGAATCCACACAAATTATTCAAAGTGTAATTACTTACTGTGCCTCTTGCATTGAGCCTGAATTTGTTCCCTTTCAGGATCCAGCTGTCAGATCTTCATGCCTTTTCTCTGCTAAACTGAAGCACATGCTGTGTCGTTGCTGTGTTCACTGTAGGCTTTTACAAACAGAGCAAGTGAATTCTTCAAATGACTTGTTTTTTTCAAAGTAAGCTCTCAAATCTTTGGCATCCTCTATTCATCCATGGTGCTCTTCTTGGGATCTTCTTTTGAAGGCTGCTCTGCCATCCAGCCAGACCTGGACAGGCTGGAGAGTTTGGCTTGGAGAAATTCAGTGAAATATAACAAGTACAGAGTCTTACACATGGGCAAGAACAACCCCAGGTATCAGTATAAGTTGGGGACTGAGCTGTTAGAGAGCAGTGGAGAGGAAAGGGACCTGGTGGACAGTAGGATGACCATGAGCCAGCAATGTCCCCTTGTGGCTAAGAAGGCCAATGGCATCTTGGGTTGTGTTAGAAGGAGCATAGTCAGTAGTTTGAGAGAGGTTCTCCTCGTCTACTCTGCCCTGGTGAGACCACAGCTGGAATATTGTGTCCAGTTGTGGGGCCCTCAGTTGAAGAAGGACAGGGAATTTCTGGAGAGAGTCCAGCACAGAGACACAGAGATGATGAAGAGATTGGAGCATCTCCCTTCTGAGGAATAGCTGAGTGAGAAGGGTCTTTTTAACTTGGAGAAGAGGAGAATGAGGGGGGACCTCATTAATGTCTATAAATAAGGAAAGGGTGAGTGTCAGGAGCATGGAGCCAGGCTCTTCTCAGTGACCTCCAATGATAGGACAAGGGGCAATGGGTGCAAGATGTGGAATATTCTGGAGGTTCCAGAATATTCTGGAGGTTCCACAGAAACTGGAACCTGGTTCCAGAATATTCTGGAGGTTCCACAGAAATATAAGAAAAAACCTTTTCAGGGTGAGGGTGACAGAACGTTGGCACAGGCTGCCCAGAGAGGGTGTGGAGTCTCCTTCTCTGGAGACATTCAAACTCCTCCTGGATGCCTCCTGTGTGACCTGATCTGGGTGTTTCTTCTCCAGCAGAGGGATTGGACTAGATGGTCTCTTGAGGTCCCTTCCAATCCCTGACATTCTGTGATTCTGTGTGACTGTGATCCATATCTGTAAAACCATATTTATAAAGCATTTCCCACCAACTGGTTTATTTTTCAATATTCTGTCTTGAATCTATCTGATGAGGGTGCATTATTGAATACCTCTCAGAAATATAAATGTCTGTGCTGGGTTTGTCCTCAACCAAGTTTCAATTCTAGTTCATCTAAAGCATTTTTTTTCTTTGTCCGGCTCTATTTTTATAAGCTTCATTAATTTCAGTTAATTTTGCTTTCTATGTCCTAGATTAATCAAAAGTTATGGGTTATGCCATTATTTCCTGTCATTTTTCCAGCCTGTATTCATTCACATCAGTCTACCTGCCTGCAGAAAAGCTGATGCCATATTAATTCTTCCATCCCCTCCATCCTCTGAGGTATTTCCTGGTGGTCTGAAAGTCCTTGAAATAGTCTTGATGGTCCAGAGAGCTTCTTGGTTAGCTCCTGTTAAATTTTCAATCACAACTTAGACTTGCTGGCTTTAAAATGTTCAGTATCCATGGTTTAAATGCCTTGAATTACTTTCTGAAGTGTAAATTGGGCTGCTGATCTGACAGAAGAGGAACAAATCTGCCTTTTTACTCATTTTCAATGGAATCTTTTGTCACAGAATGTCACAGAATCCCCAAATGTCAGGGATTGGGAGGAACATGGAGAGATCATCCAGTCCAATCCCCCCCTGCTGGAGCAGGAACACCCAGATCAGGTCACACAGGAAGGCATCCAGGTGGGGTTTGAATGTCTCTAGAGAAAAAGGAGACCCTACACCTTATCTGGGCAATCTGTTCCAGTGTTGTGGGATGCTTTTGCCATTCTGCCCTGCAGCAATATCAATTCCATCTTGAAACAGTGCTGCCAAAAGGAATAATGAATAAAAAATAAGGATTTCTTCTGCATCTTGTGCCTGTTAAGAAATGAGGGGAGTGAGTGGGCTTTCTGGGGCCAAAAAGGGGAGTTTCATCATGTTCTTATTTGTTTTTTTCTTGTTCTTCCTGTGATCAAATTAATTGAGTTAGTTTAATGGAACTGGAATGTTTCTTAGCATAGCCACTTAGACAATCTTACCTTCTCTCCACAGCAGCAGCAGCAAGGGTTTGCTTTAAGCCACTTCTATTCCCCAGGAATAAGAAATCCAATAACAGAGAGAAGAACCAAGCCCTTGCTGTTTTTAATAGATAGGACTGCCTGAAAAATTTATGTGTTTTCAATGGAAAACTCCTGTGTTTTTATTGGAAATGAAAATGTATTTTGGCTGAAGTCTTCATGTTTTGCAGCATTAGTCACAGCGTTCATTTTTTTTTCTTTCAGTGAATCTCAAGCCCTGTGCAAATAGTCTGCTCTTGTGGGGGTGGGGGTGGATGTTATTTTCCTTTACCCTCATCCTCTTCTCCTGGATTGTTTTGGGTTGCCTGCAAAGGAAGCAGGACCCCAGTGTGGATGAGTGGTTTCATCACCTTCTGCTGAAGAAGCAGAAGCCCACACAGCCAGCCCAAACTGCTCAGTCGTCTGGGATGGAGGAGGAGACTAATAGAGGACTCTAAGTGAGGATGAAGCAGCATCTGCTGAGAAAACTGCTAGCTCAATGAGTAGAAATACACTTTTTTTTTACTGTATCACTAAAAATATTAATGAAAAAAATAACAAAGTGTTTCCTTTGGTACACTGTGCCAGATGAGATTTTTTTCTACATTTACCATTCCTTTTTATTCTTGCTAAATATTTTCTCCCATATAAAAGATGATGCTGTCCTGTGTCCAAACATGCTTGGAAATCACAATAGGATGGTTTTCATCAACCAGTAGCTGGCTCTCATTCTTCAGCATCCTGTTGCTGACCCTTTTTGTGGGATGCTTGTGCAATAAAGGCTTTCTGAGAACAATGAAAGTTGCCTTGCTGACATCAGTTGTGTGAGAAATGGCCAGAAGGGATTTCAGAAGCATTTGTTTGCACGCTGATTGTGCAAGAAAGGCAAGTCAGAGCTTGATGATAGTCAGCTGAAGACTGAAACACCTCCAGATGTATGATGGGAGCTGCAGACAAGCCAAACTGGAGCAGAGCAGGGCTTCTCTGAGGCTCTGTTGCTGTAGAGCTTCTGCTCTGCAGTGGCAGCATTTGAGCAGCAACAGCTGTAGTTAGAGAAGTGAGGTGGTTCAATGTGAGATCCAGGAGAACCAAGTGATCAAGCCCACTCAGCATGAGTTCATGAAGGGCAGGTTCTTCTTGATAAACCTGATCTTCTGTGTGTGATAAGGTGGCCTAATTAGTCAATGAGAGTGAAGATGTGGATGTTGTTTACCTGGATGCTGTTCCTCAAAGTTGGAGAAGGTCCAGAGAAGATGATCAAAGGGCTGGAGCAACTGCCTTATGAAGACAGGCTGAAGGAGTTGGGGTTGTTCAGCCTGGAGAAAAGAAGGCTCAGGGGGAACCTCAGAGGAGCTTCTCAATACCTGAAGGGGGCTACAGAAAGGCTGGGGTAGGACTTTTTAATAAGATATGGGATGGAAGGACTAGGAATAATGGATGTAAATTGGAAGGGGATAGATTCAGGCTAGAAAGAAGAAAGAAATTCTTTATGGTGAAGGTACCCAGAGAGGCTGTGGAGGTGTTTAAGGCCAGACTGGACAAGGCACTGAGCAGCCTGATGTAGTGGGAGATGTCCCTGCCTTGTGGAAGGGGGGTTGGAACTAGATGATCTTTAAGGTCCCTTCCAACCCAAACTAATCTATGATTCTTTGATTTCTGACTGGATGGACTTCTGCTGCCTGATGGCTCTCAGTGCATCATCCTCCCATCAGCAGATCACTCCTGCTCTCTATGAGGCTACAGGCACTGATTGCTCTCTTCTGGCTGTTGTGAAGATGGATGCCCTAAGCTCTGACCTCAGCTTTTCTTTCTCTCAGCCCAGGACTCTTCATCCTCCTCCAGCTATCTCCTTACACTTAATAGGTCTCTTCATTTATTGATGCTGTCTCCTTGCAAGTATTTTTAGACCGTGGTCATCTCCCTTGAGTTAGCTATTTTTTAAGCAAGATAAATGCTATCTCCCATCATCTTTTCTCACATGCTCACTGTGCCTTATTACTTGAGACTCTTCCTATTTTAACTCCATGTCCTCTGGGGATATCAAATGAAGACCTTTTGCATCCAGCCCTAGATGATTGCCCAGTAGCATAGTATGAAGAGGAAAGCTCTTATTTATTTTGGATTAAATTCTTACTATCTGTAAGAACAGATCCTTCCAGTTTACTTTACAGTTACATTCCCTAAATGTCTCTACAGCATTGCAGACTTCTGAGATCTTACAAATGACACCATTTTTCCAGGTAGCCACCTTTAAAATGGACAAGCCACTAAGCAAAAGTCTGTGATTTTATGAAAGATCTTAGGGAACAGGGAATTTTTTTTACTTCAGCCAGCAGCTTTATCAGATAATAAATGCTCATCTGATTTCCCAAAGCCAGAGAAGTGTTTTATTTTTAAAACCTCCATAAGTATTTAGGCATTGTCACAAGAAACCATCTTCCAAAATGTACTTGCTATTGCAGCTGCTGTTTAATAAAATGCAAATAATAAGTAATGGCTCTGTAAGCACAGAAAATGAGAAGATTTGTCATTTTCCCTTATAAAACTTTAGGGCCACTGAGCAGATTTGGAATGTATAACACTGCCTTTGAGCTCAGCTTTCATTTACTAAGTCAATGGTTCAGTTCACAGTTGTTGAAGCCTCTTACTATTTCTTGCCAAGGATTTTTCTAAGTGGATGCTCAGGTAGGACAAGGAAGGGATGTCAGGGTAGCTGGATAATTAAAGACCTCCTCTCAGCTCTTTATGCAGGACCACTGCTCCACCCCAAATAGGGCTCATCACTTGGGAATCAGCAGAGAAATAAGCCAATATACAGAGTCAGCCTAATGTTATGTTTTTATGGCTCTCTTCCTCCCAGAAGGACATCACTGTGTCCTCCTGAAAGTCTCACCTCTACTGCTGACATCCAGTCCTTTGCTGCAGAGGAGCCATTCAGCTGCATAAAACACTGGTGATGCAGCAGTTTACAGCTATAGGGTTGGAAGGGCCCTTCAAAGACCATCCAGCCCAATCCTCTGCAGTGAGCAGGGACATCCTGACTAGATCAGGTTGTTCTGAGCCTCAAGAAGCCTGGCTTTGAATGTCTTCAGAGATAGCACCTCCACCACCAATCTGGACAACCTGTTGCAGTATGTCACCATCCTCATGGAGAAGAACTTTTTCCTAATGTCTAACCTAACCTTGCCCTGCTCTAGTTTCAAACCACTGCCATTCATCCTGCTTCTCCATGCCCTGAAAAACAGCTCCTCCCCAGCTTTCCTGTAGCCCCTTCAGGTAGAGAAATTATGGGGAACTGGGCTGCAGCTTCTCAAACTTGATTTAGCAAGGATTGAAACTTCTTGATGAGGAGAGGCAGCCATGACCCTGACACACAGGACTGGGCATGATCCAACCTTTGCTATGCAAAGGCAATAGGCTCCATGGGCAACTAATCCTGATTGGGCTGTTCTTGGTGAAACTCTTGAGTGGATTGTTCCCTTTTTTCAGATCCCAAAGAGCTCAGAGCCTGAAGCAACCTGACAGGAGGCAGCTGCTCGAGGCTGTGGTGTCAATCAAGTGCCAAAAAGCAGAGGGCAAAGGTGTCAGAGCTGCTGGCTGAAGTGCTGAGAGCCTGTTGCCTTTAGCAATATATTAAAAAAAAGAGAAGAAGTTGGAGCAACCAGTCTGTGGAACAAGAATAATCCTGGGAATCCTTCCAAGGAGAAGTTTATGGCACGAGGCACTGGCTCCAGTTCCAGCCACAAGGTGACTGTCTGCTCACCTTGGTGCCATCCTGCCAGGGGATGAATTACCTTGAGATGCTATTTGTGGGCAATGATAATAGCTTGATTTTTGTGTAGCTTTCAGCTGAGGTTGATGGTGGAATTTATAAATAGAAATTAGAATGGNATGAAAGATCTTAGGGAACAGGGAATTTTTTTTACTTCAGCCAGCAGCTTTATCAGATAATAAATGCTCATCTGATTTCCCAAAGCCAGAGAAGTGTTTTATTTTTAAAACCTCCATAAGTATTTAGGCATTGTCACAAGAAACCATCTTCCAAAATGTACTTGCTATTGCAGCTGCTGTTTAATAAAATGCAAATAATAAGTAATGGCTCTGTAAGCACAGAAAATGAGAAGATTTGTCATTTTCCCTTATAAAACTTTAGGGCCACTGAGCAGATTTGGAATGTATAACACTGCCTTTGAGCTCAGCTTTCATTTACTAAGTCAATGGTTCAGTTCACAGTTGTTGAAGCCTCTTACTATTTCTTGCCAAGGATTTTTCTAAGTGGATGCTCAGGTAGGACAAGGAAGGGATGTCAGGGTAGCTGGATAATTAAAGACCTCCTCTCAGCTCTTTATGCAGGACCACTGCTCCACCCCAAATAGGGCTCATCACTTGGGAATCAGCAGAGAAATAAGCCAATATACAGAGTCAGCCTAATGTTATGTTTTTATGGCTCTCTTCCTCCCAGAAGGACATCACTGTGTCCTCCTGAAAGTCTCACCTCTACTGCTGACATCCAGTCCTTTGCTGCAGAGGAGCCATTCAGCTGCATAAAACACTGGTGATGCAGCAGTTTACAGCTATAGGGTTGGAAGGGCCCTTCAAAGACCATCCAGCCCAATCCTCTGCAGTGAGCAGGGACATCCTGACTAGATCAGGTTGTTCTGAGCCTCAAGAAGCCTGGCTTTGAATGTCTTCAGAGATAGCACCTCCACCACCAATCTGGACAACCTGTTGCAGTATGTCACCATCCTCATGGAGAAGAACTTTTTCCTAATGTCTAACCTAACCTTGCCCTGCTCTAGTTTCAAACCACTGCCATTCATCCTGCTTCTCCATGCCCTGAAAAACAGCTCCTCCCCAGCTTTCCTGTAGCCCCTTCAGGTAGAGAAATTATGGGGAACTGGGCTGCAGCTTCTCAAACTTGATTTAGCAAGGATTGAAACTTCTTGATGAGGAGAGGCAGCCATGACCCTGACACACAGGACTGGGCATGATCCAACCTTTGCTATGCAAAGGCAATAGGCTCCATGGGCAACTAATCCTGATTGGGCTGTTCTTGGTGAAACTCTTGAGTGGATTGTTCCCTTTTTTCAGATCCCAAAGAGCTCAGAGCCTGAAGCAACCTGACAGGAGGCAGCTGCTCGAGGCTGTGGTGTCAATCAAGTGCCAAAAAGCAGAGGGCAAAGGTGTCAGAGCTGCTGGCTGAAGTGCTGAGAGCCTGTTGCCTTTAGCAATATATTAAAAAAAAGAGAAGAAGTTGGAGCAACCAGTCTGTGGAACAAGAATAATCCTGGGAATCCTTCCAAGGAGAAGTTTATGGCACGAGGCACTGGCTCCAGTTCCAGCCACAAGGTGACTGTCTGCTCACCTTGGTGCCATCCTGCCAGGGGATGAATTACCTTGAGATGCTATTTGTGGGCAATGATAATAGCTTGATTTTTGTGTAGCTTTCAGCTGAGGTTGATGGTGGAATTTATAAATAGAAATTAGAATGGGTTTGCCAGTTGGTTGTTAGGTGCATTTTTAGCTTGGCCATTAGATTGAAAGCAGGAAGGACTTGACCAAAATCTTATGATGAATTATTGGCAATAAAAAAATCTCTTTTTTTTTCCTCCAATATGTGTGTTTGCCATAGCAAATGTAGAGAGTGATCTAATGACCTGTCAAAAAGCACAATGCAGCTCATGTTAAAAATCAGAATGCTTTTTATTGTTCACTGATAGTGAAAACATGGCGTGGTGCACACAGAAACTGCAGTGCATTCATGTGAACACACAGAAGTGTGGCAGGACAGATATCCTACATGTTTTAATTACCCAGATTGGGGCTTTTCCAGGATATTTTCATCACAATAGTCTTGGTTTGTTACTGATCCAAATGTTGGAAGGAGGGTTACAAAGCCTCTAGCAGCAAGGTGTCTCTGTTATGGCTCATGAGAAATACAAGGAGGAAAGCCAGGTGCATCCTTCCTCCTCAGATGCACCAAGAGCATTTTAATAGGAGAAAAAACATTTTTCCCAGCTTGCCAGAATAGTCTTCATCCTACTAAAGTAAAACAATGGATTCCTATCCAGCCTAAGCTGATGCAGCTTCCCAAAACACAGGCTACTTGTTGCAGCTGCTATCATCATGGTATCCTTGCTTAAGGCACCTATTTAAGCACAGGATCTCAGCAGGGATCTCATGGGCTGTTGCTGCAGCTAGGAAACAACTGACACATTAGGTTGATTAATCCCTGGAGTAATCCCATTAACCTCCCTAATGGAGTTATAGCATGGATGAGTTTACTTACCCCTCCTCAGTGAGGCCAGAGGGAATTGCCCCTCTGGATGTGGAATGGCAGGGATGTTTGAGGTAAAGCATTTTTTTGTTTGTTTGTTTTAGTGCAAAGTGAAGCTTCCTGACCTCCCTGTCTTCTGAGATTTTTGAATTCTTCACAGCACTAGTGGTGTGGCTGCCCCTGTGAGAGGGTGATGCATCAGCAGGTGCTTTTTGGCACCTTGCTGGTAGCTTGCTGTGTCCATCCCCACACGTCCCCCTCTCTTCCTTGCAGGCACACATCACCACACAGCTTTTCCATTCACCTCTTTTTTTTTTCTTTTCCTCATGATTTATTTTCTTGCTGCTCCCTGTCAGAAGGGCAGCTCTACCTGGATGGTGTCACTGGGCAAAGGAGCTGCTAAAAATAAGCAGCACAGTGACAGTCCCCACAGGTCATGACATGGGGACCAGATGAAGGAGAGAAATGAGAAATGCTGTGGTTTTCTTTTGTTTCCTTCACTGCTTTTCTAGCCTGTGAGAAGAGAAGGTTTACCTTAGCCATGTGTGATTGCATTGTGGTTCTGTCATTAAAGGCTTCTCAGTACCGTGACGTTAACTCAAGTATGTCAGAGCCAAAAAAGCACCCTGCAAACCCCTCCCAAGGAACACAGAGATGCTGTTTTTGCAGTCTGCCACGACAGCCCAGGCTCTTTGAAAGCTCCTGCTGCAGTTTGTTAGGAACTCTATAGGGTGGCTGATGAGGCTGGGGGGCTGGAAGAGCCAGGCAGGGAGCCACAGGAGGGTCTGACTAATTTTATCTGTGAGTTCAAAGGCTGTTGCCATATATGCAGGGGCAGTGATGTCACTACGAAGCTGCAGGATCTCTTCATCTACATGGTTTGTGATCTCCTTGTTTATATGTTAGAATTTATTCTGCTTGATAGCCAGTCCTTTCCTCCCCCAGAGGCAGCAATCCCAAAAGGTGGAGTCACCCAGCTCTTCAGTGATCCAGGAGGCAGAGGGAGAGAATAGGGGAGGTGGTGTGTGCATGGGATGCACTCACACCCTTGGGAGTTCTATTTTTCTTTCTGCCTGTGGTAGTCACTCCCCACATTCATCACAGGGATGAGAAGTCCTAGCAGCCACCTCTTGCCAAAGACCTCTTGTAGGTTCTCCCTCCAGGATCGGGCTCTGACCACTATCCCTTTCCGCACCTGGTAGCGTGTCTGCCCCCGCAGGATCAGCAGCATCTGGTGGCAGCAGAAACCAGCACAGGCCAGTCCAATCCCGAGCCAGAGGTAAAGCATGAGGATGACAAACATCTCAGAGCTAAGGAGAGCCCCTGCAGACCAAGAATTGGGGAGAGGAAGGACAAAAAAAAAAAAGTTCAGACCAGCCTCACATAGAATCACAGAATAGTTTGGGTTGGAAGGCACCTCAAAGATCATCTAGTTCCAACCTCCTCCCACTACACCAGGTTGCTCAGTGCCTTGTCCAGCCTGGCCTTAAACACCTCCAGGGATTGAGGGGGCATCTACAGCTTCTCTGGGCAACCTCTTTCAGTGTCTCACCACCCTCACTGTAAAGAATTTCTTTCTTATATCTAGCCTGAATCTTCCCTCTTCCAATTTTCATCCATTACTTCTAGTCCTGCCATCCTGTACCCTATGAAAAAGTCCTATCCCTGCCTTTCTGTAGTGAGATCCATTGCATGAGATCCTACAAAGAAAACAGTATTATCTAGTAAGAGGAAACCATCCTGTCCTACTCCTAACTCCATACTTGTGGCAAGAGAATACAGCTCAAGAGATCTCTGGGCTGAGCATCACACGGGACACAGGCATGGTCCAGAGGAGGCCACCAAGATGATCAAAGGGCTGGAGCAACTGCCTTAGGAAGACAGGCTGAAGGAGTTGGGGTTGTTCAGGTTGGACAAGAGAAGGCTCAGGGGGGACCTCAGAGTAACTTCTCAATCCCTGAAGGGGGCTACAGAAAGGCTTTTTATTAGGATATGTGATGGAAGGACTAGAAATAATGGGGGGTTGGAACTAGATGATCTTTGAGGTCCCTTCCAACCCAAACTATTCTGTGGTTCTATCCCATTTATTTCAGTGAGCTTTGTATGCAGTCCAGCAAGGGAAGAACATTTTGGATGATGCCAGATCCTCATACCAATTCTTTCAGAATAACCTAATCCATCCCAGTGCAAATATGGGCTTCTCTGCCCCTCTTCTACTGGACCAGAGTGTGACAGACATCTTTCCTTTCCCACAACTGATATTCCAGTGGGATATGGAGAACGACAGCAATTTTCTTTAGAGCCTCTGCAAGGCAGCTGTGTGCATTATTTCAACAAGCTGCAGAAATTCAACATCAAGAGAGTAATTACCCTTGTTTCCCCTTGCAAACACTGAGCACCTCTGAGCCATGCTGTTCAGATAGATGATTTTTTTAACCTTTCCTCCAGGTTCCCCAGATAAAGCTTTTTTTCTGTAATTTATTTTGCAGATCCAATCTGACCCCTGTTTACAAAAAGTGCTCTCCATTTGTCCCTCGGCACCGTGTTGCATTTTGGTCCTGGGATTCACTTCATCTCTCACTGACCTCGTGTGATCTCAAGGCTTATTGCTCTACATGATGGGCCCCAGAAAAGCTGAATCATGGGCTGAAATTATAGACTCTGGGTCAGATTCTAAAATCTGTGTCTGGGCACAGTCTGGGCAGAGTGAGCCAAGTGAAAATTTTCCCCAGCATGAGAGCAGGGAACGCTCAGTTGACATAAGGCCAGTGTAGATTCACTCTTCATCCTCCTTCCTTCCTCCTCCAGTGCAGAGAGCATGATGGAGAAGAAGAAAGGTAAAGATTGGGGGTTTTTTTTCCCTGCTATAGTAATGCTCTCTTTGGATCCTGCATCAGCTCTTGAGTAATCAACATGTTAGCTGAAAAATATTGTGTGGAAAACCCTTGCAGGTTCCAAGGTGTTTTGATTTCCTGATTTGGAGGCAAAAAGTGATTGGAGAAGCCCAGTAGGTCATTCCTCCCATAAAATGAAGATACCTTGTGCCCCTATGTGTGAGACAGCAGCTCTCCCCTCAGCCCAGCTAGAGGTTGAGAGGAAATCATAGAATCATAGGGTCGGAAGGAATCTTCCAAGGACATCTAGTCCAGCTCCCTGCAGTGAGCAGGGACATCAGGTTGCTCAGAGCATAGGATCATGGAATGGTTTGGGATGGAAGGGACCTTAAAGATCATCTAGTTCCCCAGTTCCATCTAGTTCTAGCCCCCCTGCCATGGGCAGGGACACCTCTAGTAGACCAGGTTGCTCAGTGCCTCATCCAGCCTGGCCTTAAACACCTCCATGGATTGAGGGGACATCCACAGCCTCTCTGGGCAACCTCTTCCAGTGTCTCACCTCAAATCTGGCCTCTAAAGAGTTGCTGACACCAGGGCTGGGGCACTTCAGTGGCTCTTCAAACATATGCTGGGACCTAGCACAGTGCAGATGATCCCACAGAGTCAGAGAGAGAGAGAACTAATTCCTTCATAATCTCCTCCCACATTCCTGCTCCTATTCCCAGGCTGCTGTGCTGAAGGGGGGAGAGGAAATAATTCCCAGTGTTTTTAATGCTAGTGAAGCTCCTGCAACATTATGTAAAAAAAAAATAAATAAAAAAATTTTTTTACTTGGAAAAATGACTCCCTGGAAGTGTCATGGCAGGATTTCATGTTTATTGTCTCTCAGTGATTACCATGACAAATCTGCTCATTTGCCAAGGAGAGAGATAGTTGTTTGTTTTCAGATGGCAGCCCTGCAAACCCAGCCTGCAATTCTAAAAAGCAAACTGGGGGGCTCTCTGGCTCCTGCAACCCCCCCCCCCCCCCACCCA
>VZTY01003325.1:53915-86719 GCA_013400935.1 Turnix velox
GCATAAGTCCAGGTAGATGATGTCAGTTGCCCTTCCTTTGTCCACTGATGATGTTACTCCATCATAGAAGGCCACCAAATTGGTCAAGCATGATTTTCCCCTGGTGAAGCCATGTTGGTTGCCTCCAATCACCTCTGTGTCACCCTCCATGTGTTTTTGCAACCCTTTTAGGAGGATCTCCTCCATGATCCAAGCTCCATTATGAAAGACATTAGGCTCTGGTAGATTTAGTAGGATCCAGACCCTTCCCATCAGATAGACAGTATGAAAGACTCTAGGATGTGGTATATTTAGGAGGATCTAGAGCCCCAGTGCTTCATTTTCTGAGCTTATCTTTAAGTTTGATGGAGATGAAGAGCTGTCCTCTCAAACACATGGATAAGATTCCCAACACTGATCCCCAAGTGGGCTGTGGTGCTTTCTATGCAGCCCTGAGCCAGACATCTGCTTAATCCCATCACCAAACAGATTGTCTTCTAGGCAGCTTTCTGTCCCTACTGGTGAAGAAGAGCCCACCCTCACTCTCCCCCGCCCGCAACACCGAGGATGCCCCGGAGAGCCGGGAGGTGGCGCTGGGAACCTGCCGGGAGCGACGGCGAAGGAGGGGACGGGATGAGGGACAGGAGGGGAGAGATCTCTTCTCCAAAAGCCCCTCTGAGCTGCTTCTAAAGGCAGTTCTCCTTTTCTTTTCTTTCCTTTTCTTTTTTTCTCTTTTCTTTTCTTTTCTCTTCTTTTCTTTTCTTTTCTTCTCTTTTCTTTTCCCTTTTCTTTTTTCCCTTTTCTTTCCCCTTTTCTTTTCTTTTCCCTTTTCTTTTCTTTTCCCTTTTCTTTTTCCCTTTCCTTCTTCCTTTTTCCTTCCCTTCTTCCTTCCTTCCTCCCTTCTTCCTTTTTCTTTTACTCTTTCCTTTTTTTCCTTTCCTCTTTTCTTTTTCCTTTTCTCTTTCCTTTTCCCTTTCCTTCTCCATTTCCCTTTCCTTCTCCTTTTCCCTTTCCTTCTCCTTTCCTTTCCCTTTCCCTTTCTTTTCCCCTTCCCCTTCCCTTTTTCCTTCCCTTTTCTTTTTCCCTTCCATTTTTCCCTTTTCCTTTTCCTTCCCGCTTTTCCCATTCCTTTTTCTTTTTTCCCTTTTCTCTCTTTTCCTTTTTCCCTTTTTCTCCTTTTCCTTTTTTCCTTTTCCCTTTTTCCTTTTTTTTCCCCTTTTCAATTTTCCTTTTTTTTCCCTTTTCCTTTTTTTCCTTTTTCTTCCTTTTTCCTTTTTTCTTTCCCCTTTCCTTCCCTTCCTCCTTTTTATTTTATTTTTTGTTTCCCTGCTGATGCTATCCTGCACCAGGAGGAAAGGCCAATGAACCACTTAGCAAAGACATTTCCTCAGAATGTTTTTCAGCTAAGACAGCCTATTTAGAGTTAATGACTTTCATGAGGGACCAGGATGCTGTGCATTAGCGAGCTGCACTCCTCACAACGGGTTTTTTCTGTGGTAGAACATCAGTGCATTGAGGCTTTGCTCCTGGGAAGGTTGGACATGTGGGCAGAGACACAGAGAGCCCTGCATTTGGCCAGAATGCTGATATGGTTCATTACATGATGTGCATCTTCCTCACTGCCTCTCCCAGCTCAGCCCATCAGCTTACATCCCTCCTCTCCCCATAATCTGCTGACATTCTCATTAAAACTATCATCACTTTCCCCTGGTATCTCCAAAAAATCAATCTTTCAATCGCTTGAAGCACCTTCTCAAATGCCATTTCCTGCTTCAGAAGGTCAAGTGCTTCAGCCTGGATCTTCTCCTTGTCTGTCAGGAATTACCCTTTGGACCTCTTGAAGCAGAAGAGTGATTTGCAGAAAAAAAATTCACCACCCCCACTTCAAGCTCCACATTATTTAAACCACTTATTTATTGAGTTTTTCTCTCTCTCACACACACACATAAGGGATGGAGATGGTTTTTTCCACAGTCAACAGACCCATGTTGCTATTTGGGTTCATCTCCAAGCCACAAGGAAGCAACAAAGTGTTCCCTGAGCTTTCAGAGCAGACAGAGGGACCAGGTCAGGGTGTCTCTCATCCAGAGGGTAGGTGAGAAGTGGACCTGACCTCTGGGGAACTTCACTCTGATGCAAGGACAAGTGCTGCACGTGGCAAACCCAAGTAAAAGCTGGAAGAAAACCTCCACTGGTTGCTTCTTCAAAGGGATGAGTGAAGTTCTCCATGTTGCAAAAAAGGCAGGAGCAAAGTGGAAGAACTTTTGGTTCTGGGGGCAAGAGGAAGAGAGAAAAATCCCTAACAAGAAGTCACAAGTAGGTTGTGGTCACACAGGAGTGAACAGGAGCTCCACAGAGGCAGCCAGGAGGACCAGAAATGGTCTTTGTTGAGATGAGAAGATGAGTTTAAGCTGCTTTGGTGGCTCAGACAACTTGAGATGACAGCACTGAGGGCACAGTCATGGTGAATTTGGGAGTGGGGCTTCCCTGAGACCTGGAGCAACAGAGAAATCCCATGTCTGTGAGCACTGAGTCCCTCCTGACTCTTCCTGAGGAAGAGCTAATTAGAATATTTTAATTTATTAGAATATTTTAATGTAACTGATTAGTGCCTGGTCACGCAGCCTGGGTGGTGGGTGAGGTTTGAAGCTGATTTGCAATTACAAAGCATGCAGACACCAAACCACCAGGGAGCTGCCATGGGGGGCGAGATGATTTCCTGGCTCTTCCCAGTTTCCCTGCTATTCCCTGTGGCCTGACCACCTTCACAGGGCCTTACAAAGGTCCAGGGTGAGCACTTGGAAATTAAGAAATTAACTTTTTTTAATTAATGGAATGGAGGTTTGAAGGTGTGATTGTGGCTCAACCTCTCCTGCAGCTAATTCAGCCTCTCCTGCAACTCTTTCAGCCTCTCCTGCAACTCTTTCAGCCTCTCCTGCAGCTCTTTCAGCCTCTTCTTTTGCAAAGAGCAAGCTCCATGTTCTCCTGTGAGGTGGGAAAAGCATCTTGCTTGGGGCAGGAGGTTCCCCAAGGAGAAGCTCAGAGGTCTCCCTGTGCAGGGTCTGGCTCTGCCCTGCTTTTCAGGGGGTGGATGTGAGTGGGAAGTGATGCTCTGGGCTGGACCTGCAGCTCTGCTGCATTCTGGGGACCCAGCAATGGTGCACACAGGGAGAAGTGGCTGCCTACAGAAGTCCTGTTTCCTTAGTTACAGCAGGCAGGAGGTATTTCAGGAAGGAGACAGGCAGTGCTGGGAAAGGCAGGCAGGTCTCAAGAGGGAAGGGAAGAAGCCTCCCCTCCTGCCACCATCCTCAGGGTTCACCAGCACTTCCCTTACATGGTGACTAAACTGATTGGATTTCATTTTCTGGGTGTCCACTTAGCACCCTGGAACCCACCTGGAAGAAATGCTGAGTATTCATAACTGAAAGCTGTTCCCCAGATACAGGGGGAACCACCCAGCACAGCTTTCATCTCCTCAGGTGTGAGTTTCCATCTCTAACCAGGAGATAACCCCCCCACATCTGTTGTCACAGTGGTGAGAAGAAACCCAGCCCTTCTTTTGAAACATGAACATAATAGAATGATGAGGAGGAAAAAAAATCCTCCAAGAAAACAAGTCATTGTGCCATGGGAGCAGTTTGCAGGTAAGAAAGTCTGTGAGGTGCCACCACCCACCATTTTGTGCTTTTTTTCCCAGAGGAGGCCACCAAGATGATCAAAGGGCTGGAGCAACAGGCTGAAGGAGTTGGGATTGTTCACCTTGGTGAAGAAAAAGCTCAGGGGGATCTCAGAGTAGCTTCTCAATATCTGAAGGGGGCTACAGAAAGGCTGGGGTAGGACTTTTTAATAGGATATGGAATGGAAGGACTGGGAATAATGGATGTAAATTGGAAGGGAGTAGATTCAGGCTAGATAAAAGAAAGAAATTCTTTTGGGTGGTGAGGTTGCCCACAGAGGTTGTGGATGGCCCCTCAGTCCCTGGAGGTGTTTAAGGCCAGGCTGGACAAGGCACTGAGCAGCCTGATGTAGTGGGAGGTGTCCTTGCCTATGGCAGAGGGTTGGAACTAGATGATCATTAAGGTCCCTTCCAACCCAAACTATTCTATAATTCCATAAAAGAGACTCTTCTTCACCAGGAGGGACAGAAAACTGCCTAGAAGACAACCTGTTTGGTGATGGGATTGAGCAGACGTCTGGCTCAGGGCTGCACAGAAAGCACCACAGCCCACTTGGGGATCAGTGTTGGGAATTTTCTCCACATGGTTGAGAGGACAGCTCTTCTTCTGCACCAAACTTAAAGATAAGCTCAGAAAATGAAGCACTGGGGCTCTAGATCTTCCTAAATCTACCAGAGCCTGGTGTCTTTCATACTGTCTATCTGATGGGAAGGGACTGACTTCTCCTAAATCTATAAGATCCTAATGTCTTTCATGCTACCTGTCTGATGGGAAGGGACTGGATCCTCCTAAATCTATAAGATCCTAATGTCTTTCATGCTACCTATCTGATGGGAAGGGACTGGATCCTCCTAAATATACCAGAGCATAATGTCTTTCATAATAATATATCTATTGGGAGGGGACTGTCTCTTCCTAAATCTACAAGGACTAATGTCTTTCATACTAATATATCCGATGGGCTCCTTTATTGGAGCTGGGCAGCTGTGCATATGGCATGAGGGGACAAAGAAGGGCAAGAATCAAGACTAGAAGGTGTCCAGCTAAAAGCCTCACCTCAGCCAATGTTTGGCTCCGAAGCTCAGAGACACTGGAGCTGCCCAAGAGGGAAACCATCAGCCTTTTTTTAAAAAAAAAACATGGTTAAAATAGACTTTTTCTCCAGGCATCATTCTCAGGAACAGTCACAGCATCTTGGCTGCAACGTGCCCAGACAAACTCAAGGCGAGTGGATGAGCCTGCCTGGAGAAATTCTGCTTAAATATTGAAACCCTAAAAAAAATGTAAAAGAGGAATTACATCTGTGAGCATCACACAGGCAGCAGGATGAAGTGCTGCAGCTCCCTGTGCCTCATCCTCCCTCTGTGCTTGCCATCTCCAGAGCTGTGAGAAGCTCTGGAAGGAGGTAACGTGCTGCTCCTCTGCAGGTGGAGCTGGAGACCAAGCCATGTGCTGCTTGTGCTTCCCAGGCGAATGGTTGGTGTCAGCAGGATGGGGCCACTAAGCAGTTGGAGAAGGGCTGAAGCAAATCAGCTTCCTAGAAGGGCTGCAGGAGAGGTTTTGCAAATGCTACCATGATGGAGGCTCTCCTGGTCATCTTCCCTGACTGCTCATAGAGTTGGAAGGGACCTTCCAAAGCCATCTAGTCCAACCCCCTGCAGTGAGCAGGGACATCCTGCACTACATCAGCTTGCTCAGAGCCTCAGCAAACCTGGCTTTGGATGTCTCTAGGTACTGATGGGTTCTTCACCACCTCTCTGGGCAACCTCTTCCAGTGTCTCACCACGCTCATGGGGAAGAACTTCTTCTTTATGTCTCTGCTCTAGTTTCAAACCATTTCCCTTCATCCTGTGTTTCCATGCCCTGGCAAACAGCCCCTCCCCAGCTTTCCTGGAGCCCCTTCAGGCACTGGGAGGATGCTCTGAGGTCTCCCCACATCCTTCTCTTCTCCAACCTCATCTCTCTCAGCCTGTCCTCACATCAGAGGTAGCTTCAACCCTCACATCATGCTCATGGCCTCCTCTTGCCCCTCTTCAACAGCTCCATGTCCTCGTACTGACTGCTCCAGACCAGGAGGCAGTGACATCAGGTAGGGTTTAACGCAGCGAAGGGGCAGATTCCCCTCTCTTTGAGCCCACCACCCCTTCCCCTCCCNCGGAGCCGCTTTTCGGGCCCGGTAACGGAGGCTCCGTCGCGCCCCAGCACCGCTGGGAAGCAGCCGGGGTCCGCGGCCTCTCCGCTGCAGCGGGGCGGGCGGGGGGCGGAGCGGCTGCTGCCCCGGCCCCTTCCCCTTCCTTCTCCTGCCGGTACCGGTGCCCGGCAGCCGGGGAGAGGAAGAGGAGGAGGAAGGCGGTGACAGTATCGGTGGTGGCAGTAGCAGTATCGGTGGTGACAGTGGCCATAGCGGCGGTGACAGTGGCCGTAGCGGCGGTGGCGGTGGCCGTAGCGGCGGTGGCCGTGGCCGTAGCGGCGGTGGCCGTAGCGGCGGACGCGGGGCCCGGAGCGGACCGACAGCGGGATCCCCTCCCCGGCAGCAGGTCGGTCGGGGCTGGGAGCATGGAGGGAGATGTAGTTGGGGTACAGGGGGAGTTCACCAAAGGTGAGGAATGGTTCGGGGGTACATCCTGCCGGTGGGGTGACCGGTGCGGGGAGATGGCCCCGCGAACACCGTCCCCACCATCCCCGCCGTGGCGTTTGCGGGCCTGGCCTCGGGGAGGGGGGGGATGCTCAGGGCAGCCTGTGTGAACCCCAATTTGGGCTGCACCTCGCCGGAGGGACTCTGTGGGCCCAGGGGAAGGTTTGGTGTGGCGTTGTAGGACATTTTGGGCCACTTCATCACCGTTTGGACGCTGTTTTCTTTGCCCTCCCCCTGAGCCGCCCACACCCCACGGGTGGAAGAGCCCCAGTGGGATGGGGAGGTTTCCCCTGGGCTGCGGGAGGGGAGGATGAAAGGAGGGAGCAGAAAGCAAACCCCAGCCCCTCGGTGTCCTTTCCCCAGTGCTGGCCTCTGCTGTTGGTGCCTTCTGATGCGAGATAAAATGTCATCCTTGCGCTGTGTCACGCCACGGCTCTCGCTCCATCCCCGCGTCATCCCGGCTGCAGCATCTTCCTTCTGCCACACCTGAACGATGGGAGAAGAAGGGAGGGGGATGTCTCTCCCCATTTCTCCCTCCACCTTTTGAGATATTGGTGGCCGCGGAGGGGATGTAGGGTCAGGATGATCTAATGCTCTGGCCAGACTGATTTCCCCCCCTATTTCATCCTATGTCCACGTATCAATGCCCTCCCTTGCTTCTTCCTCATCCTTTCTAGAAGTGATGCTACACGGTGGGTCTGCAGCTCTGAAACCTCTGAACAGAAAGGGTGTTTAGGAGAAAGAGAGAGAGACAGACCTTTGTCTGGCTGGGGGATATTATTTCTGAATTAATGTATTTTTTCCCTTTAACTGTTTAGCCACCATCTCCAGGCCTGGTCCTGCCTTCTCCCCTTGCAGAGAGTGAGGAGAAAAATGGGTGGGCAAAGGAGGGGAGAGAAAGCACCTCACCCCATGTTGGGGTTTTATAGAGTCATAGAATGGTTTGGGTTTTATGGAATCATAGAATGGTTTGGGTTGAAAGGGACCTTCAAGATCATCTAGTTCCACCCCCTCTGCCATAGGGGCATCTCCCACCACACCAGGTTGCTCAATGCCTCATCCAGCCTGGAATTAAACACCTCCATGGATTGAGGGGACATCCAAAACCTCTCTGGGCAACCTGTTCCAGTGTCTCACCACCCTCCATGCCAGCCTCCAGCCTCCTCCAGGCTGCCTGTCTGAGGTGCAAAGAGAAGGGAAAATGTGCCATTTGGAATAAAAGATGCTGTGGAAGGGGTTTGTAGGTTTGTTCAGAGTGGAAAAAGCCCAAGGCAGAGGAGACCAGACCTCAACCCTGGCCTCTCTGCTTTCCCTGCTACCCTGCAAAGCAGTAGCCAGGGCCAGGAAGCAGATGGAGAGGGAGGCAGAAGCAGCTCTTTCAGGAAGAATTTGTCTTGAGTAGCCTGGCCAACAAATAGGTAATAAATAAAAGGCAGGAGAAGCCACCAGCACCCCTGTGGCCTCTGACTCCACTGCACATATGGCTTTTGCCAGCTTCCCTCTAAGCTTAAAGCTCTGCTGCCTTCTCAAGCAGCATCCTGGTTCCTCTATCCCTGCAACTCCCATCTGAGTGCCTTTCTGTTCTTTTTTTTTAATGTTTTTTTCCACATGATAACACTCTAATCATTTTATAGCTGCTCTCCTCTTCAAAGCTTCCCTGGAGGTTAACTAGTTCATCCCTGGTTTTGTGGCTGGTTAGCATAAGGTGGTTCTGCCAACATGAAGAGCAACAGTGGTGCTTGCTGGGGGTGCTGGTTAGGGGTGTGTGTTGGCCCTCACAGTTATTTAATGTCCTCCTTCCACGAAGAGACTTGTAGCCCAAGGGAAAGTAAGGCAGATTGCATCACACCTTCCAACCCTGCAGAGTTGTAGAAGGAGGAGTGTCACTGCTTTAAAATATCCCTCGCAGGAAATACTCCCATCTGAGCAGACTGACAGAGCTTTCCCAAAACAGCAGGGAGAGGGAGAAATGTTTCTAACACCCACAAGTGAATTCAGTTGATCCTCATCAGTCAGCTAAACTCTTAGGCAAACAGCAGCGTGCTGTGCAAATGCTGACTCCTCTGTGAGTCCTGGAAACACCAAAGCCTTCTACCATTGTCACTTCTGTGCTTCTGCTTTAATTGCAAATTTGTGGACATAGCCCTGAGTTTGAAGAAAACATTGCACTGCTGATGTGCTGCACTCAGAGCAAAAGCAGGTTTGCTTTGAGATTATCTCAGGAGAAGCAGCTCCAGCCCCAATTTCCTTCTGCTATAGCTGATTTTGCACTTGCAGCCAAGAAGGCCAAACAAATCCTGGGTTGCATCAAGAGCAGTGTGACCAGCAGGGCAAGAGAGGTGATTTTGCCCCTCTACTGGGCTCTGGTGAGGCTCCACCTGGAGTTACTGTGTCCAGTTCTGGAGTCCTCAACATAAGAAGGACATTGAGCTGTTGGAGCAGGGCCAGAAGTGGCCACTAAGATGATCAAAGGGCTGGAGCAACTGCCTTATGAAGACAGGCTGAAGGAGTTGGGGTTGGTCAGCCTGGAGAAGGCTCAGGGAGGACCTCAGAGTGGCTTCTCAATACCTGGAGGGGGCTACAGACAGTCCAGGGTAGGACTTTTTAATAGGGTATGTGATGGAAGGACTAGAAATAATGGATGCAAATTGGAAAAGGGGAGATACAGGCTACATATAAAAAAGAAATTCTTTAGGGTGAGGGTGGTGAGACACTGGAAGAGGTTGCCCAGAGCGGTTGTGGATGCCCCTTTAATCCCTGGAGGTGTTTAGGGCCAGGCTGGACAAGGCACTGAGCAGCCTGATCTAGTGGGAGGTGTCCCTGCCCATGACAGGGGGGTTGGAACTTTAAGGTCCCTTCCAACCCAAACTATTCTATGATTCTATGAATACATCTAGTCCCTACCAGCTGTCAGGTCCCTCAGCAATAAGTGGTCTGAGAACTTTTGAGGATCTACCTGTGTTTTAAAATGCCTAAAAATTACTTCAAAGCTAGCTTGAGGTTGCTGCTTCAAATCTGGGGCTGGTAATTAGGTTGTGATCACACCATGTTATTAGATGGGGACAATGGCTGCAGTTTGCTCACACCGTTAAAACAACAGTCACACTCCCAGGCCACTATTGTTGCTGGTTAATGAGTGAGACTGGGCATGGCAAGTCCTGAAAGGTCTCTCTGGAGGGACAGGGGAGGCAGGGTGGTGGCATGGGCTCCTCTTTCACAGCTCCATGTCCCCTGGTCTGCTTCTCTGACAGTTCAGCTGCTGTTTCACCTCATGCCTCCTCACCAAGCTGGCTTTTTGTGACTCATCTTGGTGGCTGCCTAAGCCCCAGCACTGTCCTACCTTGCCTGTCCCAGTCCAGCCCTGTCTGAGTGGGTGACAGTGTCGGTGGAAGAGCTAAAGGCTGCAGAAAAAAATCTCTCTGGCTGAGAAATTTCCTTCCTAATTGAAATTACTGTAATACTGCCCAGCCTCTGGGGAGCATGAAAGCCACAGGGTGGAAGCATTTCAGCAGCAGGAAGAGTTAGTTGTGCAGCTCCCAGCAGGGAGAAGCTGTGGGTACCATTTTGACCAAGGAGAGGAGCCTCTGTGCTGTCATGGTTTGATTTTGCATAAAGATGTGTTTAAAATGGAGTTAGCAGAGAAGAGAGGCTCAATGTTCCTGTTCAGTGGGAGCACAAGAAAGCTTTGGGTGTCCCAGCTCCCCTACTTCCAGCACCAACATCTCATGTCTTGTCATCTGCTGGTTGTGGGTGAGTCCAGAGGAAGAAAACCAAGCACCCCCAAGTGCTAAAAGTCAGGTTGTGAGAGGAGGAAAAATATGTCATTGTGTAATTTTGGGTTCTTCCTGATGGAGAGAGAAAGGGATTCTGGCCCTGTGCCACAGAGGAGCACTTTATTGTTAGCTGGGAGCTGGTGGTAGAGGAGGGAAGGAGATTGAGAAGAGGAGATGGAAATTGAGAAGGAGAGATGGAGATTGGAGATTGAGAAGGAGTGATGGAAATTGGAGATTAAGAAGGAGAAATGGAAATTGAGATCCTCACCTCTGTTGGGGCAGGAGGTGATGGAGATTGAGACACTGAGCCCCTTGGTGCTCTGTGTTGAATGGGACAGAGGGGACCAAAATGCAGAGAAGGTAAAAGTGGGAGAATTAGGGCAAATCTCAGATTTGGAAAGACAGCTGGGTTGCACATGTGGCCTAAAGTGAGCCCAAGGTACTCTGGGACAAGGTTTGGAGACTCTTTGTTGGTGACCCTGCTGGAAAAGCTGGAAGAGCTCTTTCTGCACTACCCAGGCAGCAAGATGACTCGTGCTAGGGTGACACTCTAGGAAAGATGAGAAGCTAAAACGTCTCTTGAAGGCTGGCCAGATGATTTGTGAGGCTTGGAAGTGGCCAACTATGAGCCCCAGGGTACCAGCCAGCCAGCACTGAGATAGCCTCCAGTAATCTGGGGCTTGGGCTGGAGGACATGGTTGCAACAGCAAGTTGGCGTGGTCATCTTGGCATGGTTCTGGCTTACAGCAGTCTCTTTCCTTAGAGATATTCAAAACCTGCCTGTACATGGTCTTGTCATCCTTCTCTAACTGTTCTGAGGAGAGAGGCTGAACTAGACAGTCTCCCTTCAGCCATGACACTTGTGTGCATATTTGTCTTCTGACAAGTTTGGTCACCATGGAGGGGTTCCCAGGGCAGCAGTGGAGAAATAACCAGAATTCTGGAGGTTTTACTAGGTCTCTGCAGGTAGTGCTCTGGAGGTCTCTACACCAACAGGATTTGCAGACTCAGGGCTGGGGGTGTGCACCTTTCCTTGTGTTTCTGGGTTGCTTTTCTCAGGGAGATGGCAAGACTTGATGGAAGGGAAGTAAAATGAGAAGAATACAGAAAAATGAAGCAAACCTCATCAAGCTTGACCTGTGCCTTGTTTGACTCTTAACCTGCTGCTGAGGAGGAGGGGTGGATCTAAGTCACCATTTAAATTAATGATCAGAACAGGACCTAAGCACCTAGTTTGAATCTTGTTGTGTTTGTACACTCCTGCTCTTCTCCTAAGGACATACTGGCTCTCAGTGATGAGGATGTTGTGGTACTCAGTGCTGAGCAGGAGGCTTCACCATGCTTGAGTGGGTTTACAGCACAACATATGGTTATTTAGATCTTTAATGTCTACATTTCTTGCATTAGAAAATGCAAGAAGATTTCCTTGTTAGCTATCACTTTGTTGTTTATGATTGATTTCATCCAGCTGTATTGCAGTGGGAAACTAAATCCAATTAAAAATGTAGAAAAATGCTTTCTAGATGGTTAAAAAAATACCTAAAACATGTGGGTCCACAGCACAACAGGAAGCATTATAGAATTATTTCACAATAGTATCCTACTGTACCTTATTTTCTTACTTCTTACTATAATTTATTGTCTTACTATAATAATACATCATAGGAGCAGAATTTTACTGTAGGAGAAATTAAATAGAATCAGTGATAAAACCAGATTAGTTCTGGCTTTTTAAGAATTCAGAGCTAGGAGAGATTATCCTCTCCCTCTTCATCCTTGTTTGGTTTGGAAAGGGAACCAGGCTCTCCTGCATTAACCTGAACTTTGACTAAATTTATTGAAATTTCTTTTTTCCTTTTACTTTCTGTTGCTGTCAGAGCAGCTTTCACATTCCATAGGGCTTTAGCTCCAGGGGTCTGGCAGCAAGGACACTTTGCATGAATTTACTGACTTATTTTTCACTGATCAAAGTGATCTGAAGTTTTAGTGTGTAGGTTGTTATAGCTTCCAGTTTGAACTCAACCATCTTTTAATTTAAAAAGTTTTTATTACAGACAAAATCTGATTACTTTTAAGCCAGATATATGTTTCCAGAAGCCATCATTCTTTTATTTGTTCTACTTCCCAGTCCTCTTTATTGCTTTTTTTTCCCTTCATATTAGACTTCTTGCTAATCTTGTCATCAGGCAGTTTCATTGCCTTTTTTTTTTCTGTCAGGAAGTTTTTACCACATTTCATTTTCTTTCATCCCAGTTTTTAATTTCTTGTCTTCTCTTCCATGAAATCTCATCAAATTCTTCCTTGTTTGGAAACAGACAAAAAAACAAAACCTTTACAAAGCAAATAAAAGCTGCTTTGAGCTGGGCTGCCTCCTGAGAATGGTGAGTTTTAGAGACTTTTCAGGTTGGTTTATTCGTTGTAGGAAGGTCAGGGGATGGATGTTTCTGCAAATACTGTCCTCTGCTATCTCACTTGTTGGGCTAATAACCCTAACTATGCAAAACTTTAGTAATTTCACTCACAGAACCTGTAACCCTAAACCTTGTCTTGGGTACATATATACACTGTCACTGCTACAGCTTTGCTTGCATTCCAAGGTAATCATTAGGTTCCAGGATTCCTTCATCTGGAAGTTACTGAGCATGGGCTCGGGGAGGCTCCTTTTGAAGCCTTCTGCTGTAGTGTCTCATGCTTAATTTCCCCTTGTTTCCTCTTCCACATGACTGGTGATGCTTTGGAAGGCAGGGGGTGGCTGCCTGGGGACCCTGAGCTCCTGGCAGGATGGGCAGAGACACACAGAAGCCATGTCTGGTGTCCCTGTGTGCAGGAAAGGCAAAGCTTGTGCAGAGAAAATGGAAACAATCTCTCTCCTGCCCCTAAAACTTAACATCCTGATCTTTTTTCCCCATTTCCCTCCCAATCCCAGGCAGTCTTTGATGCTGGTTGTTGGATGTGGCATGTTTGCAAGGATGTGACCTCCTCCCAGAGCTGCCAGACTGGGCTGACAGCTCCTCTGCAGTGCTGTGTCTCCTGCTCTTGCAGGTCTCTCCCTGACCCCAGCTCTGCTGCCAAATCTGCCATCTGTCTCACCACATCCTCTGGGCAATGCTGTGCCCAGCCCATGGTTTCTGTCCTCTCAATGCCTTGCCCCTTTCTCAGGCTTGGCTGCTTTACATGTCCAGATGTGACACTTCCTTCTCTGCTGGGAGAGCAAGAAAGCGTTTCTTATGTTTTCCTCCATCACATCCATCATTCTCCACATGCCCTGCTGTGGGCATGGCCAGAGTGGAGCAGGAAGGCAGTGCATTGGGTTCAGGCAGTGCCAGCCTGTAGCACTGGCACAGTGGGGGCTGCATGCTGCTGTCTGTGCCCAGCTCACCCCCATGTTCTGTGTTTTGGGAGATGTGGTGGATCCTGAACCCCTGTACATCATGTCACTTCTCCCACTGCCCTGGGATGCACCCATGTGTTCATCCCAACAGCCCCATTTTTTCCCCTTATCTCTGATGCTCCAGGTCACCAGCAGGGAGGATGAGAGCAGGGAGGATAGTGGCTGTGATGGGTTGTTTGCCTGGGCTCTGATGGTGGCTGTGATGGGCTCTGATGGTGGCTGTGATGGGTTCTGTTTGCCTGGGCTCTGCCCTGTGGCAGGTACATGGGTTGGGGTGCTGTGCTTGGGTGTCCTGGGCAAGGGGAATTCCCCAGGGTGGATGAGAGGGATGGAGATGAGCTGTCTTGCTGTGTGAGCACCCAGAGGAGGCTGGAACAGTCAGTGCTTGGTAGAGCTGCGTTTCTGCAGCTCCACATAAGCCTGGAAGAGCCACCTCCCCCTTCTCAGCCTCAGTAGCAGCAGCTTTCCTCTCATCTCCCTGTAGGGCTGCGTGGGCAGCAGAGGCAGCTGGACGTGTGCCCCAGTGATGGGGGAGATCCCACTGCCTGATCCCCCAGCTGGCCCAGTGAAAAGCAGCAATCTGGTGGGAGGAGGGCAGGCAGCTGGCCCACAGCCCAGGCAAAAGCAGCACAAACTGGTGTTGAGGCTGTGCCATGGGTTTGCTCTCTTCCCTCCTCCTTTTCATGCACCCAATTCATTTGCACGCTTGGGGACAGGTGGCAATTTGGTGAATCCCCTATGGATGCATCCCCAGGGGATGAAGGTGGCCATGCCAGGGCTTAGGGAGCCACTTCTCTCCTTGCTTCCTTCCACTGAAGCCTCCTGAGTTCACCATCAAAGACTTTCCCCCTCCCTTTGATGGACTATTGACTCCTAGAGGTTTGCTGAGAGCTAATCCCTCTGTCATGGCTGGATGTGGCACTGTGGCCATCCCCACTTGTGCAACCCACTGGGGCTGGCTCCCACACTCCCAGGGCAGCATGATTCACCCTGGTCAGCTGGTGTGAGCCAGATCTGTTGGGAAGCTGAGCAGAGGTGGGAGGAAAACCATGTTGGAGTCCAGGACTGGTGAACAGTGTGCTTGCAGGCTCCTGTTGCAGCCCAGATCTCACTCCATTCCTGCCACTGAGCACAGGCAATAGGAATGTTCTAGCTCTGCAGATGCTCTGAAATAATATTTGATATATATGTGTGTGTGTAGTTTTGTAACCCACTGCTCTCAAAAAGTAGCTTTTGTGCTTGCGGAGAGGGGATTTTGGCTGGCTGGGAGTGTTTCTTTGCTTGGGCAGCAGCCGTGGGGGGAGTGCCCTTTGGTGCCAGAACTGCTGAGCTCAGTGCAAGGTGTTGATAAGCCTTTTCACACCCTGAGGCTGTTGGTTGTGCTGAGTCAGTGAATGTGTCTCAGATCTCCTGGTGTCCCTGCTCACTGCAGTCCCACAAGGTCAGTTGGTGCAGTCTAAAAGGTTGGGACAGTGGTTGTTCACCTCCCTTCCTGGTCCTGGATGCATCAGGGCACAACCCTCATCTTGCCATGACAGCAGAGCCCATTGTCCCATCCCACAGTCTGCCCACATCTCCTTGGAAGACAGAAGGATGCAGAAGCAGTCAGGTAGCAGGGCTGCTTGCATTTCAGGAGACACAGTCTGGCTCCTCAGCCTGGCTTTCTATGACCAGGGGCAGCTCCATCAGCAGCCCTGGTTCCCTGACTGCCCATCTAGCATGATTCTTCTATCATGATTCTATCTATCTATCTATCTATCTATCTATCTATCTATCTATCTATCTATCTATCTATCATCATGATTCTATCTATCTATCCCCCGGAGCAGGTCCAGAGGAGGCCACCAAGATGATCAAAGAACTGGAGCAACTGCCTTATGAAGGCAGGCTGAAGGAGTTGGGGTTGTTCATCCTGGAGAAGAGAAGGCTCAGGGGGGACCTCAGAGTAGCTTCTTAGTACCTGAAGGGGGCTACAGAAAGGCAGGGGTAGGACTTTTTAATAGGATATGGGATGGAAGGACTAGAAATAATGAGTGTAAATTGGAAGGGGGTAGATTCAGGCTAGATATAAGAAAGAAATTCTTTATGGTGAGGGTGGTGAGACACTGGAAGAGGTTGCCCAGAGAGGTTGTGGATGGCCCCTCAATCCCTGGAGGTGTTTAAGGCCAGGTTAGACAAGGCACTGAGCAGCCTGATGGCAGGGGAGTTGGAACTTAATGCTCTTTAAGGTCCTTTCCAACCAGCAATGCTGACCCCAGTGGCCTTGGTGACTTCACAGCTGCTGGAGCAGGGCACACTGAGAAACCAGGCTTAGTCATCTCAGTGTTCCCAAGTCTTTGTTTTGATGTTTTGCTACTCCATGACTCCCCCCAGCCAGTGAGTTTGCTGGCAGGGTGCTTCAAGGGAAAAACAATCTTGAAAAAATAAAAGAATTGAGTTGTTTTTTTGTTTTGTTTTGGGTTTTTTTTAATTGGAAATGTGATTCTCTGGATTAGTGCCCACCCAACCCAAGAGAAGCATATGCTGGTGTATCAACAAAATAAACAGGGCGCTGAATATTCCAGGCAAACCTCACTCACTGGAGATTTTTTTTTTTTCATATAAATTATATAGCAGATCACCTTTGGTGGCAAATCTCAGATAGTCACTGTGGATTCACAGCCACTGGAAAGAGGAGGAAGAGAAATATTGCCTGTGCTTGATTTCTGACCCTGTTTTACTCACTTTCCTCCAAGTAAGACCTAGATTGAGAAGGCCATGTATTGAAATTCTGCTCACTCCAGTGTTTCTTATAGAATCATAGGATAGTTTGGGTTGGAAGGGACCTTAAAGATCATCAAGTTCCAACACCCCTGCCATGGGCAGGGACACCTCCCACTACACCAGGTTGTTCAATGCCTCATCCATCCTGGCCTTAAACATCTCCAGGGATTGAGGGGGCATCCACAACCTCTCTGGGCAACCTCTTCCAGTGTCTCATCACCCTCACCATAAAGAATTTCTTTCTTATATGTAGCCTTAATCTCCCCTCTTCCAATTTACTGACTGTCCCTCCTGCAGGACAAAGGCTGCTCTGAGGGACACCTGTCCATGGTTGGCATCTGGAGGCATATCTCATACATAGCTACTGGGAAGCTCTCCTTTTGCTTTCTAGAGGTGAAGACACTCACCCAGCCACGTTATTCCCAGCAGCATTTCCTCCTATGGCCATTAAAATTTGGGATAAACACAATGACAGTAGTATAGCTGGGAAGAAGATCTGTTCTGGTGACCCATTCAGGCTTTTAGGATCCAGTGGAGATGCTGTCAGCAGAGTATAGCCAAATTCTGAGTTATCTTGGATGTTTGGTCTGAAAATTTAAACTTCATACTTTAACAGTTGACTTTGAGACTCACCTTCAGTGTCTATGCCAGTAAACTGAGTGAGGTGTCTCCTCCAGTTGGAAGGAAGCTGAACATGTTGGAACTAGATCTTTAAGGTCCTTTCCAACCCAAACTATTCAATGATTCTATGATCTTGCCAGTAGTGGTGGCAGAGAAGGGGCTGAGAAGTTGTTAAGAATCTCCTTGTTTATTTGCTGAAGGTCCCTTGGTCAGAGGCACCCTCTCCATGTTAACAAAAAGGCAGTGAATTATTTAACATCTGAAAATGCCAGATGGCCATGGCTTCTACTGCTTCTGGGAGGGAGAGGTGCACATGGGGAGAACAGATTGAGAACATCTCTGTAGGAAAGGGCTGACCCCAGCAGGAGATCCCAGTGGCTTCACAGCTGCTGAAGGGCAAGCAGGACACAGGCAGGCTGGGGCAAATGGCTGCTGCTTGTTATAGTCACCAAGTCATTTTTCATGGGTCTTCTCTTGCTGGAATTCCATCTTCAGGGATTTTTACCCCAATGGGAGCATGGTGGGCATCAAAGTGTTGGGCTCCTGACCTCAGCTGGGAGGCAGGAAATGCAAGAAGTCTTTGCCAGCTCATCCCTCATTTCATGACTGGCTGCAGTGATGGGTGTTTGAACCCCAAATCTATTGGGATACCCTTGGGACCTCTATCTCAGGTGACCTGGCAGATCTTTTGGGAGTTAATGGTTGATTGTCTCAGCTTGGGCTGTGATGTTTCCAGACACTATGGGCTGAGCAGATCAATATATATATGGCTAGAGACCTCCAAGGAGAACTGAAGATGCTGTAGGCAGCATGGGGAGATCTTTAGCAGCTTCTGAAGACCATGCCCAAGTTAACATGGCACCACATGCACCATAAGAGGGACTGCCATGGTCCTGCATGCGTCCTATGGATCTTGATACTTGTAGACCATCATCTTCTGCCATCTCTTTGAAGCAGGTCACCAGATGCCAGCCTAACTCTGGAGCAGGGTGAGCCCCAGGTTCTGCTGGAGTCACAGCCTTGGTGCAAACATCCCACCCACTCTTTGGTTTTCAGGAGCTGTTTTGATTTGGGGTGGGATTTAGGCTTCAGAAGTGAAGAAAATAGCAAGTCATCATCTCTCTGTGTTTAATCTGGAAGCTGAAGGCATCAAGGTTAGTTCTTAAGCTCTTCAACACTCCTGAGAGCTTGGGTTTGAAATCCCTTGGGAATCCTTGGTATCCACCTGATTGCATTTGTTACGACTGTCAAAATCTTTCTTTAATTTTGCCTTTTAAAATTTTTTTTTTCTTCTTCTACCATCTTTCCTTCCCCCAGATGAGGATGTCAAAGAGATTCAGTGTCAGGTATGTAAATTCAGTGTCAGGTATGTAATCTGTGTCAGCTCCTGCCCTACCATCCCTGTCCTACCTTCTCAGCTCAGCTATGAAGGGGGTGTCTGGGCTCCTCAGGAGCTTTAGGACAAGTCTAATCTCCTCAAGTGGGAAGCTGCAGAGTCTAAGAGAGAGAGGCTGAGGCTGCAGCAGTGCACATAAACCTACTGCTGCTGAAGTCTCCCATCTGTCACACTGATATGGCAGAATTAAATGTTTCCCAACAAAAGCAAATCCATGTAGAGCACAGGAAGATCAGCTTTCTAAGCCAAGGCATTTTGTGCCTGCTCTCTCTGTGCTCCCCACGGGCCTCTCAAACAACTTTCCTTTCATGTTGGCAGTGCAGAGGATCCTGTTTGTGCTTGACAGGGGAAAAAAGTCCCCCACAAATACTTTGCAGTCCCTGAAAGGTGCAAATTCCTTAATCAGACTGTGGTTCCTGCTCCTCTTGCTCTGCCGTGGCCATGTGGGCTGTGTACATCCTGCAGCAGGGACCAGCTCTGACTGCAGAAGGGTCTCAGTGGTGGCTGGAATATGGATGGAAAGTGAAGAAGGAAGGGCTGACAGCTTGAATAGAAGGCTCACTGGAGTAGATGTTCATGGGCAGGATGAGGTTTCATGCAGTCTTTGCACAGTGTACTGGGCTCAGAAAGACTATGGGGCAGGGCACTCCTTATGAACTTCAGGTGGGTCAGAAGATGCTTTTGTCGGGAGGGAGCACAAGTCCCTGAGAAAGGAGGGACTCTTTGGAGGCTGAGTTATAAAAGCCCCTGGTCAGGACCAGGCCAACCTCAAAATGATGTTTGTTTGCTCAAGGACAGTGTTTTCTTCTCTCTCTCCACCCCAATAACCTCAGTCTTCCCTTAAGGAGGGTCTTCACCTCCAATATGCAGAGACATGATAGGAGAAGCTCTCTAGCCCTGTTGTCCCCACCTCATGTCTGTTGGCATTTGCTCTGCTGTTCGCTTTTTCCTTCTGTGCTTCTAGTGAGGACAATATGGCCATGCAGTGCTGTCCTAGCACACCAGTGTGGGGCATCTTCATGAGTGACAGCCATGTTCATTCATGCTGTAGGGTGCTCATTCCCAGGGATCCCAGGCACTGCATGTTGAGAGAGGATCTTCTTCTACTTAGGGCATGGTGATAGGAAATGTTTTGGGAACATGCCATGCTCTTGGACATTAAGTATTTCCTACTAGTGGAGGCTGTAGCTTGTGGTATCAGCTCCTGGGGAAATGGGGTGAATCTTTGCATTTAGGTTTCTGAGAAGCTGATCTTTCTGAAGATTTCAGAATACCTTGGTGGAAAGACAGAAAGGAGGTCCCAAAACTCCTGAGTCACACAGATTATGATGCTGGAAGACAAGGCAGGGCTAGGGGATGCTCCACATGTCTGGAGGGAGCAAAGCAAGCATAGCCCCAACAGTCCATGTGTTAACATCATCATCTCTTATCCTCAGGAACCCAAGAAATTGCTGAAGCTCTTCATTCCTACTTGCTGACCTCATCAAGATGCCTGTGACTCTACTTGGTTTCCAGGACTGAGAGGCAGAGGTGGTGAGAGACTTGTCTCAGGTACACAAAGATGGGGAAAGGGTGTGAGGTAGCTGTGAGATTGCTGCAGAAACACTTCCACAGCCCCTACCTGGGAGAGACTGGGACTGGGAAAACTCTGGGGTAACCTCCAGTCCTTTCTCCCCTCAATGAGCTCCTCAAACCTTGCTAGATGACAGGGAAAAGCCGTGTCTTCTTTGCTCCATCCTCACCCCCTACATCTGTGTTTCAGGGTGAGAACCCAGGATGGAGAGTGTGTACTCTCTGGAGCCAGTGCCTGAGGGTGCTGGTCCCACCTCTCTGGATGTTCTCAGCTTCCTGGACGAGCTGGTGAACAGCACAGAGGAGCAGTGCTTCAGCGCCAGATCCCGCAGCACTGTCCTGGAGGGGCTGCCCTTTGGGGGTGTGCCCACCGTGCTGGCCATCAACTTCATCCTTTGGCTGGTGAGTAGGCTGGGAGGGTGTCCCTTTGGTTCAACTGGGCTATCAGAGTGTCTGCAGATGGAGTATTATGTCCAGTTCTGGAGCCCTCAACATAAGAAGGACATTGAGCTGTTGGAGCAGGTCCAGAGGAGGCCACCAAGATGATCAAAGGGCTGGAGCCTGAAAGAGTTGGGGTTGTTCAACCTGGTGAAGAGAAGGTTCAGGGGGGACCTCATAGTAGCTTCTCAATACCTGGAGGGGGCTACAGAAAGGCAGGGGTAGGACTTTGTAGTAGGATATGTGATGGGAAGACTAGAAATAACGGATGTAAATTGGAAGAGGGGAGATTCAGGCTAGATATAAGAAAAATTCTTTATGGTGAGGGTAGTGAGATACTGGAAGAGGTTGCCCAGAGAGGTTGTGGATGCCCCCTCAATCCCTGGAGGTGTTCAAGGCCAGGCTGGACAAGGCACTGAGCAGCCTGATGTAGTGGGAGGTGTCCCTGCCTATGGCAGGGGAGTTGGAACTAGATGATCTTTAAGGTACCTTCCAACCCAAACTATTTATGATTCTATGAAATGGCTCTTTAGGGAAATGGCTGTGAGTGCTGGGAGCCAAGAGCTTTGCTCATGTCCTGATGGGCAGCATCAGGCAGTAGTGATGAGCTCATAGAGCAGGAGAAGTTTGGTTTGAAGCAAGACATTTTGTGCTCACAAGTAAGAAAACAGAAAAGAAAGACGTAGAGGAATCCTGTGCAGTGAAATCCTTGACAACACCCTTTACCTCTCTTCTTGCCTCTTCTTTCAGCTTCTCCTCCTGGTCTTCTCTTGCCTACGGAAAGCAGCTTGGGACTATGGGCGCCTGGCACTGCTGATGGACAATGATAGGTGAGCAGGACATGAGGTCACTAGGGATGATGGCTCCAGCCTCTCTAGGAGGGTTGGCAGGAGGGCCAGTGCTGGGGGATGGCCTGTGGAGAAGCTCAGCAGCCATTCCTGTCCTACTAGGAATGGTCTGGCTGCCTTTGCCCATGGAGACAGAGTCACCATCTGCTGCAAGGAGAGGGAAAGCCCAAGCCAGTCTTATAGGCACCATCTGGTGATTGTGATCTCCATGTCAGGGAAAGCATCACTTTGGGAAGGAGAGATGCCCAAGAACTTCTTTCTGGTGGGAACTGAGATGGCACCTCTCCCCCTGCTGCTCTCTCAGGGAGGCCAGTGGAGGAGGCAGAGGGAAACACACAGCAGTAATGCTGTTCTTCGTGTCAGCAGAGCAGCCCATGGGAGAAAAGATTATAAAAATCCCCATCCTGCTTTCTGCCCTCTCCAGCTCTTCTTGGGCTTACAATGGTGCTGACAATGGACAGGCAATGTTCCCCTTCACTGAGAAGATCAAAAGGGCAATCACAACTTAAAATTCGAGCACAGATTGCTTTCCTTCTATCATAATGCCATTTAAGGGCTGAAATCAGTGCAATATAAAAATCCAGTTTAGCTCAATTCTTGATGTGGAGCTGAGACCAGTTCTCCACCAGCCACCCAAGGCTCCAGAAAAGCCACAGGGTGCAGGTGCAGTGAGTTAATCTCCTACTCCACAGCCCAGGGGTAGTTGTCAGTCCAACCACAGGATGAAGGGAGGGGGAGACATTTCCCAGGTTGATTTCCTAGGAGAATCTTCTCTGATGCTCATCCTCTCATGTCTTCTGCTTCTCTCCTGCTTCATGCCTCTTCTCCTCTCCTCACTGCAAAGTTTGACATCACTTTTCTATGGAGAGCAGAGCGAGAAGGAGAAGTCCCCATCAGAGAGCAGCCCCCTGGATGTTGACAACAAGGATGTGGTGAGTGCTGTGTTGGCCATAGCAGCAGGAGTTCATCCAGGCCCACCCCACCCTGGTCTTCATGGGGAAACCAGGTCAGAAGTTAAATGGGAGAAATTCAGCCCTGCAGGGTGGGTCTTCCTACCTTTTAGCAGTGAAGTGTGCTTGGAAAAGCTGGAGGGTTTCTGCCTCCTTTGGAGCATCTGCCTTGAATGATGGAGATGTTCCCAGCAGTGTCAGCATCCCCAAGCTGTGTGGCCACCCCTGCTGGCTGCAGGGACCTAGATGGAAGCATGGCTTTGCCCACAGAGACCTCTCTGGCCCTGGTAGGACAGAGTCACTCAGATCATACTTCTGTCTCAGCTGGCATGATGGGCTGTGAGGGTTTTTAAGCCATATTTTATTTCTCTCTACCACACTAGGCACAGAGCAGGTTTTGCTGGAAGAAAACATAAACTGACACATTTTTGTGTCTGTTTTTGGGCAACAGAAGCTCAAAAATCAGACCCTGGTGTGACTAGACAAAAATTATAGAGCTTCTTAAAATACCCAACCAAACATCCTGGGCAGGAAAGGGAAAGCAGCAAAATCCTTGCAGGTGGCAAAAGTCCTGTTTAAAGGCTCAGGACTGGATGCTCTGGGCAAATATGCAACTTACTCATCAAAAAATAAGTGAGAAGTCTAGCAAAAAATTATAGAGCTTCATAAAATACCCAACCAAACATCCTGGGCAGGAAAGGGAAAGCAGCAAAATCCTTGCAGGTGGCAAAAGTCCTGTTTAAAGGCTCAGTTCTGGATGCTCTGAGCAAATGTGCAACTGGCTTATCAAAAAATAAGTGAGAAGTCTAGCTAAAAAATTATAGAGCTTCTTAAAAATACCCAAAAAACCAACCTGGACAGGAAAGGGAAAGCAGGAAAATCCTTGCAGGTGGCAAAAGTCCTGTTTAAAGGCTCAGTTCTGGATGCTCTGGGCAAATATGTAACCTGCTCATCAAAAAAATAAGTGGGAAGGACTATGGGGAATGCCAGCAAAGCTAAAGAGCAGATTAAGGAAGATTATTAGATATAAGAAGACATCTTTTTAAAAGTCAAGCTGTTCCCAGATAAGGAAAATCTAAATTGCCAGGTTAGATGTAAAATACATTAAAAGGGGAGTTGGGGGAGAGGGAGATGGGTTTGAGGAGAAATTTCTAAAGGAGATAAAAGCAAGTATTTGGATTTTTTTTGATTTTTCTTCAATCATCAGGAGCAGGAAACCTGCCAGGGAGTTTGCATGGCTGATAGGTGATGAAAATAGAAAGTGCTAGCAGGATGTGGCAGAAAAGCTAAATAAAGTTTTGTTGCCTGTATCCAATGAGAAGTAGCTCAAGTAAATCCCTGCCCACCTCTACCAGAGCATCCCTCCAACTGCAGGGCTGAAGGGTGAGGTTGCAGTAAAAGCCACCTGACAAATTCTTAGGTTATCATCACAAATTCCAAGGACTTCTCACTCATGTGTGATCCTGCACATGGGCATCCTAGAGGCAAATGTTGTATTTTGAGGAAGGTTTCTGTCAAACCCAAGGAACTACAGTCAGGGAGCTTGAAGACTGAAGAAGCAAGCTCCATGGAGCAGGATGTAGGGGGGGAGTCAGCCCTGCTGTGCTAAAGGGATGTCTGGCACACAGGGATGCCTGCACCTACAAAACATAGGGGAAAAAAACTCTGATGTATGGAGCCACAGGACAAGGGGCAGTGGTTTGAAGCTAGAGCAGGGCAGGGTTAATTGAAGGAAGAAGGTCTACCTACCATTAGTGGTAAGACACTGGCCCAGGTTGCCCAGACAGATAGTGGAGGCCCCATTGATGCCTGGAGACATTCAAGAAATTTCTGAGGCTCTGAGTGACCTGATGTAGTGCAGGATGTCCCTGCTCACTGCAGGGGGTTGGACTAGATGGCCTTTGGAGGTCCCTTCCAACCTTATGATTGTAAGATCTTGGTGTTATTGTATCTTACTCCATGACAGCACTGGTTTAGTGCTCTGTTGTGGTCTAAAAAGGGATTGTCAGAAGGCACAGAGGAGACCTCCAGAAGTCATGTTACAGAGATGCCCTGTGTTTCCTGCTCCTCACTTGCTCAGCCCCCCTTCCTCAGGCACCACATCATCCCCACACACATCTGCAGAGCATGCTGTGTCCCAGCTGCTGGTGGAGGAGGTGGGGATGGTTTCCTCTCACTTATCACAGCTTTTTTTCTCTTCCAGGGCTTCTGCTCCTGGCTCATTTCTATCTACCAGATGAAGTAAGTGTGTGTCCTCAGCACTGCAGCTACTGCCTGCCTCTGGGGAGCTTGTGCCTATAGGTGGTCACTCATCACCAAGAGGTGTTGGGACCAGGGGCTGAGGAGAGTCCTCCTAAAACATCAGCCCTCTGATTTCTCTGTCACAGAGGAACAGGCTCCAGACTCTTCTGGTGGGAGCTGAGCCTGTAATGGGATGGCAGCCTGAGGATTGCTTGTGTCTTCCACTCCCTCTGTGCCTTAATCCCCACATGCCACAAGCAGGATGCCATGATTGGGGATGGGGTTGGGTGAGGATGAAGCAGGCAGTGTCCCTAGGGTGGGAGGTGGCAGTGAGGTACCACCAGCTCTCACTCCTACCTGCATCTCCCCCAGGGACGAGGAGATTCAGAGCAAGTGTGGGATCGACGCCACCACCTACCTCTCCTTTCAGCGCCACCTCCTGGTCCTGCTCATGCTGGTCTGTGTGCTCTCTGTGGCTGTCATCCTGCCTGTCAACTTCTCGGGGGACCTCCTGGGTAAGTCCTTCCCTGGTTGTAGGACAGCTCAGCAGCATGGCAAAAGCTTCTTTGAGCAGCACCCTGCTCTGGGCAACAGAGGGCAGAAGAACCTGTCCTCCAGTATAGTTGAGTCCTCCAGTCCTCAACCTAAGAAGTCATAGAGTGGTTTTAGTTGGAAAGGACCTTCAAGATCATCTAGTTCCAACCCTCCTGACATGGCCAGGGACACCTCCCACTAGAATCATAGAGTGGTTTGGGTTGGAAGGGACCTTCAAGACCGTGGAGCAGGTCCAGAGGAGGCCACCAAGATGATCTAAGTGTTGGAGAAACTGCTTTATGAAGACGGGATGAAAGGGTTGGGGTTGTTCAGCCTGGAGAAGAGAAGGCTCAGGGGGGACCTCAGAGTAGCTTCTCAATACCTGATGGGGGCTACAGAAAGGCAGGGGTGGGACTTTTTAATAGGCTATGGGATGGAAGGACTAGGAATAATTGATGTAAATTGGAAGTGGGGAGATCCAGGCTAGATAGAAGACACTGAGGGTGGAGAGACACTGGAAGAGGTTGCCCAGAGAGGCTGTGGATGTCCCCTCAGTCCCTGGAGGTGTTTAAGGCCAGGCTGAACAAGGCACTGAGGAACCTGATGTAGTGGGAGGTGTCCCTGCCCATGGCAGGGGGGTTGGAACTCGATGCTCTCCCTTCCAACCCAAACTATTCTGTGATTCAGGAGCTCCCATGTAAGCTGGAACCCACCAGTTGTGGGCCAGAGGAATGTAAGAGGTGGGGGTCTTCTTTTGATGAGGACCTGGGAGATGGAAAGGAAAAGGAGGGAGTAAAGACCAGAGCTGCTAACTCTACAAGGAAAGGGACACACCGTGCACTGAGTTCCCATAACCTCCCACTTCTTTTCCCCTGCAGGACACAATCCCACCCACTTTGGCAGGACAACCATTGCAAACATCCCAACACAGTACGTAGCTCCTGTCTTCAGGGGGACTGTGGGTACTGCTGCTGTGGTGAGCACTGCAAGGTGTCACAGTCACAGTCTTGAGATGGGGATGGGTCCATGTGATCAGAATGCTGCTCATGGCAGCCCCCACAACTTTTTCTGCACAATGCATAGGCACCATAAAGGTGGGCAGAGATGCTCCTGGGAGTTCTGGGCAGCCTCATTTCTGCAGTACCACAAGCCAGCATGTTGGATGCTGCCCCTCTCTCTCATCCCTGAGATCAGGGTCCAGCAGCCATCTTTTGGAGGTTCCACCAGGCAGTGGGGGTGGCTGTGGGTGATGCGAGTGCTCTGTGTGCCAGGCACTCACTGCAGAACTTGCTGATCTCCTCTTTTTCTCCTCCAGGGACCGTCTCCTGTGGCTGCACAGCATCTTTGCCCTCATCTATTTCATGGTCACTGTCCTCTGCATGGCTCACCACTCTGTCCACCTTGAATACAGAGAGAATGAGAAGGTGAGTAACCATTCTTTCTCCAGCCCTGTCTGGTGGACAACTTAGGGAGGCAGTATTCCCCTTCACTGGGGAGATCAGAAGGTCAATCAAAACTTAAAATTCAAGCACTGATTGCATTCCTTCTGTCATAATGCCATTTAAGGGCTGAAACCAGTGGAATAGAAAAATTCAATTTAGCAGCCTCTTGATGTGGAGCTGAGAAGTTTAGGAACGGGCAGCGTTTGGCAGACAAAGCAAGACAAGGCTCGTTTTTCTCCAGCTTCTGGAGAAAACCTGGCAGCCCTGAGGCAAACCTCTCTCTTGCTGCCTTCTCTTTTGACACTGAAGTTCTGCTGTGTCAGTGTGTGTGGGAGGAGGTCACATCTGGCTGTGGTTTGGGGTCTGTGAGCAGGCACTGTGCTGAGCCACCCCCAGGGGGTGACAGACAGTGCTGTGGCTCATCTCTGCCTTGCTGGTGGCAGCACAATGACCTGTGGACACTCACCCACCCACCCACTCGTGTGTTCTACACTTTGTCCTCCTGCAGGTGGCCCGGACCCTGATGGTGACCCACATCCCCAAGGAGATCACAGACCCTTCCCTTATCATCAAGCATTTCCAGTGAGTAGCAGCATGCTGTGGCCTCATCAGGCTGTCTGGTGGGCAGGTGACAGTGTCCCTGTCCCCTAGCTCCTTCTGCCACCCTGTCCCTGTGCCCACAGTGAGGCTTACCCCAGCTGCACTGTCACCAACGTCCAGTTCTGCTTTGATGTGCGCAGGCTGATGAAGCTGGATGTGGAGAGGTGGGTGCTATCTCTGGGGAAGGGTGAAATCCTTCTTCCCACCTTTTTTGGGCAGGGACTTGGCCAGACTGCTGTCCCCCCAAGTGACTTTTGTCCTGTTGGCTTCCTGGCAGGCGCAAGGCAATGAAGGGACGCCTTTACTTCACCACCAAGGCACAGAAGGAGGGGAAGATCATGATCAAAACCCATCCCTGTGCCCGCATCTTCTGCTGCCGCTTCTGTGGCTTTGAGCAGGTGGGTGTGGGGGCAGCAGGTCCCCATGTCCCCACTGATGGCAGGACAGAGCATCTTGCCCGTGCCACAGTGTGGCAGAGCCCTGGGTGCTCCTGCAGGTGGATGCTGAGCAGTACTACGGGGAGCTGGAGGAGAAGCTCACGGATGAATTCAATGCTGAGCGCAACCGCATCACGCTCAAGAGGCTGGACATGGCTTTTGTCACCTTCCAGGATGAGAGGATGACAGCTGTGTGAGTGTCCCACTGACACTTAGGGCACCTTGGTGGCTCTTCCAGCCAAAGCCAGATGGTGGGGCTGTTCCTGCTGTGCCTCTCGCACCTGCAGAGACAGTTGCTCTGTTGGGAATGGTCTTGTGAGACGAGAGTCCTGAGCAGACTCCACTCTTGTCTCCCTCCTCCTGCAGGATTTTGAAGGACTACAGCCACATCCGCTGCCACAAGCACCCCCAGCAGTCCTCTGTCACCACCGTGGTCAAGTCACATCACTGGGGTGTTCGTTATGCCCCTGCACCCAGCGATATCATCTGGTGAACCCCCCATGGCATCAGAGGGAGGGAGGGAAGGGAGGGCAAGTAGCAGAGAGCAACCCACACCCATAGTTGTCAGAAAGCCATAGAGAGAATCATACAATAGTTTGGGTTGGAAAGGAACTTAAAGTTTATCAAGTTCCAACCCCCTGCCATAGGCAGGGACACCTCCCACTACATCAGGCTGCTCAGTGCTATGTCCAGCCTGGCCTTAAACACCTCCAGAGAGGGGGCATCCACAGCCTCTCTTGGGCAGATTGCCGGGGTACCTCACCACCCTCACTGTAAAGAATTTCTTTCTTATATCTAGACTGAATCTCCTCTCTTCCAATTTACATCCATTATTTCTAGTTCTTCCATCACATATCCTATTAAAAAGTCCTCCCCCAGCCTTTCTGTAGCCCCCTTCAGGTGTTGAGAAGCTCCTCTGAGGTCCCCCCTGAGCCTTCTCTTCTCCAGGCTGAACAATCCCAACTATTTCAGTTACACTGGATGATATCTCTGGGGAACTTGAGCCCCTACCTTTAGGGTGCCTTCTCAGGGCTGACAGTCCCTCCTGTGGCCATAGAAGAAATCACCAGGGAGTAACTGGAGTGATCACACGGTGGGCAGTCAGGCTGGGCTGGGCAAGTTTTATGGTGGTTACCAGGCTCTGCTGCAGCGTGGCTTCAAAGCTTCCTGGTGGCATTAGAGCTCCCACTGCAGTCCTATTCTTCTCCTGGGGTCTCTGCGAGTGTCATTGAGGCAGCACAAGGTAGGGGGTTGGTTGAACTTGGTGCAGGAGCTGCCAGGATGGTGGTTGTGGGCAGTAGGAGGGCTTCAGAGAGCCAGGCAGGTAGACCTTGACCATGTAGCTTTCCTTCTGTACCATGTCCAACTTTTGCTTTCCTTTTCCCAGGGAGAATTTATCAGTCCGTGGCACATCTTGGTGGGTGAGATTCATCCTCCTTAACATCTGCCTCTTCATCCTCCTCTTCTTCCTCACCACTCCAGCAATCATTGTCAACACCATGGACATGTTCAACGTCACACAGCCTGTGGAGAGCCTCAAGGTAATCCCTGGGGGCAGTTTTCTCAAAGAGTCTCCATTTCCAAGCTTATCCATGACATGGGGAGGGCACCCACTGGCCCAAAAAGATGAGATGACTTAAGCACAGCTAGCTAATAGGACTATGCAGCCACTCTCTCACTTCTCCCTGCTTCACCACTGGGATGGGGAGAAGAATCAGAAAAATAAAATAAGGAGAACTCATAGGTTGAGATTAAGATGGTTTAATAAGTGAAGCAAAAGCTGCAGATGCAAGCAAAGCTAAATATTAACTTCTTCCCATCAGCAGGGAGGTGTTCAGCCATCTCCAGGAAAGCAGGACTCCATTATGTGGAAAAGGGGAGATTTAGGCTGGAGATAAGAAGGAAGTTCTTGACTGTGAGGGTGATGGGACACTGGGACAGGTTGCCCAGAGAGGTTCTGGATGCTCCCTCAATCCCTGGAGGTGTTTAAGGCCAGGCTGGATGAGGCATTGAACAACCTGGTGTAGTGTGAGGTGTCCCTGCCCATGGCAGGGGGGCTGGAACTCGATGATCTTTAAGGTCCCTTCCAACCGAAACCATTCTATGATTCTATACAAAGCCAAAACAACTGGGATGAGCACTCATGAGAGGCCAGGATGGGTCATGCCCCTGTTTGCCATCCATCCCCTTCTTGCTGTTTTTCTGGTGGGAGAGCCCTGTGCAAACCTGAGCTTTGGTGCTGGTGTCCATGGCGGAGGTCACACTGGTGTCTGTGCAAGCAGAGAGGTTTGGGAAGAGGTCCAGGAGTTGTTAGGAGCTTCCAGAAGCACATTTCCTTCCCACTCATTTGACTCTGAGCTGTGAGGTGGGGACTGGGGCTCACTTTGAGCTGACCTCAGGGTCTTATCTCCTAAAACAAATGCCCCAAGCTGCCTGTTGCACACACCATCTTGCATCAGAAGGTCTAGGGAGATAATTCCTACCCTACTACCCTACTGAGGGTGTGTTTGGCATCTCTCCTCCTGCAGAACCCCATCATCACTCAGTTCTTCCCTACACTGCTGCTCTGGGCCTTCTCTGTCTTCCTGCCCTTCCTTGTCTATTACTCAGCCTTCTTCGAATCACACTGGACCAGGTAATGAATGGGGTTGGCCCCTGCACTCCCCTTGGGCTGGGGTAGATGGAAGGAATTCATTGGGACTTGACCTGTAGTGATGGGGGCAACATACCCTACAGAGCTTCAGGGGGCTCAGGGTTCCCTCCTAAGCCCATACCCTAAGGAGCCATTTCCTCCCCATAGCCCTGCATGCTTCCAGGCAGCTGACAAAGGCTGGTGGAGCTCATTTTAAGATGGGTCTTAAGAAGGACCTTAAGATGGTGGGACAGCAGCCTTGACTTGGTGGCACATCCCAGCTGTACTCCCAGCCCTCCAAGGTGGAGGTATGGGGTTCAGGATGCTCTCAGTCTCCTACCAGAGGAAGCTCTGTGCAGTTCCTACAATTTGCTCTCTTTATCTTGACCCTCCACCAGCCTGTCAAGGCTATACCTGGTCTGCTGAGTCCTTGTAGGAACTTTGCCAGCACTTCCCTTCTTTCTTTTGGGGAAAATGGGGGCTCCCGAGGCCACTTTGGAGAGCCACCTGCCTTCTGTTTGTTGTCTGCACCAGCAGGGATGGTAGGAGAGAGCAGAGATGAAAGAGATTAGGTTTGGGAGACAGGGGGTTCCTCATGGTATCTTCCCCTGGCCTGTGAGAGACTTTTCAAGACCCCAGTAGATGCACAGGTCAAATGCAGGTGTCTTTCTGTGGCTGGAGATAGCTCCTTGGTACCCAGCCCAGCCTCTTCCCCCCTGCACCATTTTCTCTGCCTCAGAAAAGTGCCACCTTCTTCTGCCTCCTCTCTCTCCACAGGTCAAGTGAGAATCAGCTTACCATGCACAAGTGCTTCTTCTTCCTGGTGTTCATGGTCATCATCCTGCCCTCACTGGGGCTGAGCAGGTATGGACCACCCTGCCATGCTGCCCTCCCTGCTCCTCAGCAGCCAGCATCTCACCTTGCTTCCCACAAGTCACCTCTCTGGAGGTGTTTAATTCCAGGCTGGATAAAACACTGAGCAACCTGGTGTAGTGGGAGGTGTCCCTGCCTAAGGCAGGGGGGTTGGAACTTGATGATCTTTAAGGTCCCTTCCAACCCAAACTCTTCTATGTGTGTCCCCCCCTCTTTCTGAGCTTCTTCTCCTCTATCCCTCTGCAGCCTGGACCTTTTTTTCCGCTGGCTCTTTGATACCCACTTCCTGGACGAGGCCAACATCAAGTTCCAGTGAGTAGCAGGGAGATCCTGTGTGGGCACACAAGAGTGCCCAACACCTAGTAGCTCCCTCAACCACCTTCCCAACATCTTCTCACCTTCTGTGACCTTGGGACAGGTGTGTTTTCCTCCCGGACAATGGAGCTTTCTTCGTCAACTACGTGGTCACCTCCAGCCTGATTGGGACAGCCATGGAGCTGCTGCGTATCCCAGGTCTCCTTGTCTACACTGCCCGCCTCTGCTTTGCCAAATCAGAACCTGAGAGACTCCATGTCAAGAGGGTGAGTGGCTTTGGTCACCCTCTGAGCCAGGGCAAGGACATAATTGCTGGAAACCTCAGGTTGTTTTGCTTCTTCTGAGGAGGCCACCATGAAGGGGTGCTGCTGGCTCTGGGTAGAATAATGAGGAGGTGATGGTGTGGGCAGTGATGCAAAGAGAAGAGCAGCCTTTTCAGAGGTAGAGGTCATAATGGTGCTGTTCCACACTTGTGATTTTAATCTGTGCCATCTCTGTGTCCCTGTGCTGTCAGGAGCTGGGGGAGAGCCATGGCCACACACTTTGGTGGCATCTTTTGGGCTTGCACAGATTGGTACAACCAAACCCTGGGTTGCATCAAGAGAAGTGTGACCAGTAGGGTCAAGAGAGGGGATTTTGCCCCTCTACTGGGCTCTGGTGAGAACCCACCTGGAGTTACTGTGTCCAGTTCTGGAGCCCTCAACATAAGAAGGACATTGAGCTGTTGGAGCAGGTCCAGAGGAGGGCCACGAAGATGGTCAAAGGACTGGAGCAACTGCCTTATGAGGACAGGCTGAAGGAGTTGGGGTTGTTCATCCTGGAGAAGAGAAGGCTCAGGGGGGACCTCAGAGGAGATTCTCAATACCTGAAGGGGGCTACAGAAAGGCAGGGGTAGGACTTTTTAATAGGATATGGGATGGAAGGACTAGAAATAATGGATGTAAATTGGAAGAGGGGAGATTTAGGCTGGAGAGAAGAAAGAAATTCTTTACAGTGAGGGTGGGGAGACACTGGAAGAGGTTGCCCAGAGAGGTTGTGGATGTCCCCTCCTTGGAAGTGTTTAAGGCCAGGCTGGATGAAGCAATGAGCAGCCTGATGTAGTGGGAGGTGTCCCTGCCTATGGCAGGGGGGTTGGAATTCGATAATCTTTAAGGTTCCAACTCAAACCTCTCAATGATTCTATTTGTTGTGCCTCAGAGCCAAGCCTACCAGTTTCAGTTTGGACTGGAGTATGCCTGGACCTCCTGCATCTTCTCTGTTGTCATGACCTACAGCATCACCTGCCCCATCATTGTCCCCTTTGGTGAGTACAATTCCATCCCACTGCCAGCAGCAGTGTGGGAATTTGACCTTCCCCTGTGCTATGGGAGGATATTGTCCCCTGGTCCCTAATTGTCACCCTCTTCCTGCCAGGTTTGCTGTACATGCTGCTCAAGCACATGGTTGACCGGTACAACATCTACTACGTGTACATCCCCACCAAGCTGAACCAGCGCCTCCACGTGGCTGCCATCAGCCAGGTCGTGGTGGCCCCCATCCTCTGCATGTTCTGGCTGCTCTTCTTCTCTGTCCTGCGTCTCGGTAGGGGGAGACACTGCTAAAGGTCACATCTGACACTTGGGGGTGACTAGGACAAGCCACAGCATGGAGGGTGGGAGATAGGAGGATGGGATGGGATGGAAGAAGG
>VZTY01003327.1:0-44618 GCA_013400935.1 Turnix velox
TATAATTTTATATATATATGTATGAGGTTTTACAAACTCCCTGTTGCAAATGTTTCCTGCTATTTGAATGATACAGGCAGAGCATTAATGGAAGTGAAGGTCAAATCTGAGACACAGAGCAGAGATTTTTCTTTCTGAAATATCACACAGCAAACTCCTTTCTCTTCTATTAGCTGGGAAATCCAAATTTTATGCATTCTTTCCAGGTGAATTCTTAAGTTAAGAACTTATTTGGGAATAAGAAGGGTTATTCTTGGTATTGATCTTTTATTTCAGAGGTGGTTAATTGGACCAATTCTTATATCTGATCAAAGGCCTGATTTCTTTGCCACAGAAGTTAATGGCCATGCTCATATTGATTTCTTAGAATGCTGGATATTCTTCCAAATTAATTCCGTGCTAAAATGGGGCAATCTGTTCTTATATAAAAAGTGAAATTTATGGTCAGGCCTGCCTCAGTATGTGTTGTTGAAGACTATGGAGGGCTCCAGCAATCAATGCAAAATAATAAAAAATTAAAAGAGAGAAGCATTTTGTCAATAGCTCTCCTGTAACAAAGGGAATGCTTGTTTTATATTGATTAGCTCCTGTTAAATAATGTATTGAGGCTTCTCAACCATGTAGGCTCTTGCAGGGTTGTTTATTGCAAGCAGTGGCTGTACGGAAATGCTCTTAGTGAGCAGGGAAATCAATACTGTATCTGTAAACACACTTGCAAATGCAGTCCCATGGCTCACCCTCCAGTCTGCAGCTGCCTGTTAAAACAGAACAGGGTGAAATAAGACTGGTCACTATATTCTGTATTTCAGCACCTTTCTGGACAGCATTAAACTGCTGAGGTACTTCAATAAGAAGCCAATCCATAAGTAACTGGTTTGGTATACTTCTACTCACCTATTGAGTATATAAAAGTATAAATCAATTAGACCATTTTTCAACATGCCAGCACAGATTTTTGATAACATCCACCTGTTCAGACAGCAGAAGTTTCTGAGAACAATTCATTTGTAAAGCTACCAAATAATCCTGGTTAAAATTGAAGGATTCTCAATTCTCAATCCCAAGAGCATCCTCACCAAAGTGTTAGCCAAGGGCCTAAAACAATGAAGCTTTTCTGTAAATCTTTGAAGGATAGCTAAGGAAAATGTCTTCATTTTAGGAGGTATGGTATGGGTGCCAGATGAAGAACTAAGTGAATGAAGCTAAAGTTGAAGTGATGACCAAACAAACACACAGACTCCCAGGGCACCTGATGCTACATCATGAATTAGTGTCATTTTATTCCCCTCACCCCTGGTCACACAACAGGGAAATCACACATTTCCCTGCTGTCCTCTAGAGATGATATGGAGGGAAAGGATTGAATGAAGCTGAGTTTTCTGTTTAGGGGGTGTCTGTTAATTTAATTCATCACAATCAGGCACAGTTCAGTCCCTCTGAATCAAACTCTCTGAATTTAGGAGAGCTGTAATGTGATGCCTTTTCCACCATGACTATGCCTGGCCTAGTGAAAAAGAGAAAAAAACACTGATACAGCTTTGTGTTTATTAAACTCAAAATAAGTATCATTTCAGATGCTGAGCACTCACAATCCCCCCTGATTTTACCTGGAATAGATTAACATTTGTAGCACTGGATAACAATAGGTAATGGTAATGACAAATAACAAATAGGATAATGCTAAAGAGATTCTATCATTTCAGACAAGCTGCATTAGGTGAAGTTTAGTTTCTTTTCATAGATTGATTTTGTGAAAATACATCAGCTTAATTTTAGTTTAGGATCATTGTTACGCTATGCCTTCTCTGGAGACTAGAAGTGGGAGTTGTCTGAACAGATTTTAGTCACCTAAAACTCAGATATTTAGGCTAGACTGATAGTTGATGGAGATAGTCTTCCCTTGGAAACTGTGATAGCTATATAATATAGGGGGAATGTAGGAATTTATAAAGATACCTGGCTTTGTAGGGAGCCTTGGAAACTAACTTTGATCAAATGACACATTTTTGCGACACTAGAGTGACTGAGGGAGTCCTGTCATATGAAAAATTATGACCAAAAAAAGGGCAAGAAGAGCTGGAGACAGGGGATTTGAAGTTAAAAAATAGATGCTATGCAATGATTAGTAACAGTTTGAGACAAAAACTCTCACTGGACAATGCTGGTTGGTCTCATTTTGAATTCTTCCAAGAGGGTAAGATAATTTTTTAGTATTTCAGAGCCAAATTTCAGCTAAAGATTGCTCCAATTCATATTGTAATGACTCTAATAATAGTGCTTCAGAGGAAACTGCCTGGCTGTTTAGTAGAGAATGTTTCATAGAGATCTGTGGTGATTCAGAACTAGAGTAAAGAATACTGCACTGAGGGCCATTATTTTTTAATACCAATATAAGGGTTTATTTGAAGTTACTCTCTTGTTCCTTAATATTTAATGGAGTCCATATGACAGAAGAAATCAGGGAAGCAGGGTGGATTTGAGAGATGTGTCTGAAATATGTTTTGGACAAGGTACAAGAGGAAGATGTGGCGCCGAGCCTGGTGGAACACTCTCCAGAATAACATCTCAATGGCCACAAGCCATGGACAGAGCAAGAGAATGACAACCATCTTCTAACCACAAAGACATTCTCTATATTTTTCCTCTCCCTCTGTGATTTTTTCAGACAAGGTCACCCTGCCTATGAATGGATCACCAGCAGACCACAACTGAGTGACAGTCAATTTTGAACCGTTTGTATAGAACGTTCATGCAAATATTTTTTCCTTCAACACTTGAAGTGAAGTATCTTCCTTTAGAAACAGTAATATACACAACTACCTGTCCTCTTTCCTGGGGAAATGTGCTTAACTCTGGTTTGGCTATTCTCATATCACATTGCAGAATACAGAGAGCCTTTAAAACATGGACAAACTCCAAAGCTGCAGTCTCACCAGTGTGAAGATTATCAGAGTAACTTATACTAAAGTGAAATATCTTCCCAAGAATGGTTTTAGCTTATGTGGAAACTGTGAATAATAAGAGCCAGATTTCACCTACCTGTAAGTTACCTCTATCTAGGCCATTCAAAAGGTAAATAGAATGAGCTGAGGAGAGGGAAAACACCTAGCACTGAATAGATACAGCCTTTGCAGTTATTTTCTGATAACCCAGCAGAAAGATCCATGTATATACACTTTCAGGGGATTCTGCAACTAGTAAGTGCACAAATGAAAAATATTTTATTAAATCTGTAATAACACATTTAAGTAAACCTCACTGTGAGTTATTTGTTTTAAAAAGTGCATCTGTGTTAAGGCTAGTTAGCTGTTAGCCATTAACATATCAATTTCTAGTATGACTTATTGAGATGATCCCTTGCCTGGGTCCTGCTGCAAAAGAACTTTTTTGATAGCTCTTTATGAAGAGCTTCTCCTGGGATTTCATCTGAGGGAAAGAAAATAAACTCACTCTTTCACTGAAACATTCTATAAGAGAAATGCTATTGTGGATATATTTCTCAACTCATGGGTGCAGAACTGAAGTGAATTATTAATTTCCAGCAAAGCCTTCAAATCAAAACATTTCAGCATTCCTTACTTACTAACATCAGTGGATCGTGTGAACCAGAACGCTTTGTTACAATAACCTCATGCTTTTTAGGCAAAAGGATCCTTGAATAATATTTCAGTCTCTACTTTCCTCTGGAAACTTCCTCACTTCCTATGTGCCAACAGTGATCTAACTCTAAAATTATTTGCTACATTTGAATAGGGAAGAAAATTAACTCTTTAAGAAAGTGAATGGCCTGTACTATCACCAAGGAGTGGAATGGAGATTGAATGTATATCTTGACTGGTGCACTAACAGAGCTTGTAGTCTTTAGGAAGTCACTCCTGTCAGTGAAAAAGCAGCAATTTGTCCAGAGGAGCTACTTTATCTGCATATTACTGTAAAGATATTTTGTCAGCTAAGTGGATTCCTTTTCATGTCATGTGTCTTGAGGATTGACAGAGCTCTGCTTTATAATTAGTTTGCAAGTATAACTTTTCCAAGTGGGAACTGGGCTTACACATATACAACAAAGCCACACAAAGTAATTCTTCCAAAAAGAAGCTTTAATATAGAGGACACAATTTTTTAAACATCTCTTCTATATACACTTACCTAATTGTTTGTTTTATTAGTGCAGGAGAAATAGATCACTTCATGGGAAAGGAAAGAGGAGAATTTGTTGCTGTAGTTTGCAGGGTACATTGCTTGGATTTGAGCACTGCTCAGGCATTCAGTCAACATCATCCCCTGAATGTGCTTAGGTTTTGGCAGGTACATTTATCCATGGAATAACACACAAAAAAGAAACCCTGATGGTTTGGAAGGGGTTGGTGAGGGTCTGAAGGTTAACTTCAGCCAAAGATCCTGAGGGATTTTATTCTTAATGAAAACTGACACATATATGCCCCTGACTGCTTTAGAAAAAACAAACATATATTTCATCTGAATCTCAAAAAAGCTCAAATATTTAAGCTGTGCAGCAAACCCTGGACAAATCTTGCACTGACTAGTGTTTGCTGCCAAGGAAAGATTAATTCACACTTTTTATTCTTACTGCTCTGGTACCCAGCAGAACTGTTTTACATTTATCTGACCCTATGCAATACCTTTCTTTCAAGCCCACTACATTTAATACATTTTCATAAGGAACAATTTGGAGTGTTGCCCAGTCATTGTCCTAAAATGAAGCAGGAACAGAAACTTTAACACAACATGTGCATATACTATCCCCATGTTGTGTGTGAATGCAAGAGCAGGCATCCTTTAGAAGCAAAAAAAATCTATAACAACCTAATGAGGTCCAAATGGTATTTCTTGCACACTGAAAGCTCCCACTGACCAAGATGGGATCTTTTCATGTACAGAATAATCAGGATAAATTTAACTAAATATAGGTGAATACTTATGTTAAAGTATGGCAACCTCTACTGCAGAAGTGTCTACTGTAACAACAGGAACAATTATACAAAGATTTTTTTGGGTTTATACTCCCACTGAACATGAACTGGATATTATTCTTACAATTTTCTTGATGAGAAGACTGTCTCCTATAACCTAGTCTTTATTGTAATAACAGATAAGCTAAGACAGGAAGGAGCTTGAGAAAAGGAGAGCTGGTGATATGTCTTTCAGTAGGTAGATATGACAATTTACTCACTTAATAAAAGAGCTGGAATGCTTTGGGGATGTTACATTTCAGTGCAGACATTAAAAGATCAGATAGCCCTGCAAGATGCCAGTCATATTGCTCAAGTGCCATTACATTACATATTAGACAAAGCAGGCTGCTGTTAAAAGCCTGTGGCAGATAGAAGGCACGTTTTCACAAGGAAGATGAGACCTGTTGAGAGTGATGCCTGATAGCAGTTGTACTGGTTTGGACCAGCTGAGATTCTGCCTGTAATCAGCACAATGCTGGTGACTGATGTCAGCATCTAAAATGGCTGGGAGCTGCACACTGCTTGTTCCTCCTAGCCTGGGTTAAAATTTGCACCACAAGGATGCCCAGAGACCTGTTTTAACATCAGAAGTCCATTTTTCTGCCCCTTTGATAAATCTGCTTTCTGAGCAGGCTTATTCTCAGGAGGATGTGAGAAAAAAAACAGAATTATTGTGAGTAACAGAATCCTGATTGGATGCTGAGTTTTAAAGCTTTCTGCGTCTGATTATGGAAGACTCTTTTTCATTAGAAGAATGAAGAACCACTGGAATAACTTACCGAGACTGAATCCTTTCTTTAAAGGTGATTTAAAGTAAGATTTCAGTTATGGAAGTAAAAAATTCTAAGAGGAATTAGACTAACAAACTTCAAATGTGAAATCTAAATGTAACTAGAAGGTAGAAAACTTTTCTCTGCAACTATAAGAACAGAAATCAGTTGGTTTCAAGTCTAAAAATAAAGTAATGTAAAAAACTTGACATGTAAAAAGATGGAACCAAACAATATATGAAACATCATCAATGGTGGTATATAAGTTATAGAAACATCATAGAATCATAGAATAGTTNGTAGGACCCCCTCAGGTACTGATAAGTTACTATGAGGTCCCCTCTGAGCCTTCTCTTCTCCAGGCTGAACAACCCCAACTCCTTCAGCCTGTCCTCATAGGGCAATTGTTCCAACCCTTTGATCATCTTCGTGGCCATAAGCTATACTTTCCTGTGATTGTTTCTGTATTGTATACACTGACCAGTAAAAGCACTGAGAATGAAATCCAGGATTACTTGCCCCATATGGGTCCTCTACTCACAANTAAAAATGGTTTAGGGATTCTGAGGGTAGAAAGGACTGCATTGCCTCTACATTCCATCTGATACTCTGCTTGGAGATATGGTTTAGTGATNCTCTTTCTGTTCATATTCCTTTCCACATACCAAGACACATTTAAGTGGAGAAGTGCCTCTTTTACCTGGGATGAACATTGCAACTGTACAGCTCCTTTTTTGGAGCTCACCTCATGTCTAACCTCAGCCAACCTCTTAAGGAGATTTGTGTTCTCTTCCTGTAAAAGGAGAGAGTGGAGTCATTTCACAACAGAACTGCAAATGCATGTGTCAACAAGATTCACTTTAAACACAAGAGTATAGCGTTGTGTAGAAATATGCATTACCTGTAGTGAATCACTCTTACACTAATCCCAGCTGACGCAGATTAAATGTTTTAAAAACCACCATTGCTTGGAATTTCATATACTGGTCTTCCTGGTAAAAACATCTGGAAATATGTATGGATATGTTTGTCCTGTGTTTACAGACAAAGAGATGATTAAAAGAATGTTATTCTTACAAATATATTTGACTTCTTATTTAATCTCATCCTCAAGCCCACTTTATATTCTTCACACAACTGTCAGTTATTTCAGCCCAGTAACAATTAAGGACATCTTCATCTGCTCAGAGCATAATGATGTTTTGTGAGAAGACTTACAGTTTTTCTATTCAACAGGCTCTCCTGACATCTGGAGTGAACATTAAACTTTCTGTGGCAGTCTTCATGACTTTCTTTACACTGGTGCAACCAATACTTGTTCCTCATATCTGATAGATGGGTACACAGCCTATGGATGGTCATTTTCCTTTTGCATCATCTCAGGAACCACAAGTTCCTTTAAGTATATAACTAAAATGACCCAGATGTTATTCATTGATACCTAGATGTGTGCATCTTCAGCTGAGCAGCTCCTCACTTCTCTGGTAGTAGCAAAGAAATTTGATTGAATCAGGAAGTCTCAGATGAACATGGGAAAAGTACTAGTGGGGTTAAAGAGAACATCCAAAAATACTATGCCTGTATTCATTGAATTGTACTTCTTATAAAATACAAATAATCTCTTCTGAAAGGTGAAAATCAATTTGTCAGAATGCATAGATATTCTGTGACATTAGGACAAATACAGATGAAAAGAGAAAGAAAATACTTTAAAGGACCTGGTTAGTAATGTGAACAATCAAATGTATTTCTTGCTCTGTACGTGCCCTAGAATTTTGCCTCCCATCTTTTTCACAAGTTCATTTTCAATCTCTGTTTTAAGTGCAGAACTGTGTAAGAGTCTGAAAGTACCAGAGAAATTAAACATCTGGTTAAGAGAACAAATGCCACTCTTACAACTTTAGAGGCATCATCAACAAAGTAAAATAAGGTCTAATGTGAAAAATTCTGTATGTATTTGGCATTGCAAGAACTATGAGAAAGAAATAATGGAACTTACACACACACTGCAAATCTTGTTTAAAAATACCTCTCTTGAAGCTTTACCTAGTTCTTGAAGCCTAGTCCATAAAATGTTTCATGCATTTCTCCTAAAAGGCTTTATTTCTTATGCTAATTCAAAGTGATAGCTCTTAGTGTCTCTTTCACTGGCCACTCCACAATAAGCCAGCAATGTCACTTGTTTGGCTCACAGTAGGCACCATGTACTTGTATTTTGTCACCTGGGCAACCGTGCACATATTCCTGTTTCCAAGGGTACTTCAGAAAGCAGTCTCTGCTGCTGTTATAAATGACTTCCTACTGGCCCTTCCCCTGATTCTGTGTTCCACCAACTCATGCTGGTTTTAGTAATTCATATTCTTGTATTTTCAGCATTATTTCACACAACTTGAAATATTTTTTAGGAGACAAAGCAGAGAATTCTGTGCTATTCCCACTTTAAAGCTGAACGGGGAACAAGAGAGCTAGGTCTGCTGTCTTTTGAAAATTTTGGTGAGGAGTTCACACTGGGGTATTGGCTGTTATGAAAAGTCCTAGAGAAGCTGTCAGAAATGAAAACAATGTGCTCTGATGGAAAGAAGATTCTATAAAAATAATGTACAGTCAAAACTGTCCAGGTCCAATAACAGTTTCTCATGGTGCTTTGTAACTATCTCAAAGTACAGATGACCACAGTAGCTGTTATTTATTTAGCAGTTATGTTCTGATAACACCATAAAGCCATACTCAAGTTGCTGTTTAAATGAACATTCTGACTATGTAGACTCATGAGGAAAACTGCAGAAAAAAACATTATTCACATTCTCTTAAGAGAATGTTTCCATAAGTAATTATCATCCAGATGATACTTACACAGTTCCAGAGTGAATTTTTTGTCTTGGCATAGATTTGCACCCTACTGCAAGGTGCACTCAGTGTCTTCTTACCAGAGACTGAATTAAGGCTTGCAGGATTTGACAGCTCATGCCTCTCTGCCCTCTTTGTGGCTGCTGCACACAGCTGATTCCTCCTGGGAAAAGAAGCAGGCCATCGGTTTGTTTACCATCCAGTAAAGATACCTGGCAGTTTCCTTGCACAAAATGAGCTGCTCTCTTGTCAGAAAGATGTTTGATCCTTTCACAAGCTCTGCCATCTGTTGAATAAATATAGGCATGTGAAAGTTCAAAGTGTTACTGAGCGTAATAACAGGCAGTGGAACGGTGCATGGTATCGACTGGTGGAATTAAGACACATACAGCCCCCAATTATGCCAGAGTTACAATGCTGCTGGGAACAAGACAAACTCTTTAGAAGGGTCACCTCCTCAAATTTCTCTACAAGAAAAAAAAAAAATCAATATGTTCTGTTGACTATCACATGGATTTCATACTTAAATGCCAATTTAGCTCAGCTAACACAAGTTTCGTTCACAGTGTGTTTAATTTACTTCAGCACTATGGATTGACCTAAAAAAACAATTCTTAAAAATGCAAAGTTAAAGAGACACTGAATTACAATGAATAAAGTGTCAATTCTCAGTTTGTTTCTTAGTCCCAGACAGACTGAAATCTCTTGTGCAAACTGTTTAGTACTGATTAATATGTTTGGCTTTGTTTCCACTTCAGTGTTCAAAGAAAAAAAACCCATCCCTAATATCCTGCTCGTAAGCAAAATTTTCTCTAGCTTTTTTTTGAGAATGATTGCAAATAGTCAAGCTGACTTTATTATTGTTGGTAGAAACTTATTCATAGAAATTTATAACAGCAAGTGGAGCAATTCTGAGTGTAAAAAGTTGCATAAACACATGAGCTTTTAATATAGCTTATGAAGGCATGTTATTATATTATCAGCATTTATTGGGAGAGAAAACACTCATAACTTTGAAGCTCTGGTTCAGCAAGATGTTTAAACACTTGTTTTTCATACTCTGAACTGAACATGCCTAAGAAATTTGCTGTAGTAGCTCACAGTCTGTCACCGTTACACCATCATAAAATCATTTGTTATTGTAGTACAAGTAATAATTTAAAAAAGTGAGATAACATTAGAGTAATTATTTCCTATAGCTCTCATAATTAGCAATACAATATGCTAATATGATTTTCATTGTGTTTTGTGGTTCTAGAAGATCATAGAATCATAGAATAGTTTGGGCTGGAAGGGACCCCAAAGCCCATCGAGTCCCACCCCCCCTGCCATAGGCAGGGACACCTCCCACTACATCAGGCTGCTCAGTGCCTTGTCCAGCCTGGTCTTGAACACCTCCAGAGAGGGGGCATCCACAACCTCTCTGGGCAGCCTGTTCCAGTGTTTCACCACCCTCACTGTAAAGATTTTCTTTCTTATGTCTAGTCTAAATCTATGCCCCTATGGTCCCAGCTCCGAGAAAGATTACAATCTCCTTATGGGTCATGAAATAGCAGAAATCAGGGGATGATTAAACAAGGTGGGAAAGTAAAATAGAAGAGGGTTATTTGTTCAAAGTGTGGTCTCAAACTACCTGATAATATCTATGTGACATTTGAAACAGTCTGGCTGATGGAGTATTTTAACTAATGGAGGACATTTCTCACAAAATTTAGCCATGTGAATTTGCATATTCTTCTAAATGAGGTGCCTGTCTGTCCTCTGCTGTTGAGATCCAGCATGCAGGAGAGTGCCCAAACTCATCCTGAACCTTGTAACATCACGTTCAACATATAACATCTACCATACAGGTTCAGTCAGTGACTCCTGGTGGTGATATATGAGAGTCATTTTTCTTTGTAAGAGGAGTTAAACTGACCACAGCAGCTAAGCAGGTAATCCAATGATCTACGTGAGGTATTTTTACTATTCATAAAACTCAGGGAATACAAGACCAAAAACAAGCTACATCTGTTTTTGACTAAGTGTAATTCACGCATTGCATCACAATAATGTAGTCACTTTTACAAGGGTAACATTTCAGTCCTTCACTAGAAGTGTGCATTTCTACTGTACAAACAACATTTGCCCCTGACTACCAGGGATAAAATTTCCTTTCAAGGTAGTTCATTGCCTTTTAGTAGGAAGCAGCACCAAGCTCTGTTTTTCTATTCCATGTGCTCTAGACTTTGAAGCTTCCTTCTATAATATACTTCATACTATATAAAGACTCGTTATGCTGACAGTGCTCTTAACACATGATTCCTTGTGCTCTACCCCTATTTTTCTGGACCCTTGTTTCACAGAACCACAGAGTTTTATTAATTTACTCCTTAAATTACCTGTAAATGCTTTTCCTTATATTCTACAATTAGTTGTAGATGTTTGAGACATCATTAGTCACCATCTGATCAGTGAAATTAGGTTGTTAGTGCCTTGCTTAAAACTGTTCAGATTGTCAATGGGCTTCTGACTGCTAGTGAGTTCAGAAACACATATAATATTCTTGTTAGCAAATTTTAGCCATCTGTGGTCTTCTTTGAGCTATCTGTAAAGCAGCTCCTGGCTAGTTCTGTCTGTTAAGTTGCCTCTCTGATAGGTGGTAATTTTTTTAAAAATCAAAATTAGGTTAACTTACACTTCCCTAATGTGGTGGAATTATTGATAAAGGATGTACAGTGGAAAGAATATTCCTTTTCAACAGTTAATGTTGTCTTCTTCTCACTCAGACTATTGTTAAAAGCTTCATCCATAGCAAGTCAAACAATAATTTCAGCATTTCATGGTTGTTTGCTTCCTCTCTGTGTGAAATGTTGATCTATCATTACTCTTAATTTATGAATTTTTAGACTTTATCTTCATTGATCAAATCAGATTATATTAATTTTTACATTAAAATTTTATGCAAGCATGTTATTAACTCAAGCTTCATCTGGAACTCTTGGTAGTAAGCAAGATATGACTTGAAGTTTCCTCATCATAAGGAAGATGCATGACAGTATTATTTGATCCAGCACAGGAAGAAAATGCAGAACATCAATTATACAGCACTCTTTAGATATTAACCACATAATGACAACTTTGACAGTAGGACTCCTGCCTTTCTATTTTCAGATTGCCTTTTTAGCATAGAGGATGATGCAGTTAAGGGGTCTTTCAGAAAGTACTTACTGCATTAATACTAAAAGAATTAACTTTTTCTATTTTTTACCCTGAAATATGAACTGATGTAATAAGAATGGAAATAAAAAATGACAGATCTTTAGGTCCTTCAGAAGATGATGAATTCATACAATAAAAGAGAGCTCCATTCATTCTTTGTGGTGGATTCATTTATCTGCAATAATAAGAATATTTTGAGAATCAAACCATTTTTCCCATCCTGTGTCTTGCTAGAATAGTACTCAAGAATAACATCTACAGAGTTCTCCACAGAGACTCTTGTCTGTTTCCTTTCATAGGAAGGAAAGAACAGATTCTTAATGTTAAAATAACTAAAAGCTCAAAAACTTGGGTTTTTTTCAATTTAGAGCTTCATTTTTCTCATCTGTTGATTAGTGTGTATTGCACTGGGTAAGACAGGTGACATGAGATGTAGTTGCTATGTAAGCAATGCTGTGATCCTCATTTAGCAGCAGGAGTATTTGCTATTATATGCAATGGCTGTCCAGAATGACTGAAGAATTCATTTCTTTTCATCCACTTCTCCATCCAGCTGCATTAACAGTGTTTTCACTTTCTAAGTCAGGAATTAAGGGAAGAATCTGACCTTCCTTTTGCTTTAGAGAGATTTTTAAAAAGTGGAAAATATTGTTCTTAAAGTATAATGCCACCTGAGTGATGGTTTTTTTTTCCTTCCAAACTAAATGAAATATATGGTCTGTTACCTAACATCAGATTACAAAATATGGTTATCTGTTAACACCTGTCCACATGTAAGCCATATTAAGTTTAACCTAGTTTTCTCTCTGGGACAAAGGACAAATTATATAAAGCTCACTGTTGTGTAACAAAAACATTATGTTCTCTAAAAGCTGCCAGTTTCCAATACAGGCTTTACAGCTATGAAGAATGTCATGCAATACTTTCTCAGGAAGAGTAATAGCACTAAGCAGCCTTGGTCTTCCTAATTTTCAAATATTATATGACTAATGAAATTCCAAATACAAAGTAGGTACATTATCCTAAGACAGGCAGGGGGTAGGCAAAGTCTCTAAATACTCAATATATTTAATATAGGTATAGATAGATAGTTTTATCAGGATACTTTTGTGATTGGACAAAATTATATTTTTTCCTTACACCTCTAGCTAGGGAAAATAGCTCTGCTCTTATTTTAAAAACTGGAGAGAAGGAAGGTGAGGGAGAAATGTCCAGCCTTCTAGCTGAAAGGAAAGTTTTCAGGCATGAAAACCAGACTGTAAGTAAAAAAAGAGCCTGAAGTTTTAAAAATTTTCATTATTTAACACCACACTTCAGGAACATGTCCTTACCCACAGTGACTTAGAAGCCTGGCTAGTCAGTCACTTATTTTTTAATAATAACTTCATTTTTTCTACACTGCTTATTCCTGGAAATTCGTGGAAATTACTGGTTGCTTTGTGCCACATTTCTTCTATAGAGGCTGTTCTAACATTGAGCACTGAACTGTTTTATCACCTTTCCTATGAGTTTCTGCATTTGGAAAATGGTTTTTCTAAAAGAAGTGGCAATGTTTGACTTCTGAACTGGTGGAAAGATTTTGTCTGTGCTGCAGAGTCCCTTCCCCATCACCTCCTACAATGAACCTGCCATGCCTTTAGGGCCAAATGTAGAAGTTCTGAAATGAACTTAGAAAGAAATTCTCTCAGATTTTCTCTGACTGTAGAACTCTTGCTCAGCCCAGGGGAGACAAAACTTACTTTAACTCAAGTAGCTAGAAACAGGGAGTGCTTTCTGTGAAAATTCCACTCGGTAATGGGATAATAACCATGCCTGTAACACCCACTGTAGCTGCATCTGTTGTCAGGCTGACACTCCTGGCCCTGTGGTACCTTCTTTACATTGAGTCAACATGAAACAGGTTTCCTGACTGTTTTTTCATAAGAAATAGAACTAAATTTCTTTGTGTTCTTTTTTTTTTTTTTTTCTGCAAACTACTACTGCAAACTGCAAACTTCTACTCATCAGCAAATCACAAAGCCATAACCTCCCATTTTATTAACATCAGGTCTAGTAATTACTTGATGTGGATGATTGACAGGCACCATTGCACAACAAATGATTTTTCATTTTAATCCCTTAACAGCATCGTTTATCTCACTCATTTTAAAAATCTACATTTCACAATGCTTTACACATTCTTTTATCAGTGAGTTATTTCTTTGACCATTAACTTTTTGGTAATTCACTAAAGCAGACACCTGGCATTTAAGACTTACATACCCTTATCAACATCTATAGTAGGACTGGTGATACAGCCTTTTACTAGGATAAAGGCTTTGGCTCTACTGGTGCCAAACTTTGTTTAGGATGGGAAATTTAGACCATTAATCAAACATCTATAATAGCACTGACAGTACCAGAGCAAGTGAGAGAATAAACATCCAATTGACTCCTTGAATTATCTGGGAACAGGAGCACATCAGCACAGCATGGCCTGAAATAACTTCTCTTTCCTCGTTTTGCACCATGTTTGAAGATTTGTCTCAAATAATGTACAAAAAGCAATCCCAGATCTTGTATTGGAATGAATGAGCCATGTAGGAACTCAAGGAATTCAAGGTGAAGCTCAAGGCAAAGACTAGAGTAGAAGATTTGTTTTTAATTTACATTTTAGCTCCACCTTAACTGGAGCAACCAAGGCAATCAGGTTCATTACAGAATAAATAATCAGAAAGAACCTCTCATTTTGCTGGGAGAGACAATTTTTCTATGCTTGATTCAATAAAGAATATATTTGTGGAGAGAAGCCTCTCTGATTTTTACTTTTAAGGACTGAAGGAAAAGTTTCATAGTGGGACATTAACTCTTTATATGATGAGAACTGAAAGATAATAAAACTTATGTGGCACTGTGGTTTGTAGGTAGATTCTGAAATTTCCCAGTCTCTTCTAGCAGAGACTTAAATTCACACACAATAGGATAAAAATGCAAAGACTTGAGAATTTTGCATGAGATTTTTTGCTGCTTGCTACCCTAAAAGCTGAAGATTTCAGTCTGCTTTAGTCTGGAGGTTAGTAGAACAAAGTAATTGTTTTTTCTCTGCACACAGATCCTATACATGCTCAGCTTCTGTACATTTGGCTTCATGCATCCTTTCCTAGTATTCCATTGTAGAGACACACACCTGCAATGCATATCTGAAGAGAGTATGATACATTTTTTTCCTTCATCCCTTGTGTCCTTAATGTTTTACCAGCTTTACCAGCCCTGCTAAAGCCAAGTTCTGACCTGCTTTTAATTTAGGTTGGGCAATCAAGACATCCCACTACTCATCCTTATAGTCAGAAGTAATCACAAGTAAAGCCATGTATCATTACCTTCACTCAGACTTTGTGTCTGAGCTTAAGTCAGGCCACAGGAAAAGAAACCAATAGGCTTGTGGTTCTTGTTTCTGAGTAGATCTGAGATATCAAAAGGTTTATTTTTGCCAAGGCATTTTGGTTTGGAGAAGCTTACAGTAAATCCCACTGTGAAAGAACACCAAGAAAAAAACAGGCCAGTAAAACCTAAGGTATTTTAAATGCAATTCACCACGACCAGCCATGTGATTTACACTATTAACTCAACCTTCCATCATTCCAAGGACATGGAACCTAAATTTGTCAGCATGGGGCAAAAATAGTGCACAGCTATAGCCAAGTCACTGGGCACAGAAATATTGGCCAAGTTAGAAGAGTGCATCCCATTCTAAGATCTTGAGTCATGTAAATATATCTATTGGTTAGAAACCATATAATTTTAACTGGGAATTGTATATATATTGTAGAAGTATGGCTTGAAACTAATTCCATATAATCCAATTCTTCTTTCCTTATTGGCAAGATGCCAAAATTTATTAATTCCAGAGACTGGACACGAGAAATCTTGATGATAATTCCTAATAGTGGTGGACACAGGGGTAACACAAAACATCTAAAAGTCAATTCCAATATAGTATCAACTCTTGCTGAGCTCTAACATTGCCCATGAATAAAAGTCTTTAATCTTACAGTTCCAATGAGAAACAGCATGAGAGGATAAATCATACAGGACATATTCAGCTGGGGTCAAATCTTCAGTTCCAAGAAAGATTCAGAATACCTACTTCTACATGGTCTGAGATATAAAAAATACATTGAACAAAGTGAATTTTTAATTACAGATGTTCTTTCAGAACCAAAAGAGAAATTGCCAAAACAGTATCTCAGACAAAACTAGTAGTCTAGGCATGAATAATTTGTCATTTTAGAGCATACAGTGTTCCTTATTCTTTCTTTTCTACATCAGTAGCAGAGCACTCACTGTTTCACTCTCACTGTGCTTTGCTTTGCCACTGAGTCACTCAACATCCATCTGCATTCTTCTTCTTAGGCCACTATAGTGGTAGAAACTATACTTACACTGCAAGAGATGGTTTGCACAGGTAGAACATCTCACTTCCTGGACAATCTTCATGTACATATCCAAATGATAGTAGAGTCTACAATCTGCATAATCTTAGCCTTTCAGAATCTCTCACACATATAGATTTTTAATTATATTTAATTTAACAATGAACCACTTATTCTCACACACTGAACGAATTGAAATTCCCTTTGTATCTCTACTCAGCCTAATAAATGCACTTGACTAAAATGTGCATCCAACCAAAGTTCAGGATCTCACAGCTCTCCCAAATAAGTTGTTTCATTAATTAAGCAATTCCTCTCTTAGAAAATATGCTTAATTTCCAATTTTAATTCCTCAGGTGCCTCACCTTGTGCCCCTGCTAAGCATGATAGTACGAAGGTAAAAGGAGAAGTAATAACTCCTAAAGATAGTATCAGCAACACTAGGCAGAGTGCAGGAGAAAATTATAATTAGAAAAGAGTTTGTGAGGAATGGTGATTAAAAGATGATGAAGTTTAAGTTGTTTTTCCTATTTTATTCACCAAATTCTCATGTAGATATGGGAACACTATTTAACATTTTTAATTTTTAAATTTTTGCTTAAGATAAAATTTTACTTAAAGATAATTCTCTTCCTACAGAACAAGTATTTCTGAGTCCTTCATAGGAACAATGAAAAAAATGCCAGTGTTTACTTCCCCATATGGGACTGTGAGCAAACTGGAAGATTACTGTATATATTGGGATTTGTGGCAATTTTAAATGTGTCCTTTCACAAGATATTCATGAACTGGTTCATATAATGATTTGTAGGCAAAGAAATAACATGATGTCACTCTATTTGATTTTGATAATCTAAGCAGTCTTCTTAAACTCAACTAGGTAAGGAATTGAGGTAGAAGTGCAGAAAATGGATCAACTGCACAACAGATCTATGAAACAGCTGCAAGACATCTGAAATCCCTGTCCAGATCTTTAATATACTCTGCTCTTTTGTACAGACAAAACTAATGCACAGTTCTGGCACAGCTGGGATCAGAAGTAGCACAACTGTCAATATGATGTCAATATGATCAGTCTTTAGTGAATATTTTTTCTCAATTTAATTGGAACCAAGATCTCACTGGATTAAAAAGCCAGGTTGGAGCATGTAGTCACTTCTGCATACCCCTGAATTATCCAGTTAATGAACCACATTTGTCTCTGGAAGTAATGACTGTCTGCCTTTTATAAGGAATATTTTCACTGCTCCCTTCTCCAGTGTTTGCTTTGCAAAGATATACAGAACATGACCTAATGACTGGAGGAGGAAGTTAAATTAATAATATTTTTAAATGGTTTCTCATTTTTATTTCTCAAACAAAAAAAATCAAGTTGCTTGTTCTTTGAACTTCCATCAATTGTCAATGTTTTACTAAGAGTTTTCCAGGACAGTCAAAAAGGAAATCAGACCAGAACAATGGGTAACATAAGCATTTATCTCCAGTACCACGACTGCTGATAAGGAAAAGCCAAGTAACTGTTCTCTCTCTCATCTTCCTAATTTTCTGTTTATTACCTCCAGAAGTATTTCTCTCCATTTAACACAGAAAATTAGATATTTTGATCTGTAAATTTTCCCTTGTTCTCATCTTATTATCCCATCTGATTATTCTTTGTCCTGCACAGATGAAGATATTGTGTTTTTAATTAGTGACAATTTTCTTTTAGATATTTTGTGCCTTAATGTCCTTTTTCCAACCCAGGTGGCAATGAAATTTTTTTACACATAAGACATAACTGCTCCTTACAGGCAGCATCTCCTAAGTTCTAAAAATCTTTAATGAGTGAACAGACCCTTGCTTATTAACTAAATACATCTGGCTTCATTTTTTAAATGAGTTTTGACATGTAATAGTAGCCCTAAGAGACTTAAATTTTAGATTTACTCTGTCTGATACCATTCATGGACTTGGATCTCAGAAAGTGATACATAACACAATGTGGATAGAGGTCTCTGCAGTGTCACACAGGCACTGATTATGCTGAAATTCCTCTTTTGAAGGACAGGAAAATATCTCTTCATATCCCCAAGTGTTCTTGGCCACTCAGTTGTGTTCAGACCATGCTCAACTTACTTGGACAGCTTCAAGCTTGGTTTAAAATACAACTGGGTGCCCATTGTCTTTTGAGTATAAAGGCCCAGGGGAAATCTTATAGTCCCATCTTCAGAATGCCTACAGAACTTTGTCTTGATGGGAGGGGTAAATTTCAGTCCCATTGAAATAATCTCTAGTTCATAATTTCAACTCCAGTATATTCAAAGTATTTATTTTTTTGAAATATGTGTCAAAGAACCCAAAAATGCACTTGTATCTTCAGACTTTTCATTCTACCAAATGAATAATCAATACCATTTTAGAAACTAGGATTGCTCTTACTATGTAAACTATCACCAAATTAATTTCATAGGATTAATTTCATAGGAATCTGATGTCTATGAGCCCACCATCCTGAAGCAGATGTAGCATGACAAAGAGTAGCTTCTCTGCCCCTTTTCCAGTTACTTAAAAAGCCTTAACAAAGCCCAATGGATAGAAGATAGAGATGGTGCCTGGGAATGCAAGATTCATGTTTATTGTATCAGTACTAGAATTTTTAAACACCAATTGCTTTGTTAAATGAATGAGGATTATCTAAATGAACCTCTAAGTGCTGCCTAGCTGATCAAAACATAAATCAAACCTGGTATTATAAGACAAAACATAACACAGCAGCATTTACCACATTAAGCAGTGGAATAAAACTATTAAATAATGCCTCAAAAATTTTTTTGTGTGCTTCTGAAATAACTCAGAGTATTTAGAGCTTACACAGGGATGATGAGATAGTACACATTGGAAGCATTTTATGCTTTTAGCTCAAAAAATACTAAGAGATGCTTTAAATGGTGGAATTTTATTCTGCATGGCTCTGCTTCACTGCAAAAGAGGATATAAAGAAATTTGCAGATCCAAAGGCAGAAATTCTCAGGACATCCTGTCCTCTGACACAGTTGGATACTTTATTTCTACTTTTCATCATTACTGAAGAAGGTTAAACAGTGATTTGTTAAGATCAGGAAGGAATGTCACCATTTTGGCAGGCTAAGGTGTCCCTAGGTTCTCTGAAAGTTCCCTATTAAAGCAATTGGGACCACATTGCACAGAGACTAACCATTTCTTCACAAAAAAGAATGGTTTCATTAGAGAGTCATAAGCTTTTCAGAGGCAGATCCAAATAATTTAATGGAACAGCAGGCCTTTCAAAAGCAATTTATGTTTAGAAGGCTCTTGAGGGAATATGTATTTGTTATGCAACAAAACTTTGACACTGGCCAAATATTTATGGGGAAGTCTTTGGGACTTTAACATTCACCTTAAATCATGCAAATGGTGCTTCAGGAATGCATATTCAGACCACATGTGCAAATAGTGAAGGATCTCAGGATATGCCTCCAAAAATGGTGATGCTCCAAGTCGGCTTCTGTTTTTGAAGAAGTTACAGGTAATTGCTCAGTTTACTTAAAGTCCCTCAGTCTTTCTCATGTTGACCTGCATTTCACTCCCTGGTTAAAAAAGCCCCACAGAAAACATCATCTCATCCTGTTCCTCATGTGTCTTAGTCCCTTCTCACTGATGACAGTTTTGCCACTATCTAAAGTAATAAACTGAGGACCAGAGTATAGGTTCAGTTGTTAGTCACTAGTTTTTAGCCTTCGCCTGGCACAAATCGTTTGTTGAGACTTTCCCAGACATACCTGAGTGTGGATCAGGACACAGCAGAGGCCATGTGCTGTTCATAACACACAGTGCAGGGTAAAGGGAAAGAAAATTCTGCCTCTACTGCCATGAGCAATGCAGTCTTATTTTGAGTTGAATGAGGGAATAGCCCTTATTTACTCAGCTTCTGAAGGTAGATCTACTTGAAGGTCTTTGTCTGAAGACTTGAGCTTGCAGTGCTCATGTTGCAGACTGTAAAACAGCTGGAATTTAATGTCTCTTCTGTGCCCTCTTGAGCTAGTAAGGCATGTTGAGAAGCTGTCAGACGCACAAAGATAGTCCTCAAAAAAAGAATAGTCTTTAAAACTACAACTTCCTGTGCTCCAAATGTGAGATACAACAGTGCAAAAGGCATGGTGAGCAAAGGGAACCTGAAGGAACCAGCCCCACCTTATTCTGTGGCTACAGTTAAACCAAAGCAAGCAGACTGTGCTTGCCCCATCTTGCTGTGGTACAGATTGTACTATGCCCACACATAGATGCACCAGTAAGAATACAGGAATTATCATCTAGAACAATCTAATTTACTGTTATTGAATTAGCTTAAAACTTTCACAAATGTTCAAGTTTCTAAGTTGTGAAGTGATAGTCGAATATAAACGAGTATCTGTGAACATGAAGGGGGCCCAGCAGGCTTATGACAGTGTCTTCTAATATAAAAGCCTTGTTACTTGTACTCATATTTACTACTCCACTTCCAAACTGTATTTTAAAGGCTACATGTATGAAAAAGAGAAATATAAAGAGAAAGGTTAGAGTCTTAGGAATTTCTTAGTTGTTTGAATCTATATATTTTGTCTTATTAGCCAATACTCTAGTCTGCAAATTCCCAGTGATTTCTCAGATTTTAAAATGGCAGGTCTACTGCTTCCTTGTAGTAGAGAAAATTTTAGCTTCCCTTGTAAATTCACTCACACTCTAACAGTTCTCTGTAGTCTTACTGGGGCACATTTAGCCACCATTAACTCTGATTGTGAGTTTTAAGCCACTATATCACCCTCCAAACATCCCTGGAACATGGATTTAGATGAGAGAGCAGGTGCAGCCAGGCAGGGAGTGGTAAGGTGGGTGGAAGTTCTTGCCTCATCATTCCCCACATGATACCAAATCTACATGGCATGTTGGAAATTATGTAATTGTGGGTGTGTGTCATTCACCACAGGTTTACTCCAGCACTGAACTAGTATTCAGATGCCCAAATGGTAATTTGGGTGACAGCATTCAGGAGAGTGATCCAAAAAACCACACCTAATCAGTTTAGTTGCCTGACATGGCACAGAATTTATTTTGCAACCTTACAGACTGAAGAAAAGCATAGAGGAACTTTGCCTCAGTGCTGTGCAGCACCTCAGAGATAAACCTCAGAGATAGTGCCTAATGCCATGTGTCCAAACCACAGACTATGACACAGATTGGAAATAAGTGAATTGTGTTTCTCTTTCAAGGTCACAACTTCCTTCTCTGGCATGCATTTTCTGGTAGCAGGTTTGAGAGACATTATTCTGTCTCTTTTGGCTTCTGAATTTCTCATTCCTCTTCTGAATTTCACTTCAGCACATGAATCAACTTCCTCTGATTTCTATCTGTCTTTCTGCATGCATCATGCACTGATGCATGAAGAGACTGTCTTACTGCATTATGCAGGATGAGACTTCAAGACAAGCCTCTCACACAACCAACCTTTGGGTGACACTGTGTCATAGATTATCTACTTTTAGCATTGATATGTGAAAATTATCCTCCTAGGTACTAATCCAAACTTAACATTCAATGTGTGAATAAGCACATCACTAATGAGGGATGAATGAGGGTTCCACAGCATGACCTCATATTGCTTATAATAAATATTTCAATAAATGGGTATTTTGTATCATTGTAAAAAATCTGAAAATGTTCAAAAACACACCTCTTAGTTAGCTAGTAGTGATTAATTTTGAGTGGAGTAAATAGCTTGTCTATTATTGGTAATAAAAATAAAGTCTTTGACTTTATCAAAGTTTTTCAGAAAAAGATTTGTTTTTCAAAAGATGAGCACTTCCCATGCTATACTGTGTTGTATGTAGTGGAATGTTTGCATTGTTTAGATTCTTATAGTTAATTGTAAGGAGAAACACTGCATTTTCAGTGCATTAAATGGAATTTCTTGTTCTTCAGTAAGAACTCCTCAGGACTTGGCAGCCTCTTGGGATTTTTAGTTAATGCACAAGTGAGATAAGAATAATCAACTTAAATATTTACATTAGATATTTGCAGTGGTTGGTTCCAATTTACAGTTTTCCAAGGGGAAAATTGGAGTGTGGATTGGAGTGTGTGCCTTGAAAACTTTTTAGTTGTTAATGTTCCCATTCACAAAGGCTGCATGAAGGCCCTTAGGACCTTAATGACATTCCCCAACAGGCCTGCACACTCTTTGGTGAGATGTCATTAATGTTACTGATCAGAGTTTTCATCTGTACTACAAAAATTTAAAATTTTAGTTGTTATTTCATTAGAGATTTCTGAGAATTATAGAATAGTTCAGTTGAAAGATACTTTTAAAGGTTGCCTAATTCCAACCACACCTGCACAGAGGGCACAAGAGTGGAGAAGAGCAGAATCACCTCCATTCCAGAATGATACTAAGAGGATCAGGCAGGACTTACCACAGATGAAGCCATGCTTCCTGTCTCAAATCACCTCCCTGTCTGCCATCTGCCTTAGCATGGCTTCTAGGAGGATCTGTTCTATGATCTTCCAAGAAATAAAGGTGTGACTGATATGCTCATAGTTTCAAGGATCCTCCAATTTTTCCCTTTTTCCTGTTACTGAGTCTCCCCCTGACTGCCACCACTTTTCAAATCTCATGAGGAGTAGCTTTGCAACTACATCAGCTCAGGACTCATTAGTTCCCACAGATTTCTCTATGTTCAGTTTCCTTAAGTGGTCATGAATCTGATATTCTCTTACAATGGGAGGGACATCTGTCCCTCAGTGACTATTCTCAAACCTGAAGGTGAAAAGGAGCATGAAAAAATGCAGAGAGAGTGACAGTATCTAAGCAATAATAAAACAGAAACATATATCTGTATATAATTTTAAAAATATGACAGAAGAAAATATGTCAGGCTGCTCTGCAGTCTGAAATAAATTTCTTTGTCTATTGGATGTCATACACTGAAGACCACCTAAACCATAAGAAAGGCTATTTACTAAGCATTTGATGGTGAATAAGGTCAAACTTTGGCAGAGCTGAGGAGAAAATGCTATTTTATTATATTTTTATTATTTAAATTGCAAATTGTTTTATTTTGGCCGAGGATGTGCAGATGATAATGAGATCATGCAGTGAACCAAATTAAGTTGTTAATGTCTAGTAAATATGTAGCAATTTAAAGCAGGAAGTCTGCTTTTCAGAAAATCCAAAAAAACCCACCAATGAACCAAATATTTTGTTTTCAGAGCCAAAATTTTCTCTGACATTCTGCCTATGAATACAGCGTTGTCTTGACTCAAATGACTGAGAGAGATTTCTTCTCCATGTCAGAAGCTGTGATGCAGAACAGATGCAGAGACATAATATAGCCATCCATAAACTCTTAAATGAAGAGCTGTGACCATCTATACTCTCTGTGTATGAGGCTCAGTCTGTGCTCATACATAGTTTCCTCATTCAGATGACAAATCTATGTCCTATTTCTATTCCCTTGTGGCTGAGAGGTGGAACAGCAACTTGTACTACTCAGAAATGAGTCATATAATACCCCTGAAAGCCTTCTTTGTGGATTATTTCTATTTCTAATGAGTGAAATCATGGTAATTCATCTACTTTCTGGAGACATGGATAGTTGTGCAAAAAACATAGTTGTGTTCAGTTTGTTTTTGTTTGAATCTAAAACTCCATAAACTAGGTCCATTCCCCAAGCTCAAATTCCAATATTAAAATAAGTGAGCTGGAACAGAATCCAGTGTATTAATATTAAGATGAGAATGCCAGGCATTCTGTGTGGTAACCATATTCCCAGAGGTCCAGTTTGTACTCTTGGTGTGACTGACAGCTTAATAAAGTCCCTCCTTATTTGTCTCAGCTAGCTCAGAAAGAGGAAAAATGGCCAATATAATTAAGAGTGAACTTACAGAGCTGGTTAACTCTGACAGTTGGTTAACATGTCTTGGATTGTGATCTAAATGTGGAGTATTCTAATAGAAGAAAGGAACAAAACCCAAGCAAAATTAACTGGATGACTGATGATGTGTTCACTTGCATCAGACTGGAGTTGGCTGAATATCATGGTTGCTTTGCAAACAAATGTTTGTCTTAATCATAGAATCATAGAATCATAGAATAGTTTGGGTTGGAAGGGACCTTAAAGATCATCGAGTTCCAACCCCCCTGCCATAGGCAGGGACACCTCCCACAAGACCAGGCTGCCCAGTGCCTTGTCCAGCCTAGTCTTGAACACCTCCAGAGAGGGGGCATCCACAACCTCCCTGGGCAACCTGTTCCAGTATTTCACCACCCTCACTGTAAAGAATTTCTTTCTTATGTCTAGTCTAAATCTATCCCCCTCTAATTTATATCCATTGTTTCTAGTCCTCCCATCCAATACTATGTTAAAAATTCCTTCCTCGGCCTTTCTGTAGGACCCCCTCAGGTACTGTTAAGTTACTATGAGGTCCCCTCTGAGCCTTCTCTTCTCCAGGCTGAACAACCCCAACTCCTTCAGCCTGTCCTCATAGGGCAGTTATGAGTTATGATTGAAGTCACTATTATTATACAGTTTCCAGAATGGTCCCAGGTGAATATGGAATGAAGAATGCTGTTCATTTAAGGCAGAACATTGATGCTGCTGAGCAATGATGTAGATGACTTAATGCTGATGATAAAATAAACAAGAAACTAAAAAAACCAGTAAGACATAATTTGAGAAATAGTAATATAATAAAATAAAGTAAAATAAATAAATGTAAAGCAGCAGTGGTAATGGTAGTATCTTGACATTATTTTTTCCTTCCAGGTCATTCCCTTACACACTCCACCCCTAAATCTGTCTTTCAAGATAGTTTTATGTGGTATCTCTAGCCTAATAATCTCCTCTTTCAGTCCTGTTTTGGTTTGTACCTTAGGAGCAATCTGACAGGTATCTAAGTATCTCCTAAGTACTGAACTTCTTATTTCAACAATACTTCATCCCTTGCAGGCATCCACTGAATTAATTTGACATAATTTTCTATCTTTGATCAGAGGTAAAAATGATCAGAGGTAAAAAGCTGTTCTCCAGATCATCTAAATAATAACTGCAACTCCCTCCATCTTCAGCTTGGCCTCATCTTACCCTAATCTTTTTGTAGAAGAGACTGTTTTCAAACTGTCTTGAAATATCCATGGCCATATTTTTCCAATGCTAAAAGCAGTGCAGTGCTGATGTAAACACTGGCTTATCTAGGACTGCTCTGAGGATGTATGTGGTTTCCTGAGAATATCCTGAGCTTGTATCTGTTTGCTTACCAGCTGATAAGTAACATGGCACTTTGAAATATCTTTAAAACAAGAACAAACATGAGATTTTTGTCCAAAATCTGTTTTGTAACTGGATCTGTTGTGTTGGAAAATTAGAATATGAAGAAAACAACACACAAAGGAGGAATAATGGATAGAATTAGCTGAAATATCTGTTGCTAGGCTATTTAAAATTGTAAGAGAAATTGTAGAAGGAATGAATACGAAAAGATAAGGAAAACCATGTATGGGACAAAATAGAAATAGTAACTTCCTGCCCACTAGATCTGTGCAAGTATTTGATTTTTCTATTTTTACAATGAATATTACTTTAAGGTTAAGAGATTAGAAGATATTTGATTTTAGCTGCTATATTTACCATGCAGCATTTTGTAGCAATTGCTTAGCAGAGGTATAGAAGAGAGAAAGTATAATCAGATAATTGTGCATGTGCAAAATGTGACATCAAGTATGAGTGTACATATTTATTTCTACCAGGAGGCTTAACCTTCATTTGCTTCTGAATCACTAATGTCCTGCAGAGATTCTCCTGTTTACAGGCAGTCCAATTATGAAGATTATATAGATATATATTACTTAGGTGTCTGGAGCCTTAGATAGACCTGTACACAGGCTTAAGAATGAATATTGACATGAAGACAACATAAAGATTTAGACTGCACATTATTACAGTGTAATAACAAATATTAATGTCATGAAAAACCACAAATAATTCCTCAAACATCAGTAAATACAAATACAGGTTGATATGTACAAGGATTTATGTGACATGCAATTTTACCTGCTTGAACTCATCAGGAGCTCTTGTGAGATGGAGCCAAGTAAAAGTAGATGTGGATGTTTCAAAATTCAGAATGTGGGGATAAGTTTGAGAACACCTAAAATGGAAATTAGAATCTTACCTTTGCACACAAGTTAATCTGGAGAGTGACATATTTGTTAATTTGTACATCAAATTTCAAGCTACCCTCTTTGCATAGGTAAAAATCCTGCTTCTGTCTTAAGAACCCCTGAAACATTTGTAACTTCTGTTTTAAGTGTTTCTGGTGATTTCACATTGGGATGAAGAGGGACATAATATGAAAAGCTGCATTTGAAATATGAATGTAAGAGATGTTTTTGATTGTACATGCTACTGCATACTATAGAGCAAAATATCCCTAAGAAGAATAAATTAAATAAGAATAGCAACTCACTAATATGGATAAGCATGTGACAACTGGATTTATTTTCAAGTTACTCTGAAATCTAGGATTCATATTACTATGAAAGACATGTTTAAATTTACCACTTTTACTTAGTATATAATTTCTTATTTTACTTTTATACACGTGACATTACACAAATAAACAGCACACCCTTCTCTTCTCTTTGAGAACAGAATTACAGTGAGATCAGCATTAGAGTGAGGAACCAATCAGAAAGAAATATTCTGGTGTAAAAAGCACTGAAGAGCCATCAGGAAAGAGTGTGTCTCAGTGTCTCAATGAAAAATAAACCTTTTAGAAGAAAAATAATGCAAGAGAGAGACTTTTATATCTCATATGTTGGAAAAGGGAGTTTAGAAGACCAGATAAACACATCACTTACTACAAATAATAAATTCAGCTAAGGAGAAACACTGATTGTTAGAATATGATTGACATGGGCTCTGGAGACAGATGTCCTACTGGCCTCCCAGCTGGAAAGGCTGGCTGGGTGGAGCTCCTTTAGAAAGCAGACTGCTGCCTTTGTGCAACTAAAAGAAGAGTGGAGAAGCAGAGGTAAATTTTCAAAGCAGTGTGTTTAATAACTACCCATTGACAAATGGAGGCAATTGTTAGTGAACCTCCCTTTGAAAGCCTACTCAGTTTGTCTGAGGTGGTATCTCAGCATTTATGCCAGAAAAGGTGGCTCTATCCAAGATAGAGGTGGACCTTTCATGACAATGGATAAAATGGGTGATCTCAGGAACCCTTTGCCTTTTTAAAAAGCCGTGTGAGGTCTCCCATACTACAATTCACATTCAATTTAGGTTTTTTTTTTCTCTTCCCACAAGATCAAAGAATTTTTTTAATGTGATCACACATGACATGGGTAATGAGAGCTTTGAGAAGCTAGAACTGACAGTTTCCAGCATGGCCTGTATCTAATTTTGTAGCTTTTCAGTATTTGCAATTATATGGGTACAAAAAGTGGAAAATTATTAAGAATACTTCACCTGGCAGTCCTTGAACACTCACTATTGTAAGCCTCACTGTTATTATACTTTACCCATGTACACTTACACTCTGAGCATTTATAGCTGTGGTTTACTTCATGAAGTCTTGGAAAATATACAAACTAGTTTTAGATCAAATAAGTGAGAAGTTTTGGGTCCTGTGTGAAAATCTCTGTGAAGTTAAAGTTGCACAACAAAAAATTATAAATTAAAATTTTCAGATTGTTCCATTAGCATGTTCAGAGATGTAAGTGTTGACTCTCTTTCTGCAACGTAGTAACATCAGACCATGGCTAAATCTCACATGAGACATAATACTGTCATTATTTAAAGAGCTGAGATTATTTAATGTGGGGTTTTCCCCTTTCTTTTTATTTCTGACAATCTCCCTATGGTGTGTAAGGAAAAATACATGCTAAACAACAGTTATCAAAGAGTGAACATGATCATGGGTTAATTTTGTGCACTCAACTGTTAGACTTAGTGGAAGCAAATTTCTTGTCTCTGTGTGCATTCTTCTTGCTCTCAATATCACAAAAGAAGAAAATAATGAGGTATATATTTACAGAATACCCACCAGCTAGAATGTAAAATCACAATACCATATTATTACGTACTTTGCAAGCAAAAACTTTAGTTTTTTCTCAATTTGACATTTATTGCTGTCCTGGCTTTGTTTTTACTTACAGAAATTGAGTCAAGTTCTCATGATAGATACATTTCTTGAAATTCTATGGATCAAACATGGAGGAATTTTGAAAACATTATGGGAAAAGTGACTGGAAACCAATACAGAAGAGATCTTGGAATATCAGAGTTTTGCCTATTATGAGAGCTAAGTTTGATTAACTTTGCTTACTTATTTGTTGAAAAATTTGTTAATTGGAAAAAATTTAATTCCTAAATTTTAATTTCTTAAAATTTGAACTGGAAGAAGAACATTGCAAGTAAGGAATATTCGAAAGGAGAATCCAAGTCCTTGAGTTCAAAAGTTCAGGTTCTTTACAATAATATGCAGATGCTCAAAGAATGGCAGCTTCATTACAAGCCAAACAAAACCTGTGCTTTACAAAAGAGATATTCTCAATAGTCTTGAAAATATAGCATAGAAATCATGGAAATACAAATAGAAAATTGTCATTCTTTTTTTTTTAGTGAAGTTCTTCAGTGTTACAAGATGTGACAGTGGACATTGCTAGCAATGTGATTTTGTTTTGAGGTAGACTGAACCCTGTTCAGTCAAGAATCTTAAAAAAAAAAAAAAAGTCATTGTTACATTGAAGGGAGGCTGCTTTTTTGGAGACTGGTAGCTGAAAAGAAACCAGGGATGTTTTTTCTTATAAAACATGGAATCTTGGTAGACTTTTATGAGAGTTTAATTGCAGAGATGGTGAGAAATCTGGGTGTATATGAAAAATTTGATTGCCATGTTCTGTTGCCTTCTGTGGTGTGAATACAAGAAATTTCAAAAAAGACTACTTAATTTCTCATGTTATATTGTTTAAAAGTACTAGCTTTACTTTAGGGAATGAACATAACCAGAACATCTTAATTATCTCTTTCCCAGTTTTCATCCCATAATGCTGCTTCCAACAACTTTTCTTTACAAGTTTAAGTTCCTTTTACAGAAGCTAATTTGGGAATCACTGGACAGCTTCCAAGTTCATATTCTCTTCCCCTCTCTCCCCCCCTAGTTCCTTTGTAGAAACAGCTTAGCTGCATAATTTGACATAGTCTGAACAGCAGTGCAAACATCCCACAAATACTGAGTGACTGTTTAACCTAAAAAACACAGACTGTACTTTGAAAACTTTATTAGCAATCTTTCACTCTCATGTATTTTTATAAACTGCTTCCCAGTGAAAATGAGATGGTCCCTTAAATTGAAAAATGATTAATTACACAAACTGTGTGACAGAAATGTTTATCTTTATAAAAGAAAAACATTTACAGAGTGATTTCAGTAGTTTATAGTAAGGAAAGATAATTAATAGTTTGTTGCTATTCTATGATTTTTCAGTGAGATAATCCATAGCTAGTGGTGTGGGGAATAGCTTCTATTCCTCATTTCACCAAACAGAAGAAACCACCACTGAGTGGTTTATCTTAATAGCAGACATCTGTCTGTTTTTCATTATTCACATGGTGAAGAGGAAAGATGTTTGTGCTACTTATGACAGACTTAATTTAACATATAATCTTAAAGTAACAGCAGAGAGAGCAGAGAGCTTTTTCACTACTCCTATCTTGCACTTAATGCACACAGGGTTAGTGGAAAATCCTTCAGCATTGTGATAAGTGTTGTTCTGAAGAAGCTTTTTGTAGAAAACAACGCTGCTCTAAAAGCCTCAGAGGGAAGGACTGTCTTTGGAAGGAATTCTTCCCAGCAAGAAATGTCTGTTGGTCTTAATACCTGTGCTGACACAATGTCTCTTGAGCACCCGTGGGTGAGAAGCCAGATGTCCATGCTCCTGTGCTTAGGAGTGAATGCCTGAGCATGCTGTGGTACAGCTGGGCAAAGTAGCAGTAAATTCCAAGTCCATGGCCCTTGCACTGAGGTTATGACCTCTGGCTCGAATGACTTTTCAAAAGGAGTTTCTGTGAAGACTCTTTTCCCAACACAGATGGAAAGGGAAAATAGCTTTTAGTGAAAAAATACTACTGTTTCTGCCAGTATATGTTCCAGCTCTTATCCTTGCTGGTCACCCTAAGTATGGTAGTAGTTACAAATTGCCTCCTCTCTCTTTTTCCTCCTCTCTAAATGATTGCACATGACTTGATGTCCTGAGAGGAGAGAAATCTTATTGTCACTTCACCTACTTCCTGTCCCCTATCCTGACTTTGCCTGCATTTAGCCCCACTATATTTTCAGTTTAAACAAACAGAATTGGCTAAAAACCCTTTGAAGTCTGGTTTACCTATTCAAATAGAGGATGTAATGAAAGGATCTGCCAAGTGTACAAGAAAACCATGAGGTGATGAACAAAAGTGCTTGGATGATAGAGAGAGAGTACACAGAACACTACTGAAAGTATCACTGGTCTGCTTTCAGCTCGATGATTGTCTGCAGTGCAGGTAACATTTTGCATGCAGAAGTGGATAGCAAAATATGGTTCAAAAATGAACATCAAAACCAATTTGCAGTTCAAAAGCCTCTGCGTGAGGAAGTGTTGAAAACATTGGAACTTACTAGAGAGGTGAGAAATCAAAGGCAAACTCTGAGCCCATATGTGATGCTGGTAGCACCTCTGGGGTAACAAATTTAAAAAGAGGAAAAAATTACTGTGCAGTGACTGAGAATATTTATGAGGACCAACTCTGCATACACCAAGGTCAGTGAGAAAGGAAGAGGGGGAGATGCTCCAGGCATTGGAACACAGATTCCCCCGCAGCCTGTGTTAAAGGCTATGATGAGACAAGCTGTACCCTGTCACAGGAGGCTGTGACCTTGCAGGAAGCCTCCACTGAAGCAGGTTCCTGGTGGGACCTCTGGCACTGTGTCAAGGAGCCCATGCTAGAGTTGTCTGTTCCTAAAGGACTGTACTCTGTGGAAAGAACCCATGCTGGAGCAGTTCATGAAGGACTGTCTACCGTGGGAAGGAGCCCATGCTGGAGCAAAGGAAGAGAGTGAGGAATCATCCCCTTGAGGAGAGATAATGCATTATGAACTGATAACAATCCCTACTGCACATCCCCCTGCTGTTGGAGGGGCACAGGCAGAGAAAATGTTAGTGAAGCTGTGCCTAGGAAGAAGGGGGTGGTAGGAGTAGGTGTTTTAAAGTTTAGTTTTTATTTCTTGTTACCCCCCTCTGACTGGATTGATGATAAATTCAATTAATCTTCCCCAAACAGAGTCTGTTTTGCCTTGACAGTAATAGGTGAAAGATCTCTTTGTCCTTATACAGACCCATGAGCCTTTTGTTCTATTTTCTCTTCCCTCTTCAGCTGAGTCGGGGGAGTGACAGATCAGCTTTGCTGGGTGCCTGATGAGCAGCAGTTTCTGAGGAGCAGGAGTGGTGAGGAACAGAGAGGCCAGGAAGCAGAGGTTCTGGAGGAGCAGGGGGGCCAAGGGGTCAGGGCTGCCTGTGGAGCTGCAGCCCCTGAGCCAGAGGGGTTATTACATGGCTCCCTGCTGTTTCCCATCTTCCTTGAGAACACAAAACCAGCAAGTGCTGAGAGGAGACTGCTGGGACACATCATGTTGCCTTTCAACTCCACATAATCAAACATGTCATGGATTGTCAGTGCCAGGGTAATGCCTGGTGTAGTCTGTGAGGAGCAGCCAGCTTGCATGGCTGCTGTGTCCTCCAGGAGACAGCTGCTGTGGAAGAATTTCTTGAGTCTTCTTGGGTCAGGAGCAGGGCAGATATTGGGCTGGCTGTCCCATGCACTGCACACCCAGTAAGGGACTGTGACAACTGCTCATCACCTCTCATATCTACTGTCCATTCCTCAGGCAGGTATGACCTGGGGTGTTGCTTTTTTGAGTTTTATCTTTTTAATATTCTTATTTTAAACATTTTTCAGTGCATTCTGGTCCCTCTTTCTCTTTTTCTAAAATATAACTTTCTGAATGAGTACACACACTATGTATTTAAAATCACCATCCCCCATGCTTTTTGCACCCACATCCCTCCCTTTCCACTCAAAGAAGAAATCAGTCCAAGATCTCTTCACAATTCTTATTTATTTTTTTATTAATTTCAAGTGTGCAGCATGGACAATAATGGAGTACCCATGTAATTTGCTAGCTTGAATTTACATATGTACAGTCTGCATCACTGTACCAGAAAACAGAATGTATTAACTTATGCACAAGCACCCTAAACCCTGTGTTTTAATGTCTGAGGGCTATTTCAAATGCTTTCCAAAAGCCAAAAACTATTTCTGTGCACAATAGTCAAGCTAAAAGTGTGAATTTTCATACGGTTCTAAACATCAGCCCAGTGCTGAATTTAATAATTTGTACATATAGAATGCCTGTGCTTGAGGGATGTTGGTGGACCAAACTCCACAACAACTCTGGTGATTACCCTCAGCCTCAGCAGCTCAGGTCACTGGGGAGTCATGCTGGATGCTTCTGAACTGAAAGATTAACAGCACAACAGATTTGAACTATTGAGGTTCCTGATCTTGCTTCTTATGAAATGGAGGAGAAAATATCTAGAGAATACGGGAGAAACAAGATTAAGACTTTAAAAAAAAGAGACAAACAAACAAAAAGAAAGGCATTGTCACCACTGTGGCTGCTTTACTAGGACGTGGGTCAATGAGATCTGATGGTATTCTCAGGTTATTTATTTTATGCGGAGATTTGGGGTTTCTCAGGTGTAGGAATGTGAAGATCACCATGCTAGAGCTGATTTGGACTCTTTTAGGGGCCAATGCTGGACAGTGGTGATGAAAAAGAAAGCACACAAATGTATAAGTGTTTTGATCCTTTGATACATATGAAAATATCTTTTCTACTGTATTTCTTACTACCAGTACCAGCATTTTTTGCTGGTTTGTTTCCCAGAACATAAAGGTCTATGACTTTTTCCCTTTGTCCACCTCTTTTAATTATGGTTTGTTTTTTTTTTTTCAGAGAAAGGACACATCAGTGGAATGCATGAGGATACATTGTGAGCTAAGTTTATCATGACAAAGGGTGGATCAGTCTGAAATATTAACCTGGCACTGCCTTGGAGGCAGTGAATAATTAGTTCAATGTGGCAACAAACAAAATAAACTTAGCCACAGAGATGGTTGGTGCTATCATCTTATGTTTTTATAATGCAGTAAGGACACTAGGTTATCATGATTATAGCAGCAGGAGAATTTGTAGAATGAGCTCATGTATAAATAGTTGCTCCAAAACACTATGAACATTTATGAGGCTCATTATTTATCATTAATTATTTAACCACAGGTCCCCATGTGGGCAGTGAAATCCTGCTGATTTACTACTTAGCAGGAATAAATTACCACTTATAACTTGGGGTTTTCATGATTTTCCTTTTGTCATCATAAATAAACTTAACTAACAAGACTGTTTCCTTCTCCCCATTAAACAGACTGCTGGCAAGAGGATTTTTTGGCTAGTGACCTAATATTCGACCAAGTAGAAGTGAAAAGCTGTGTATTTTTATGAAGTCTCGGACTGTTTGCAATAGATCTGAGAACTCAGCAAGGGATCATTGTTTGCTTACATTTATAGTGTATTTGTACAGGACCAGATTTTTCAAGCAGCTCAGCAGCCACAATTAAAGCCAGATTTTTTTCTGAGGAGCAGTTTCAAGTTTGCCAGCTAACTGAAGTTATTTTAGTGTCTAAATAAGGACCAATAGCTAAATCCCCATTTCAGCACCACTCTGATCCCCAAAATTCCAGCTCAACTGCTGCCTAATCCTTTAGGTGCCTTTGTAACTGCCTGCAAAGTCACAAAAGATGAACTAAGGAACACATGTAGAAGGAAATCCCAATAACATGAGACAGCTTTTAGTCCTTCATGCTTCAGCCTCAACAGGATTCAAAATCCTCTCATTCTTTAGCACATCTTTTGGCAGATTTCCTAATAAAGAAAGCAAATTCCATTGTTCCTCTTGGGTGACAGTGATACACCTCAGACAACTCAGGCACATGCCATAGGTATGTGGATGATTTGCCCATTTGCACATAGACTGTGCACGAGTGTATGTTAAAATAGGACATATCATAAACCCCAGAAGCTGGTGTGCTCTGCAGCCAAGAAAGCAGATCTGTTTTTTGTAATTTGACCTGGATGCTTCAGTACCCAGCTCAGGGCTGAACTCCATCAGCTTTTGAATCCTACCAATAAGCACATCTCTGTTGCAGAAGGGATGCTGTGCTGTTAAGGTGTCTCTATGCCTGGCTGCAAATTTCTGCTAACCCAGGAGGGTGTTTAAAGAGCCAAAGCCCACATGAAACTCTGATCCTTTTCAGGCAAGCTCCTCTAATATGACTATGACCACCTGTAATGGGCTCTTCCATGTATGAAGTAGGCAGGTTTTATAAAAAGACTTGATTTTATTTCTATAAAACTTAAAGGTGTGTTTTCCTTGATTAGAATGCTGTGCTTAAAAATGCAATATCATCTACATTTATTTCCTTATATATATGAAATGTGTATACACACAATATACAGAGCATACATTTATTTTCACAGGTACACACACTTTATATATTTTAAACTTATTTAGAGACACAGCAACACATTAATACATATATAGTAGTGAATAAAATGAGGTAGTGTATGATTCTATGTACTTCTGATCCCTAAGAATTCACTGTTTTTTGCTGGAAATGGGTGTAATACATTTTGTACTGTACTCCAGATTTTCATGCATGGCTTCACAATTCCTGTGTCAACTACATCCTATTCTGATGCAATGTTCAAAAAACTTAGCCTACAAATTCATCTCAAGAAATTCCTCATATTATCTGGAACTTAAGAAACCAAAGAGTAGCACAGACTCCTTTCACTAGTGCTACTCACATACAAATGTGGGTTTAGTTTAGTTATGTTGTTAATAATTAATAAAATACTCTCAAAGTGACACAGTAGCATATTACAACACTAAGGAATAACACAAAAATTAGTGCCTAGTTATTCAGGATAATTTACAGGACATTTGAAGCCACTTTTAAAAAAAAAATTTGTAGATGGTATTTAAATCTACTTTAGCTTTATAGCTGTAGGAGGAAGTGGCAAGATATAGGTAATTGCACTGAAAATATTGTGCTTTGGTCTAATTATATGTATAAAGTTGTATGCTCATTTAGGACTTCATAAAAAATGTGCCCAAAATGTGTTACCTGGCTCACCCCTAAAAATATAATGGACATTGGCAGTATTATCTCAAAGGAAAAAATTATCACCACATTGTACTGGAAGGCAGGTTTTTAACCTCAATATAGTATTTGTGATGATTCTATCACTGAATTGAATCTATTTTCTTGCTGTTGATTAGACGGTTTTGAGCAGTCCCTTTCTTCTGCTAAATTCAAAATGCACACACACCTAAAGGGAAGCACAACCTGATAAATGTGACTTTAGCCACTTTGCAAATGCAGAGGTTTTAGCCCTTTCTGTACTCACATGCATGCTGATGCCAGTACCTCTTTCTTATTACCTGTAAAGACACACACGGACCATCCCTGTAGAGTTTCTCCTCCCACCACAGTCAAATTGATGTGAAAGGTCTTGCCAGTGGGTTATTTAAATCCTGCTATTCTGTTCTTGCTTGTCAAGAATGCTGGGTATAAATCTCTTGGCACTTATCTTTCTACACTGCCCACTAAAATTTTCTACTCCTTCTGTCTGTCCTCATGACATTTCCCTGAGAACTTAAACTGAAACTGCTAATTATTAATTTAGGGCTAGATTCTGGCTCCTACAGCCAGAGGCATGCTGGAGGGAATGCAAAGGGACTCCGATTTATTATATGCATGTTTCTTACCACTGAGATACTCACACATCCACTCCTTGACTCATATTAGGAATCACTCACGATTCTTTTTAATCAAACCTGTCTACATCAGTTGTGAGTTCAGATTACAAATGAAAAACAAGTCTGTTAAAGTTTGAAATTATTTTTTTTCAACTAGGAAGATACCTTTACTCTGTTTGAATAATGGATTGCATTCATCACTAGTGGTTTATTTTTTTTTCACATCACAGAGGGGATTTAGCTCTAGGAATTAAATATTTAATAATCCTGAACCCTAGTAAGGCTGAGTGTTATTATGCCAGTCTAACAGGTTAACCAAGGCATAAAGGTGAAGTGACTTGCCTAAGGTCATAGATCAGTGGCAATAGATCAGTGCCAGAGCTGTGAATCATGTACAAGGTCATTTAAATCCCTGCAAAATGCCTTGCTCTGTAAGATTTTCTTCCTCTCTCTTGTCAAGACCAAATAGTTTAGGCTTTTTTTTTGGATGGCAGAAGGCTCTCAACTCAATCTCTTAATGTATTCCCAAGATAAAATGCACTCACTGACCTGACTCTAACAGGAAAACTTTCAGGCCAATCAGAAAGAGACTTTGTTCTTCTGAGTACTCAAATTTTGTGCAACTTACACAGTTTTCTAAACCTGAATTAGACAGTTAGTCCAATTTACTTCACCTTTAACTCTCTTTGTGTAGCAGTGACCCTCCCTGCTTTTTTTGCTGTATCAATTACTCCTTCCATTGGTAATTTTTCCTGTAACTTTCTCTTCTAGCCACATGCTTTGTGGATGTATTCACAAACCAGGGGTTCTGCTTATGCACAGCTTATGATTTGTGAGAAAATAAAGACACCCTCTTCCCCTCTTTATTTTTCTCAAGAGCACCCACCTTCTGCAAAGGTGCCTGCTAAAGAGTTGAGACTGTGGAGATGAAGAGAGTGAAGAATTTAAAACTGAATGCTGTAGATTTTTGTAAGACCTAAATGGCAAGTAAATATAAATTCTTCTATCAATTCCCCCTGTCACTATGTGAGGACAGGCTGATGGGTTACCTGTGGACACCTGAGGATGCCAGGCTCTACCAAAACAATTTCAATGAAGAGCACTGAGTTACTTGAATAGTGAGTGTGGGTCAGAGGGATTAGACAGAGGAAGGAGCTAGAAGAAATGTTTGATTATCAGCTCTTTTTCAGGAAGCTCAGACAAATTTCAGTTTTGGTTTGGAATCTAGAGTTTATTTTGTTTGTTTTGCAGCTTCTGACTGCTCTGACAGAAACTTTGAGTGAAATACTTTGGGTTTGATTTATTTTTGTCAGCACAAGGCATTTTAGTTCACCCCTGCTGTATCATCAGACATCAGACTCTCCAGGTTTAGCTTATTGTAATGATTTTATCTTAATCCATGGAAATTGAAAGCATGGCCAAATGTTGTTTACTGGAACTTACAAAGCAACAAAATAGATGATTTGCATGTAGTATTGTTGACTTGAAACTATGAGGTCTTTAGTATTTTGAAACCTACTTCAGGGGCTACATCTCTCCTACTGAGACAAAGCCACATTCATGGACAGCAGAGCTGCTTAAACTCTCATTCCTCTGGTATTAATATAACTGTACATTTTCATTGTACAATTTTATGGGGAATTATTGACCACGGAAATTTGACAAAACACAAAACAGGTGAATCACAGAATGCATTTTTTTCACGAACTGTTTTATTTTTTTTTTAAAAAAAAGAACAGCTATAGAAAAGAGATGGTTATTCTGTTTCTCCATGTGTGATTTGTAGGTATATAGAGAGGGAGAGCATGGACAAAGAATGGGAAGTATTTTTTCAGGTGTTTAATACATCACAGAAATAACAAATTGAGGAAATAACTCACATTAGTTAGCTTTTTCATGCTTGGTGCCATATGGTTAACTACACTTTAAGGATTTTTATTCACGAGCAAGCACAGAATGAAGTTTATATTGCACTGCTTCATCACACGACAAAGTTGGCTTTAATTCTTCCTCTTGCAGCCCAAGTTTTGCACAATTATTGTCAACAAAGCACTAATGGAGCTGTAATCTTTCATTCTGTGTATTTGGTTTGTATCAAAAGCTACTGGTGAGGGAAGGTGTTTAGAAATGTTTATGCTTGCTGAATAGGGTTGCATGAAAATATCCCTTTCAGCAGATGAAGGGAAAACAATTGAACTATGTTGTAGGCACTCCAAAAGCTAGCCCTTGGCTGAAACACAGATCTGACACCATTGTTGGGAAGATGTTTTAGGTAAGAGTACAGTTGACAGCAACTTTTGTAGTCCCCATATAAAAATTTGTGCTGTTGTATAAAAAGTACCCTGAATATTAGGCATTATGTAAGAAGTTTATTTTCATAAACTATATAAACAGAGACAATGATTCAGATTTCTTATTTTAAGGTTTATGGGGCTCCTGGATGCCAAAATTTTTTGGTTTTACTGTTTAATATTTACTCATGTTGCTTAATCTCTGGGGAAATTCCTATTTGAGAGGGAGGCAAAAGCCCTGTTAGATCATATTTGTCTAAAATTCAGTGCTCAGAATAATTTCTAAAGATAATACCCTGTAGTGAGGCATACTCTAATATGACATGTTCAATTCCATTTAGATTTTTTACTCATTGGTCAGATTATCATTGGTAGCATTAGGGTGTACAGGGTAAAATCATAAAACTGTACTAGCTTTAGGAGGCTATAAACAATCAAAATATAAATTATGAGGAAATAAGGTTTTTTAATATCCAGGTTGAATTAGAAAAACATAACATCTACCAAAAATTATGGGAAAAGTTCAGAATATTGACTACCTCATAACTTATCACAAAATAATAATTTTAAGCTGTTCTGATTTCCTTCTCCCCTCTTGAATGAAGTGAGAAGTCTTCTTTTAGAGAAGAAAATTACTAAAATAAACATTTGTGTTGAACTAAGGCAGTGTTCTGCTTTGATTCAGCAATTTAATCAACAAAGTGAAAATAGTAATTTGTTCTCACAGCTTTAAAATGTCTCATCTTGGTATCTCTTTCCAACTTTCTATAGAATAGGTCCTTGCCTCATGTGAGATACCTTGTAACATAACAGCAAAATAAAAGAATAATGCTCAGAATTCATGCTTTACGTCCATTTCTAATGATAAATTTCTCTGGATGTGAAATGGAGACAAGCCACTATTTGTACCAGAACTTCAGTTTCTCATGCAGAGGGACTGACAAGTCTCTCTTGCTGAAATCCCAGATGGCTTCTCTGGAACTATGACTTGCACTAAGCTTAAACAAGAAGAAAACAGAAATAAGTTTAAATTGCAGAGCTTTTCATTCCCAGTGGAGTAACTGTAATAGAAATAGCAACCATGATAAATTAGATTCTCTTAGTGCCATGTTGGGCATTGGCTGAACATATCCTCTAGAGATGCCAGTTACAATATGCTATTTACATCATGTTGTAGTGCAGAAAGTTCAGGCATTTTCTTTAGAATCTAATTTCTTTTCAGCATACCTATATATGTTATTGATGTCTTTTGTTCACACATCTTCCCAGCTTAATCCTTAGTGGAGTCCAACTTGTAAAGGCCTCATTATTAAAGACCTCTACACTTGGAACCCTCTTCCTGATCTCTTCTTACCACAAAGTCTATTCACTACTTGAGAATCTAAGCTCACTTCCAATATAGGGCTTAATACCTTTCAGCTAGATCCACTCGAGGGTAGATCTCACTCTCTAGCAATATTTCTTACTCCATTCCAGCTTTGCTTTTCCTTTTTCTCTACAGCATGTAAGAGTCCTGAGAAACTAGCTTTAAGCAGGGTGTCTTGTTTGATACATTCAGTGTTGTGCCCTCTATGTTTATTCTTTATGTGCAATTGACCAAGTTTTAAAAGGGAAACACAGAAAAAAAAAAGAATAATAAAATACCAGCAAAATCAAGGAGAAGTTTAGACTCAAAGTATGTACAGCTAGGATTTATGAAATGCAGTTAATAATACTACATGACCTGGGTGTTTAGCTCAGTTGGGAGAGCACCAGACTCCTAATCTAAGGGTCAAGGATTCAGTCCCTGTCCAGGTATGAAGCTTGCAAGAGTTGGGCTGATGGTTGGACTTGATGATCTGAAAGGTCCCTTCCAACCTAGATGACTATGACTATAATCTATGAGCATGTTGACTGAATGGTCTCCATGATGCAAGTAATGTCTTTGTATCAGACCCTACTGTTCTTAGGGGCCAGGGAATGTATCTTTCTGCAATCAGTGTAAAAACTAAAACATGCTAAATAGAGTACTGATGCAAAGAGCTGGGGCTGCAATGTAAAATTTCATATTAAATTGAAGTCAAAAGTACCTTGTGGCCTGGCCAACTAGTGCTTAAATTTGGTTGCAATTGTGCAATACAACATTGGTAAGAAAACACAAAGATTATTCCTATGCCCTCTTAAAAGACAAATCCTAAAGCTAGACAACCAAGGTATGTGAAGCACTGGCAATTTATTTCCCTAACCAGCAAAGAAACACAGTATAGAGCAAATACCACAATCTCCCAGACCCCTATGATTATGAAAAGGAGAGACATATTTATGTAAACGGTGGAGAAATGCTAAAATGTTTCACCTGGCAAAATTTCCCAAAAGAGGAGGGCCTAGAAATCATTTTTCTTCATCTGTCTCTTGGCAAGAGGTTTGCTGACTTTCAATTTGCACCATGGAGATTATACTTCTTCTAGTGAAGTCCACAAGGCTGATACAAACAAACAAATGCCAACCTCATCATCTTGATGTACCCCACAAGGAGCACACAAATTAGTCATCAGGGTAATGGGTTCAAGGTCCCCAAGGTCCCTCTGACCTTTCTAGCCCCTTCCTGAACTTGCCTGTGGTTTAGCTAGCTAGAGTCCAAGTTTTCACCCCCCCCAACCCAAAAAAAACTACTGTTATGTTTCCTCCACAAGCCAATGCCCTTATAAAATGCTCTTTAAAATATAGAGAGCTTGCCTGACAGTCTTTACTGGCTTTTCTAAACCTATGCGTGTGCACATACAGGCATGCATTGTGCTTTTTGAATGACAGAGTGATCCTGCAGGACACACCAGTTTTCAGGAAGATTCCAGTAGCTTCAGTTAGGAATGATCTACAGCTATACTCCTTCCATCACCTCTTCTCTCCTCACCTGCAATGACTGTGTTGCTGTCTGTGTAAGTCTAGACACATGTTATAAGTAGCCAAAAGAAACATGTTTTTATTTTTTTCCCCAATAAAGCTGTGTCAATTAAAGTTTGTGCTTTACTGCACCATTTAAAGTTACAGAAGTCTTAAAGATCTTGCTACTGGGATTGCTGACCAAAGACTGTCCCTCTTAACACTCTTTTTTTTTTGGCCTTAATCTTTGAAAGAAAATGCTTACCTATAATCTTGAAGATATACACTCATGTTCACAAGTACTTGTCAACTTCCAGTAGTAGATTATGATATATCTTTCTATCTATTCTGATTTTAACACTATATGACTTTATTGAAACATACAGAGATGATATTTGATAGTAGTTGTGGAGAGGACTTGTGAAAAACTGTATCAGCTAAATACAGAGAATGAAAAAGAATGTAATATAACAACACAGAGATTGTTTATATTGCACATATATTGTCTGCCTGACTTTGAGATTGTATTCTAATGAGCCTTGTGGTTTACAGTGTTTGGACTGGGACACTGCTTTTATTGATGTCTCTGTGCTGAGACTGAATCTGATTCGTGAAGCCCTGTGCAATCATTTTTCCAGTAGAGAAGAATGACTTCTAACAGATGTTTTTCAACCACAGGTTGAAAGACAACTTACTAACCATGCAGACACCCATTTCATCTGACAGGCAGCAATTAGCACATTGCCATTTAACCACTGCATTTTTTGTTTAGTTCACTGTTGTGCTGCAAATGGGGGAGAGCTATGGCTCCCTTGGGCAAACAGGCTTCCCTCTGACACTTTACTCTTAGAATTTCCAGTGATGTCTAGAGTCAGAGGAGGCAACAGTGCAAAATCAAGGGGTTTAGCCAGTCACTTATACCCAATTATAGATGAATTGGAACATCTTAAAAGAAAACTAAAATATTAAAACAAAACTTACAGAAAAGGAATTTATTTGAGATTCTATTTTCTTAATGAGGATTATGTAGCTGGAATTCTTGTGAAGAAGCAGGGATTTCTTCTCAAAGAACAGCAGAAAATGCCAGTACTCAAAAGTTTCCAGGTCCATTTTGCAACACTGAACCCAAGGGTTTTCAATAGGGTCTAAATTTGGCAAAATCCCTCTTTCCCATCCCTCACTAACTTTATTTTTCTGCCCTCTAACTATTTTTATTCCAAGTTTCCTTTTGTCTCTGTGGATGTAGAAAAAAGATGTCTGGATAGGAGTCTGGGAATAGGATAAGAAAGATAGAACTTCCTGTAAAAAATTAATATTGTTATGCTGAAAGGAAAGCCAAGATCATAACACTGAAAATGAGCATACATTAGCATAAATGTATGGGGACTTAATAATTCATTAGTTTACATTAAGGAATGGTTAAAATACATAGTCTAATTCTCAGACAAAACAAGAGCTTGTGGTCTCATCTGTATTATATGATACTTTGTTGCCATACAATGGTTTGGATGTGGGTAAGGATCTTATTCCAGTATTGAAGAACTAGAGCTGATGTCAGCCATCTTGGGTACCTTCAGTCAGGTGTGTTCAGGCTGATGTGTTTTACAGATCTTATTTGTAGGCACTCATCATTTGAGTCAAACCACATATGAGGAGGTGAGGAAGGCAGTCACATCATTTCTTTAAGGATTCAGCTGCCTCAGTCACAAGTGTAGACTTCCCCATTCCCTTGACAGCAAGGGGAAGCAGTCCAGGTACTTAGCTAAAGTTTAACTTAAACAGCTTTGTTGTTATTTCTGTAAGCACCCACATTTTATCTTCAAGGAAAACTAAGAATCTGAATCTTTTCATTAAGGTGTAAAAATGATTAGGCAGCAGCAATAGTCCCCTTTTGAAATAGATGCATTTTTTTGCCAGGATGTCCATCTACAGTTCTACAGCATTCAATAATATCCAGTAATTTTTGGTTTCTTTTCAAAAGTCATATTTTTTTAAATAACATCTTTTTTGACACTGAAGTTTAAAAAATCCATGAGGTCTCATGAGATGATTTAAAGATTATGAAAATCAGACTGGATACCCACTTGCATGTGTATTTGTCCAGTAGGACTATACTTTGACTTGAATATAAAATATCCAGGAATACCTGCAAGGCCTTAGGCTCTTCCATGTGTTTCAAAATGCAAATTATGATTAAAATATTTTTGTGCTATCTTTTTATTTTCCTGAAATGATACATTCTGCATTCACAAAAAAATTTTTTTTTTCAGAATAAGCTGAAGTTCTTTGTCTCCTCTTAGCAGTATGCTGATCCTATGTTTTCCACAGGATTTCTACCAATGTTGGAAAAAATAATTGGAGGAAATACATATATTTGTTGTGTGAATTTTATTTATTACCTGAAAGATTTTAGACATCAGAAGAAATGTCATCAAAACTTTCATCTTCATACAAAATTTAAAACATTTTCGAATGGTGATATAGATTTATTTTACAATTTTACTGTCTTTATGACTTCTTTATGAATCTCAGGTTTTTTTGCTGAGAGATATGCAGGAAATCCATCAATACTTGATATCTCTATAGGATTTTTGGTTGACAGGAGTCAAGTCTCCAGCTGCTGTGAGATTTAGTAACACCCTGGTTATGATATCATCAAATAGCAAAACCTTCTGGACAGCTGGAACAATTTTTATAGTAATGCTGTAATTAGATACATAGAATTGTCTTGGTACAGAAACTCACTTAAGGCTCAGACAAAATACAATGTACCACTTACTAGCCAAAGGTCAAAGAACTTGCTTCCAAATCCACCAGCTTGTTCTTTAACAGAAATATCTGGGAACTCTGAGTCCTGGATGGTTTGACTGAAGAGCTCATATGGGAAGACAAAGCTGCAGTTTCCAACTGAAATAATTTTCATTCTTGTAACACCCTATTTTTACTGTAGACCAGCAGTTCAATGCTTTTCTCCTAGACAGAGATATTTACCTTAGTTTGGATCCATTTCAAAAGAGATACTTTAAGATGCTGTTTTCTTTTTCTGAAAACAAATATAAATATTTCACAAGAAAGTGCGTGGCAAAGTACAAGGTTATGACCAGAAAGCTTAAAAGCCCATCTACCTGTCTGAATTGCTCGGTATCAAGTGAATATAGGACGAGGCCCTTACAAATAGGAAATGCTTATCAAAGATTGCCATTTGGCCAATGTGGTTCATTAGTTCTTGAATAATTGATGTTTCTTCATGTACCATTAATAAAAGTGTATTAGAATCATAGAATCATAGAATCATAGAATCATAGAATAGTTTGGGT
>VZTY01003327.1:44875-57270 GCA_013400935.1 Turnix velox
GAGGGCTCCAGAACTGGACGCAATACTCCAGGAGGGGTCTCACCAGTGCCAAGTAGAGGGGTAAAAATCACCTCTCTTGACCTGCTGGTCACACTCCTCTTGATGCAACCCAGGATTTGGTTGGTGCCTTCTTGGCTGTGAAAGCACACTGTATTGATTCAGACTTGTCATTTGAAAGGTGAATTCTTTCATGATCAAAATGGTGTTACATAGCAATATTATTGACAAAGCTGAATTTGGCACACAGAGAAAGATAGAATCAGAAATCCAGATTTGAAAAACTGAAACTGTCAAACTCCTACAGGAATTTTATAAGAATTAAACCTAAAAGTGTTTGACAGAAGAGTAGGATTTAAATCCGTTCTTCTAAATTCAGAAGAATGGAGCTGCCTATGAAGTTGGCTTGAGTTTTTTAACTGCTACACTAATCAGAAGGAAGCTATTCAAGCTTTTTATGCATTGCAGTATTATTTTTACTTTGTCATTAGCTACTTGAATGAATGTGAAATGAGTTAAAGTGATTTGGCTGGGATTCAGTAATGCATGGGAAATACTTAAGATGCAGTCAAGAAGGCTGCAAGCAAAATGAATCCAAGTAAAATAAATAGCCATCCCTCTAAGGTGTAGAAAATATAGTCGAATAACAAGGAAAGATTTGGGTGCAGAAGGTTAAAAGGAAAGCATTGAACTAGATAGCTAATTTCTTCAGACAAGGTGTTGTACTCAGGCTGTTAAATGAAGGCTAAAGTACAGCAACATTTAGAAAGTGATCTCTGCACAAAGAAAAAAACAACTTCCCCAAAATTAAGAATCAGTCTTTTAGAGGACAGAGTGATGGAAGTGAAAGTGGTTTATTTCACAGAAGATGAATCAAAGAATGGTATTTCGAGAGATGATAAGTAAGTTTAGAAGGCAGTTAGATGTACATCTGAAAGATTGTGCTGAGGAACAATGTAATGTATATAAAACATAGAAATCTGTTTATAGATATGCTTTTTTCTGAATTGTACATAGCCTGGTGAATTTGTGACATTGTTCATAATATGATATGCAATATTTGAGGTTTGAGGAGATTCATTGTGTCTTTATCAATTCTTCATCAACCTCTTCAATCCACTCCCTCTTCCACCTTGTATCCTGTTATTGAGATGATGACAGATTCCTAAGTAAACCCTGCCTTATTGGTGAATCTCAATGCCAGAGAAAATATTTCTGGGAGAATGAGTGACAGGGAAGAGAGGGTGCCCCAAAACATAGAAGGGAGAGTTTGTATACAGCTATGAAGCTGGACATCCTGGGTGGAAAACTCAGTGCCATAGAACTAAAGTTTGATATCCAACAGCTGCATAATAGCAGCTTTTTCCTCTCCCAACCTACCAGCTGTCCAACTAAAAATGGAAATCATTTATGTTCCCCAAAGACTACATGATAGGCAGTCGATGCAGGAAGGAGTAGCAGGCTCCTGCTGTTCCTGTGGCATCTCTACAGCAATGAGAAGGGAAGTGATATGATCACAGGGATACTCACTCTACTGGGATGAGGGATATTTCTTCTACCCAAAGGTTGAGTTCTTAATGCTCAGGCATGATAGAGCTTGGGCTGTGATTTTTATTAAAGTTAAAGAGGAAATGTACCATCCCTAAAGGTATATAATTTTCTGATTTATAACCCAGACAGACATGGTATAGTTGATTAGATATGCTCACCATATAGCCAACAATCAGATATCACTTTGACACAGTGTATGTGTGTATTAGTTTCAGGAGGGTAAAAATATAAACTCACTGGAGTTGCTGATTTCCCCAGGTAATAAAGTTATTTGGAGCAGATTAGTTGACAGCTACACCCACTTGCAGTCATCAATCCTGCAAGCACTGGTACAGAAGTTTAAAATGCCAGAATTCATCTCTTTCTCTCCCCTAAGTCTTCATTATAATGCATCTCTCTATTTTTTAGAAACTTTCAGTCTACTTTCTGGCAGATGTGACAGGCGGCTGTAACATTGATACCATCAGTGCTGTTCATCCTACTTTGTCTCACAATGATTCTTAGCACATATTAATTAACAGAAATAGGAAAGGTGCAATCATTTTGTTTAATGCAGATAATTAAAAAGGGCTTGTAAGCCACCATCAGATAAAATTTGGCTTATGCAATTGCAATTCTGCTCATTTTAATTAATTTTTTTTTCTTTTTTTTGTGCTTCTCAAAGTTTTCTTTCATTATATAAAGCATTTCAGGGCACATAGGAGAGAAGCTTGAAAAAATCTTAAATAGTATAGCAAGATGTAAAACCACCCTATAAATGTAGGACTTATGTTTTTCAAATTTCAGTTTTAGGCAGTTGGAGGAGCAAGGAGAGAGTAAAAGGCTTTGAATGCATCTAAGAACTGGGTTGCCACCAAAACACTTCTGTTTACCTATTCATGACTTAAACACTTAAAAATATGATTTATGAGATCTACTTATGAAATGTTATTTACCATGTGCACAAATATGCCACAAGTTAATTAAATCACACGAGTAATTTTAAATTATTGACCTAAGTACATCTGGAGAATTCAGTGGGACTAGTAATGAAATCCATAGCATGGTATTTAATTACCTCCTTTATGTGATCCAACAGAAAAAAATTGGCCTTACAAAGTGATCTAAAGGTCAGGAGATCCAAGACAGAGGCAGGCAGATCAAGAAATACAGCTGAAATATAGAAGTAGTGTATTAAAATGAATGCTTTAGTTCATCTTGTGTGGTAGGCCTAGAAGAAGAAGAAAGGTGTCTCTTAACAGAATCAGAGACCAGTTGATGGCTTGCTGTTGACTTTCTATCTACTTAAAAGAAAAAACACTTTGGCCTGTGTGTTTGTAATGAGAGCTGCTTGAGAAATCTTTTCATTTCTCTGATGGGAAAAATATTTTGAAAAAGCCGAGAACCTATTAAAAAGACAATTGTGAAATTTAAGCTTTTTTATCATTGGAATGTTCATAACTAAAGTAAGATTTCAAAATGAGAAAAAAACCAAAACAACTCATCATTGATTAAGAGGTGAAGACATGAACACTGGCAAATAATTTCTGAAGTTCTAAATTTGATTTCAATGATGAATGATTGAGATTTTCTGAATTTTTAGAAAAATATTGAGGGGTTGCTGCTTTCTGCAAGATCATCAGCTTCCAGAGAGATATTCTTTGGTTTATGATTATTACTTGTGCCCAATTTGTATAGAGTATTAGGACAGTAGATCATGTAGGATTTCGGAGACAATGCAGTTAAGTTCCCATAAAAATATACTGTCTATGGTAAAATTGTAAGAGAAATCTGGAAAGAAATTAGTATGGTTGTTACTGCACAAATAGGACAAAATAATGGATATAAGTGAGAAGAGTTAANATTTCAGATGAAGACATACACAAAATTTTTCAGAAGTGAAGATACAATGTTTTCAATGGACTAATTCTGAAAGTGAAAGGCAAGTGAGAAGAAAGGGGAGATGGTGAAATGGAAACTGTTGAAGGAGAAGGAAAACAAATTGTAGCAGTTTTGTTTCCTTCTCTAAATTTACTGCTGAAATGGATTCCTATGGGATGAATGTGATTGCATGCATGTACATGGATACTACATTACAATAGTGTATCAGTTTAATGGTACTGAAATTAGCAGAGCTAAGCTGGTTTATAATAGCTGAGAACATGGTTAATATAAGCTTTGTGCAATTATGATGTCTGTAATAACATGGTCCACTCTAGGCATGTTTTAGCTTAGTAAACAAAGCTGTAAAAGTAAATGTAAAAGTGTATTGCCATCACAACCTTGGAACTACTGAAAGACTATTTTATTCCTTGCATCATAAATATCTCCTGTATACTAAACTAATCCCCTTGGAGTGATGCAGTATGGCAAAATAAAAGGACCTTGTTGCATTTAGTCTGAAAACTTTAACTGCCACGAAAAAAATGCAACATTAATATTGAATTTTCTGTTTTTAGAGTCAACATGTGAATTCTGTAATTTAAGTCATACGTTTCTTTCTTAGAATAATTTATCCAGCTACTTTATAGCCTTTGGAAGTAATTTGGAAGTGTTGGGTGCATAATAGTCAATAAATCATATCAGGAAAGAAGAAAAGTATCGTTGTTCTTTAACAAACAAGTAGAAAAAGCCAAAAATAAAATCCACCAGAAAAATAGAGATTCAGAATCTGATTGTGTCAAGCTGCCATGATGTTTAAGAAGTGAAAAATTATCCAATATAACTGCCATAAACTGTTGATTTCAGAAACAGACCAGAGCCATAGCCACAAAAGACTTCTTTCCATTTAACTCTTATCTTAACATTATGTTATGTCACTGATGAAATACAGCAGCCGGTGCAACAGCCATGGGGAAAGCAACATTTTAATTGCAAGTAAATGCAAGTTTGTTAAACCTAATCTCCAGAGAGCAAATATTTACCAAGGGTTTATGATCACAGATAGACTTGTAGGATAAACAAAGTGTACAGTATCTGCTTGCCTACATATGTATTAGACTTTTTTTTTCTTTAAATTTAAAAAGCATTAGCCTACTGAATGTATGTGCTGCACTGGCTCAATGCAAACCTTCATTGCTCTGCAAGCTTGCAATGCTAAGGACCACACACACAAAAACATATTCTTCTGAGAGAGGAACATTTGTAAAAGATCCTTCAGGATTTGAAGACTTTATGGGTCTTTGTAACATCTTAAATAAACCACAAAAATATTTTGAGCTTTATTTCATTAGATGTGATCTGCGTCCATGGAGATGGTTTTATGTATTTCATACTTCTAAAAGAATTATATGGTTTTGTTGATCATCCAACAAAAAAATGTATGGAAATTGCCCACTTTTCAAGTTTGTTGAAAATTATATGACAAAATTATTAGTATTTTGGAGATAGATTTCAGTAGTGACTATCATGTATCATACCCCAGATGCTGTGGGTACCTAATTTCAGAAAAGAGTGACTAAAAAAGCAGGAACAAAGAGCATTAAGTTGTGTATTTTAAAAAGCTGGGCTTCACTGTCTTGAGCAAAAGAAGTTACACAAATTAGGGATTTTGTTTTTCTGCATTTGAAGTATTTGGAATTGAAAAAGCTATTGAGGCAGATGAAACTACATTTATTCTTAATAATCATCACATAAGGTTTTCAAAAGTTTTGGAAAACAAAATGAATTTCATAGTTCCTACTGCTTTACAGGACATTGTGCTATTAGAGAAATCAGTCAGAGAATTCAGGAGCTTAATGGTAACTGCTGTGATGTAGTTCAGTGCTCTGAATACTAAAGGGGAATTCTTCAAGGATGGAAAATGACATCTAAGAAGTTACAGTTATTGCTCTGAAAAAAAACCAAACCCAAAATCCTTACCAAGCTGCTAGAATTAAGACTATCATCAGACTGAAATCTTTCTAATCCAATTTGACATATGAGGGATAGATGACCCAGGTTCCTATTATTGTAGTGTTAGAGAAATAGCATAAAATGCTAAATTAAATTAAAACCAGATCTATCATAATTGGTGTAAGCAAAACACTCTCTCCTGAAACTTGGACACATAAAGTTGCATGGCTTCACTAACCTCAGCAAGAAACTCAGAATAACAGTATTTATGTGGGTTTTTTTGACCACTGTAAATAAATATAAATGAAAATAAGTAAGCTTGAGAAGGAAATTTTTCTCTGCTTCAGCATCCTGACTATCATTACTAATTTTGTTTCTCATTGGACCAAGATTTTACTTAATAAAACAAATAAAGAACAATAACCCCAACACCTTTTAATGTTTATCCTCAGTATGAAGCACTTGTATACTAATTTATGTGCTGAGAAAACAGAAGTTTTAATTCTAAAACTCTTCCAAAGCATTGCAGGGTGACTTTCCCTCTCCATTGGATAGTTTACACTATGACTATGCTGAGTGCCAGATACATGCCCTGAAACAGATAGGTGAGAAGGAAGAATCTCCCATAGTTCTAGTCTTCCATAACAATGGCAGTGCTTCCTGTGTCATGATGCTTTAATATAGGTTCTAATACAGGAACTGGTGCTTGTTTCTTCATTATTTCATCAGATTGCCTGATGGAGGGGAAATAGCCAATTTAAGTTTTCTAGGAGACAGAGAGAAGAAAAATACCCTACTAGCAATAGTACTTCTAAGGATAATGTGTCTTCTAGATTTCACTACCCAAAATTCTAGTTAGTGCTCTTTAGTCAGAAAGTGATTTTAGAGGAAAGCAATCAAAAAGGAACATGTCAGGATCTCAGGACCCAGGGTTTTGCTGAGGGGCAATATGTTTGTGTTGATGTTCTCACAGTCAGTCAACAAATTGTGATATTACACAATACATAGTTACCATAATTGAGAAAAATGGGGTTTTTTTGTTACACAATCTGTTGACAGTCGTGTGAGAGAGTTAATGTTTCTTCCACAGTGAATTACTGTGAGTAAGAAGGAAAGGGACAGTGAGGTTTGTGCTTCTGTTTGAATTACTGCAAACTAAAAATATAACCTAAAAATCCTGTCCTTAATTTCCTTATTCCTAGATAAAGTTCCTGTTCTCCGTCCCTTTCAAATTGCTGCTGCCTTCAGGAAAATGTTGTATGTTGTTTGCACAGTCAGTCTGTCTTGTTAGTCAGATAGCAAGAAAAAACCAAATTCTAAATGCATGTTGGTGACCTCAGGAGTTTTCAGCAAGCTTCTAGATCTTATTGTCCTGTGTTGTTAGTCACTTCAGACTCCTCAGGACAAGGCAATGAATCAGCAAATCTGGCTTCGTACTAGAGCATCTTGCTGGCTGGATGCCATTGTGTGATTAACCAAAGGCAGTGCCAGCACAGAGGCACCAGGCAGTCTACTGGTTTTGCAGACTAAGGGTGGCAGTGGTTGTAGCACTGAATCAGTCATCTTTCTGTCAGGCGGTGTCACTTAAACCACACAAACTCCCAGATGATGAAAACCAGACTGCGCTGTTTGAAGGCGCATTGTACTCCTTACTACTCTTTATCTCCACCTGCTGGAGTTTGCTCCAAATATTCCGAATTCCAACCTATTTCTCAGAGGGTTAAATACAAAAAAACCCCTGCTACACAACTGTGATACACAAATACCAGCAATGGTTACAAGAAAGCCTTAATTGGATGTGAATAGAAATTTGAGGATATGGGCATAATTTCAAAATGTTAAAAAGTTGCAGATAGACTTTTTCTGAACCAGTATTTCAACTTACTTTTTGAAGAGTTTTAATGTCTATGTTTATGGTTTCCCATTAGAAAACAATAGAAAATGAAGAAACTAATTCAAAGGAAAATATACTGAAAAGGCATTTTTTTTGTGTGTGTTTGAGGAAGTTTTCTTCTAGAGCAGTTAATTATTTAGCATTGTGGATTTTTTTTCTGAAATGTTAAAAGCTAGTACTCATTTTTGTATCTATAATATTTACAAACAAATAGTACATGTAAATAAGATTCTTTTGATTTGAATATATTAAGAAAAATTTAAACTAAATGATATCCCAAAGCTTGGTTTGATGGATATACATGAGTTTCAGTGAGAGTATTTAAAAATATGTCTGATGTACGAGATTTAGGTGAAGAGAAAGTAAACTTAAAGAATAATTTATTCGTGTACTCTGACAGATATCTGTGGTTTATTTATCTCTTGTATGAAAGTGTGTTGTATTGCATAGGCTCACTGCTTTTGAATTTTCCATCACCTTTGCTCATACATTTTTTAGGACTCAATTTTATCATTAGAGTAGGAGGTAGCTGTTATAGAAGATTATGGTTGTAATAGAAGAGATTTAGTATTGATGGCTGTGAGGAATATTAGCCTTTAATCCAAGCTTCACAATTATTGTTGGTTCACTGATGTGGGATTAATATCAATAGATTCAATCCTGATTTTTGGCTGGGGAAATCTACTTTTTCTACGTCGTGGACCCAGGCACTAAGTCCTAGGCTGCTGTGCAGAATCACTGCAATGAATACAATGTTGTCCACACTGTGTTTTCAGCTTGACTGGAGGCGACAGAGAAGTATACAAAGTGCTCTGAGTACACAGTGAGAGGATTTCATGACTTGGTGCCTCCTTGCTGATTTTGACAGCTGTTCGGTCCTTCTGGGGGATCATTGAGGGCACACATTATGGCAAGACTAAATGTATGAATTTCCAGACTCTGGAAGCATTGCAAAACAAATATCCTGAATGACCTCTTTCAGTCTTGCAAGTGCTATTGGTTACACACATTCTAAGTTCCATAGGAAGTGATCTGAGTTTGGCTCCAAGACCCTTATGAAGCAATGACTTTGGTTTTGGCTTTTAATTTTTGAAAAAAACCTTGCTTGTTAGCAAAGTTGCCTGAATTAGTGCTGAAATAAAAGCATTTTAATGAAAGTTTGCCTAGGATCAGTACTGTATCTTTGCTAAGGAGACACAAGAATATGGAATCTGGTGAAGAGGTAAGCATTGATGGAGAAATCATGAGTACAGGTTTTTTAAGCAAGAAAGATGGTAATTTTTGAGAACTTTTTCATCCTGTTAAAAAAAAAAAAAAAGAAAAACTTTTCATAACTGAAAAGACTAGTGTTTAGCAGGAGTTAGAAGATATTCTTCTCTGTAGACCCGTGATATGGATTCTCTCTGAGATTCAGGTTCAGAAGATCTTATTAAAATTTATTGTCACTGGATCTGAATCCAAGTAGTGAATTAAACTCTTTGGAGAACATGTTCAGCTAACACAGAATAAACCATATCAAACAATCAAGTTTCTGTGATCAGGAAATGCATTATGCTATAGCATTCATGTATGAGATATGTATTTTTCATAGCACATCATTCATAGAGTATGGAACATTTCATTTTGTTATGATGAATCATTTAAAAAAGAGAATGTGGAATGTGATGCTACAGAAAGTCTATTAGCTTAAATGTATTCACATCTGTACAATGACTTGGGGAACATCAGACAGAAGTGTTTAAATAATTGCAAAATTCTCCATTGAAACCACTTTATTCTTTATAAACTACAGTCACAATTGTATGAAAAATAGATAAAGAAGATAATTTTAAATCTGTAGATATTCATAATTTATCATAAAACCTGATAATACAGGTTTCTGGTTTGGGGCCATTGTAAGATAAATAAATTGTTTACAAAACTGTAACAACTACTGTGGGAGTTCTAGGAATATTATCAGTTTAAACATGCAGCCTCTGTAGTTTAGACCTTCCTTTTCTATAAAGTCAAGACAAAGTTGAGCCTCCAGCATGTGAATTTTCTCCATCACTGGAAACAGTCCAAGTCTAGTCATAGTGAAAAAACAATCAGAAGATGGATTGACTTTCCTGAACTAAGGAATCCAGAATTCTTGAAGTTTTGTGGTGCTTTATGTCTGGCCTCCATTTGACACTCCAAATATTCTGATCCTCATATTTTGTGTCCAGATTTTATAGATGGTTTAGGGACCCTCAAGTGGCACTAGGTGATCATGGTTAGGCATCTGAAGTCTCAGGTGCATTGTCAGACCATAAGCCAAAGAAGGACTCAGTTTAATACAGCTATATGTAGGGGACTATAGGTGATCTAAACTCCTTATTCAATCCAGACAGTTTAGTTAACTAGAAGTAGTCACCTAGTGTCAACATGTCACTTGGCTAACATATTCTCTAGAAGAACATTAGCTCATCTATTTATCTTCCATGGATACCTTGGATTCTCCAGGACACAGCCAGTTGCACAATCTATGTTTTAGCAATTTTATCCAGCCCTTACTCAATTCAGGTGATAGAATCTAGAAAGTTACACAATTGATTGGATGTTGATGTGCACATTGGGTTCCATCCAGAGACTTCTATGTAGGCATTTGTATTTATCTGTCTGTAGCTGTGAACAGAATCCCACATCCTTTATTTCTCTTAGAGGTAATTGTAGATCAAGTGATGTTTGGTGCACTTGGCAGTTTATCTGTAGGAAACTTTGATTAGTCCATTTAAGGAGGATAAAATCCTTTCTCTCAAACACTTAAGAAATTAAGAAAACCAAACAGGAAGGCAACAAAGAGAAAGTGTGTGTGGGAGAGTGAGAGAAAGAAAATAATGAAAGAAGGAATAAAGAGGAAGAAAGAAAGAGGGAGATAAGAAAAGAAACGTCAACATGTATGAGCACACACACTTGTATTTGTGAATATGTGTGTGTGCATGCACATTTGTGTATGTGTTTGAAGTCTTCATAAGTACAGAAAAGCTTCTACTGTTTTGAAACAGACACAAACACTGTCAAGTCATTCAGGATATGTAAAAGCTTATGTTAGTGTCCTGGAGCTATTAACTTTGCCTTAAACACTTTGTTGAACAAATGTCTCCTACTTCCCCAAGGAACTAAGCTTAACTTGACATCCACAACATTTATGTATTTATCTCTAATCTCCTTATGAGAAACATAAGTTTATCACTTGCTGCTCTTACTATAGTACTTATTGTTGTTTAGTGTTTGTATTTTCATGTTTTATTGTAGCTTATATGATTTGGTACTGAGACAAAAAGCAGACTGTTTGGGTAACTGCAGGTCTACTACTAATGAGAGCATCTTCCCTCACTGAAGTGCAGTCTTGCTATAGATATCAAAGGGAAAAGGAACATAGCAGTAAGAAAGCAGCAAGTGAAGGTGAAGCCACTTTTTAAAGCACAGTTAGGATGGGGAAAAAAAAAAGGATGAAACCTACTAAACTCCTTCGAGATGGTAAGTAAAATTTAACTCTCTACTGATAATCATGGGAGAGACACTGATTTTATGGCAGTGAAATCACTATCTCTCTCCCTCTCAACCCCTCCATGTTCCACAGGATACTTTTCTTTCTTTTCTACTTGGGCTGAAACTGCCTTATCAACTTTCTACCTTTTTTTCCTCTTCCTCTAATTACATCTCCCCTGCTCTACCATCACCAACTGTCTTTACTCTCAAAAATGGTCTAATTGTTAGGTATCTAACTACATTCTGGGGCATTGGCCTCTACTAGTATTCAGTTTTTTAAGTTATTTCAGACCTGAAAAAGGGACTACATGTCTGAAAGTGTATCTAATTTCTCCAGGCACACCAGGTGGTAGAATAAAAGGTACAGTGCCTGCCTACAGACCTTGTTTTGCTTTGTTAAAAGCCTCCTATGGAGCACTGGTATGAGTTCAGAATTCCCTTTACTTGAACCTGAAGTGCTGGGGAGCAAGTTTTTGACAAAGCATTATGACTCATTAGTGACTCAGAAACAGAGCTGGCTTAGACATCCCCTGGGGGATTTATATCAAGGCATTCAATATGATTGATTCACCTAGTACTAAAAGCAAGAAGTTCCTCAAGGTACCTGACAACCCTAAGAGCAGCTTCTTAAGTTGTCATCCCATAGTACTCTGCTGTGGCTCACTTCTTGTTGTTATTGGTGTCCTCTCAAATGCCAGCTTCTTCCCATTCTCAGAGTTGTTTTTAGGATATGGCAAATGCAGAGAGCACAACCAATAGTTTTTTGCCTCCTAATAGAATCACTTAAGAAAAAGAAGAGGAAAAAGTGTAGACAAATATAATCAATTTATAATAAAAAATAAAGCTGAATAAGACATGATACAGCCCTCTTGATCCTTACATAGCATTAATGTCAACACCTAACTATTTTGGTTTTCTTTTAGAAGCATCTGAATATGAGAACTTATTTAGAAAATTACTTGTTTAGCAGGGCAAAAAAACTGAACAACCAGCTACAAATAGTTCTACTTCACCTTAGAAATTACTTCTTCTAGCTACATAGTGAAAAGAAAAATTAAGTACATTCTTTCTCATTAAGTAGCATAATGCTTGTCCATTTCTACTAAGATGAACAATTACTATTTAGAAGTCTAAAATTAATTGTCATGGTCACTACAGTGAAAGCTGCCCTTGAGCTTCACAATCCCTGCCAGCCCTGCCAATGTTCAGCATGGCACCTCTACCTCTAGGAGAAGAAAGTTATAATCAACATGTTCCAGAAACCTACTGAATCACTTCTACAATGCTGCATTCCATTTACCAATTTTGGCTACACTCTTCTTAACCCCCCTAGGGCTTNCAGGCACAACTCCATGCTGGTAATTTACACAGAGGGTGACTACCCTTCTTCTTCTCCCCTGCCTGCCCTTCCTGAAGAGCCTGGATCCTCCTATTCCAGCATGCCAGACACCCAACCAAGTCTTTTTCATGCCAATTAGATTTATACCCTTGCAGATGTGTACACATCTCTTATCTCCTCTTGTTTATTCCCCATGCTACATGGGTTTGCACAGAAGCATTTAAGTTGGGCTTGGGCTCCACATAAATCTGACTTACTGGCTGCAGTGGCTGCTATTCCTTTGTGCTA
>VZTY01003334.1:2695-13218 GCA_013400935.1 Turnix velox
TGGCAGGGGGGTTGGAACTCGACCTTTAAGATCCCTTCCAACCCAAACTATTCTATGATTCTAAAATCTCCTGCTTTCTGTATTGTAGAGGGTATAGAATAATACAGCAAACATTCTAAATATTTTCAATCCTAATTCTCATCTGCAAAGGGGAAATGAAATCCACCTGAAAGCTGCCAGAAATAGTGTGTGGTGCTGAGGAACTGCTTTAATTTAGTCATAAAACCTCAGCATCTTCCCTGAAGTAACATTCATCAGTTTGTTTCTCCATGGTTGGGAGTGAAATTGGCCCTGAAAAAGCCAGTAAATAAACTTCAAGGGTTTCTTTAGTACAAAATTTAAATTTCTTACTCCAGTGAATTGATGATCTGCCTCCCGTTTTCAGTGTTATTGATTGGATTTGGGTTTTTTAAATAAATCATGGTAGATCCATGCAACTTCCATGCAGTGTGTCAGCTTGGCTGATGGTGTTTGACAAGAACTGATTGGTGTTTAAAGAACATTTTAAGCCTGAGTTAATTCCCTGTTTACTACAGGAAAAGTGTCATTCAGTTTATTGGAGGCTCAATAATATTGTAACAAGTCAATTATTTAAAATGCACTGGGGCAGTTTCTTTTTCAGTTTGATTTTTAAATTAACCTGAAGGTTTTTCTGCAAGTTGTGGAAACAGCTGTAGCTTATTTTATCNTAGGTTTTTCTGCAGGTGGGAACAAGTTGTAGAAACAGCTGTAGCTTATTTTATCTAAGATTTAATAAATGAAGATTAAGTGTTTTACATGTAGGCTTTGAAATACAAGGGTTATTTATGAGTTATTTATGTGTTTTTTCAGAGGTTCTTTTATTTATTTGATATTTTGTTGATTCTTAGGAAATGATTGAAAGGAATCAAAGTGAAACTTTGTATTTTCTTACAGGCCTATGTGGTTCCTTCTTTATAAGATCCATATTTGTCTTAAAGAAGCAGATTTCACTTGTGGGTTTTCTCTAAAGCTGGATGTTGTCTGGGGCTGATTTTGGACAGAGCAGGTGTGCTGAATGGGCTGAAAAGGAATAAATAGGATACAATAAAAGGAATAAATAGGATAAAATAAAAGGAATAAATAGGATAAAATAAAAGGAATAAATAGGATAAAATAAAAGGAATAAATAGGATAAAATAAAAGGAATGTTTTCTGCTCTGGCTGCCCTGAAAAGCTCCCTGTGGCTGGAGTCAGCACCTCTGTCTTGATCATACAATGGTTTGGGTTAGAAGGGAACTTAAAAATCATCTAATTCCAAACCTCTTCCACTAGACCAGGTTGCTCAATGGCCTTAAACACCTCCAGGGACTGAGGAGACATCCACCCTCCCTCCTGACAACCTCTCCCAGTGTCTCACCACCCTCACAAAATCCAAATTAGGCAAAATTCTGTCCTTAAATAATTTATTGAACATCTTAAAGGAAGATGAATGGTGAATTGAAGTAGATGGATATTGCTAAAGACAGTTTTGCTTGTTATCATCTTACTGGGTGAGTGTCAACCTCCTGTCCTGCCTCTCCCCCTGCCTGCAGGCCTTCTGTGGCTTCTCTCGACCCAACGTCCCACCTCAGCACCTCTCTGCCATTGCCACGGGGAACTGGGGATGTGGTGCCTTTGGAGGGGACTCCCGACTAAAAGGTACATTTCACAGCAATTTCTTAATATCTAAGTGGATCAACTCACATTTTGATTCCTTGCTTAATATTTGTTTTAATATTCCAGTACACTTTCTGGTTTTGTTTGAATCAAAGTTCAAGAATTTGATCCAAGAATTGGAATAAAAGGTGAAGTGTCCATAGAAGTGGTGTTTTACTTTTCATATTCAGGCTTTGAATGAACAATACATTAGTAATAATCAAAAATAATAAAATAAATAATAAAATAATTAGTAAAAATAAAAATAATAAAAATACCTTCATAAGGATGCCTTAAACAACACTAATGCCTTAAAGCAATAAAAATTTCTTAATAAGGATGCCTTAAACATCCAGATGCAGGCTGATTTGGGGATAAAGTCTGAGGCAGGTAGGAGATGGTGCAATTCCAAGTTTACAAGGACCTGTGGCTGTGTTTTGGAAGGTTTCAGTGCCACATGATAGTTCCCAAAAGAACATTTTCATGCTGATTCTCAGTCAAATGAAAGTTTTGACCTATCTGGAGCAATCTTTGTAGATTAAGGCTAAAATTCTTATCTCTGCAAAGCTGTTTTTAAAGTTCCTGATAATTTGCAAGGGTTCACAAAGGTGCTGGTGGTGCTGAATCCTTGCTGCATGCCAGAGAGGTTCCCACTCCCCCACTCATGCCCTCTCTTTCCTGATTTCCCTGCCCTGTCACTCACTTCCTCATGTTCTTTTTATTTTTAATTGGAGTATTTCTAATGTGGCAGATAGCACACGCCTGCATTCATCTTCCCCATGAAGTGGAGAAGTGATGGCTCCTGACATGTGAATTGATGCCCCAAATTTGCATTTCTCTTGTTTTCAAACACTGGGGGGAGAGGGTTTTAAATTTACTTTTTCTGAAGAGCTTTAGTTGCATTGAGACAAACAACCACCAGGCTGCCAGACTCATTCCTTTTCTTTGCTGCTGTGTTTCATTCATTGAGCAGCTATTTTTTTTTTATTCTCAATACTCATTGATTTCCTAACCACTGGCTTTTGATTTCCATTAGATGAGGAACTGCCCTTGGCAGCTCATTTTAGATGAGGAGTGGTGCTGGCTGCAAGGTCTGATGGAACTTGATGATGATGATGATGTTAGGAAGGTTTAAATACTTGGATTTGCATAAGATGTCCCCTTAGATCTTGGAAAATCCCATGGATTTTTTTTTAATGTGTGGTTTATTGATAAAAATACAGTTAATCTGATCTGAGCTGTTGCTTATTCCACACTAGGTGGGACTTTGGGGCCAGGGATTGCTCAGAGGAGTCCTCCATCTCCACATGACTCACCCCAAACCTGGAGTTGAAGCCATTTGGGGGGGCAGCCCCTAGGAGAAGCCCTTCCTCTGACACATGTGGGGACAGTTGGGTCCTCAGGGGTTTGTTTTATGCTTCTGTCCCCTTCCCTGTGTGGCAGAGGAAGGCCCAGCCATTCATTCAGCTGTAGGAGATCACATGGGGTGGGTGGAAGGGGTGTCCCTCCCATCCCCTAAACCTCAGGCTCTGTTGCTTTCCCTGGGCTGCTCCTTTCTGCATCAATAGGGTGAAAATTTCTCTTTTTGCCAGGTACCATCAATGTCCAGCACTTTGTGAAACTCTATTTTTGATGGAAAGTTTAACCCTCATTTCATAAAATTTCTGGCAATTCAAACTAAGCAGTTCAGGGCATTTCTGATAGAGCAAATAAAGCCAAGCTGCATTGTGTTTGTTTGGAATGAATAATGGGATTCATTAGGTTGTGCTCCCCAACACAAGCTACTTAATTACACCCTGGAAAAGCTGAACCACTGAAGCTTCAGTTGTTTAATTAAAACATCATTCCCAAATTGAGATTAATTTCATGTAGTGGCTGTGTGATTGTTTGCTCTGAGCTTGGGCTGGGTGTTTTCTCCTCCATCATCCCCTCTTTGTGTTTTCTCCTCCATCATCCCCTCTTTGTGTTTTCTCCTCCATCATCCCCTCTTTGTGTTTTCTCCTCCATCATCCCCTCTTTGTGTTTTCTCCTCCATCATCCCCTCTTTGTGTTTTCTCCTCCATCATCCCCTCTTTGTGTTTTCTCCTCCATCATCCCCTCTTTGTATTCTCTTGTTTCAGCCTTAATACAGATGCTGGCAGCTGCTGAGGCTGGCCGTGACGTGGTCTATTTCACCTTTGGGGACGTGGAGCTGATGAGGGACATTTACAGCCTGCACACTTTTCTCTGTGAGAAGGGACAAACTATTGGTGAGCTCTGAGAAACCTTTGCCTGCAACAAAGAGGCTTTTTGCCACCTCTGTCAGTGCCAACTGCCCAAGAAGAATTCCTCCCATCAAATCCTGATTTCTGGGATTATTTGTGGAACTTTTCCGATTTGGGGTCAGGGCACCATGGTAGAAGACTTGTAGAAACCCTGTGTGACTCACTTGCTGGTTGTGTTATGGAGTTTGGGAAACGTGGAGTAGACAGAAGGTTTGCAAAAGTTTTTATTGTAACTGAAAATGCAAAAAAAATTTTAAAAAGGGGAAAAACTGCTTCTGCAGCCTTGATTTAGGTTTGTCTTTTAGTGGTTCTGCTTTGATCCTCCAAGAGGAGTCTGTGGCCAGATGTGTCCCTCACAGGGAAGAATTTTTCTTCTCTCCATCCTGAATCTCCCCTCTTCCAGTTTACATCTGGTATTTCTACTCCTTCCATCCCATATCCTATAAAGTCCTACCCCAGCCTTTCTGTAGCCCCCTCCAGGTACTGAGGAGTCAATCTGAGTCCCCCCTGAGCCTTCTCTTCTCCAGACTCAACAACCTTCAGCCTCCTTATCCCATTATTTTACCTTTTAATACTATTTCTTTTTGTTTTTTAGGGGACATTTATAGGCTGTTGCTGAGATACTACAACGAGGAGTGCAGAAGCTGTTCCACTTCAGGACCAGAGGTGAAACTCTACTCCTTCATTTACAGCAACGTCCAGTCTTACACAGATTCTACTGACGATGAGGAGGAGGATGAAGACAAAGGGTTGTGCTTTGAGGATTAAAATAAATGGATTTGATGAGGATATTGTTCATCTCCTCCCACTGGGGTTTCCTTTGGAGCTGCTGGGTGCAGTGTGTGAATTGGCTCTGCTGAGTGGTTCCATCTAACACCCAAAAGAAGCAAAAACTCACCTTTGAGAGAAGATCTTTTGATGTTTTCATCCAGGAAAACCTTGTCTACGTGGAAAAGACTTGCTAAATCTGGTCTGTGCTGTGTCTGATTGGGCAGGGTGTTGTGCTACTCATTTCTCTTTCAGTCAGGAGATTGCTGAAAGACTTTCTGAGATTTCCCCGTACTCCTTTGCCTTTATTTTTTGGAGATCTTTTGTGGATTTCTCCTGTAGGCTTTAGAGCTAGAGTACAGCCCTGGAACTCCTGGGGGAATTTCAGAGAGAAGCCTCACTGAAAATTGGCATCATTTGGTTACAACTGCCACAGAACCTTCATTGTTCTTATCAACCCCTCATTAATTTCACTTAAATTATCCTGGGTTCCATCTATTTTTTTAAATAAATGGTTAAAATAGAAAGGGAGAGCTGCAGTGCATCCAACAACTGCTTTGTTTTGTTGCATCAGAGGTGAAAATTAGCCTGAGGATGCTGAGGAGAAAATGTGAGGGATTTTTGCTGGTGATTCCTGGAGGTGGCACCACCTGAGGCTTCTCAGGGTTCTCTCCCCTTGGTGATACAACTTGATTTCAGGGCTGGTTGTGTGTGAACAGTTCTCCTCTCTCTCTGCCCTAGCTGGGACTGTGAGATCCTCATGGGATGAGTGAAGGGAATGGAAATGAGTGGCAGGAAAGTCTCTGGGCTACAGAGGAGAATTTTGGGGTGGTTTTAGGAGTTTTCTCAGCTGTGTTTTTAGGGTTTGGAGAGGTGTGAGGAGCTATGCACAACCTGTGCTCTCAGGACTTCTGGGAATATCAAACTGACATCAGTAATTCACACAAAGCTGCAGATACACCTGGGAGAACTTTCTGGGGTGTGTGACAGGGTGAATAGAGTGAAAGGCTTGGCTGGTGGTAGCTTAAACCCAATTTAAGCCTCTTCTGTGTTACATCTTCTAAGTGTTGCTGTTCCCAGCTCAGCAATAGAGTAGCAGGAATGTGGGGAGCTGAAGCTCCAGGGTCAGCAAATCCTTTGGGATAAATCCTCATCCTTTGGCAGATGTGGGATAAATCCTTTCCATCCCTGAACAGTGTGTGGCAGTTGGTCTGGGTCCTTCAAATCCTTCAAAAACACCTGGAGAGTGTTGCACCTTTGTAGTGTGGAAGTGTCACTTNACCTAGAGTACAGCCCTGTAACTCCTGAAAATTGGCATCATTTGGTTACAACTGCCACAGAACCTTCATTGTTCTTATCAACCCCTCATTAATTTCACTTAAATTATCCTGGGTTCCATCTATTTTTTTAAATAAATGGTTAAAATAGAAAGGGAGAGCTGCAGTGCATCCAACAACTGCTTTGTTTTGTTGCATCAGAGGTGAAAATTAGCCTGAGGATGCTGAGGAGAAAATGTGAGGGATTTTTGCTGGTGATTCCTGGAGGTGGCACCACCTGAGGCTTCTCAGGGTTCTCTCCCCTTGGTGATACAACTTGATTTCAGGGCTGGTTGTGTGTGAACAGTTCTCCTCTCCCTCTGCCCTAGCTGGGACTGTGAGATCCTCATGGGATGAGTGAAGGGAATGGAAATGAGTGGGAGGAAAGTCTCTGGGCTACAGAGGAGAATTTTGGGGTGGTTTTAGGAGTTTTCTCCAGTGTGTTTTTAGGCTTGGGAGAGGTGTGAGGAGCTGTGCACAACCTGTGCTCTCAGGACCTCTGGGAATACCAAACTGACATCAATAGTTCACACAAAACTGCAGATACACCTGGGAGAACTTTCTGGGGTGTGTGACAGGGTGAATACAGTGAAAGGCTTGGCCGGTGGTAGCTTAAACCCAATTGAAGCCTCTTCTGTGTTACATCTTCTAAGTGTTGCTGTTCCCAGCTCAGCAATAGAGTAGCAGGAATGTGGGGAGCTGAAGCTCCAGGGTCAGCAAATCCTTTGGGATAAATCCTCATCCTTTGGCAGATGTGGGATAAATCCTTTCCAGCCTGGAACAGTGTGTGGCAGTTGGTCTGGGTCCTTCAAATCCTTCAAAAACACCTGGAGAGTGTTGCACCTTTGTAGTGTGGAAGTGTCACTTAGAAGGTGACAAACACAGCAGCAGCTTCAGGGTTTCTTCCTGCTCTTCCCACCAGCTGAAGTTCTCATCACTTAAAGGAGAAGATTTGGGCTGGAATTTCAGGCCTTTTTCCTCTGTTTGCTGCTTGTGTCCTCAAGAGTTGAGCTGAAATCTTTCCTCCTGGTGTTTCAAACTCTGGCAATATATTATAAAACTCTGTTTTTATGATAAACTCTTAATTGGGAGTTTGGGTTGAGCTGTTCTAGTGCTTCTAGATGCATTTCCATCCTAAACCCACCCTCTTCATTAAGGCTGGAAAAGCGAAATTGGTGCTATTGCCAACCCTCCTTCACCTTAGTACTCAGGATTTCCCTCTAGGAAGGGTGAATAGAATTTTTTCCTTTAAACAACTGGAAGAAAAATCTAGCAAAAAGCTTTAGGTGTCTGGATAAAACCTGCCCTTGATCCTAAAGAATTCATTCTAATAATTTTAAATATTCCATCCTCGTTATAGTGCAATAGGGGTTGTCTTTGTGAAAGGGAAATGATTTGCCAGGTGTGAAAAATGTACCAAAATGAGAAGGTGTAAAATTCAACTGTAGAAAAGAAAAAACAAAACCATATTTTAATTTTGAGAGTGTCTGAAGATCATATTGTAGAGCTTTTGCAGCCTCAGGTGTCCCCAGGATGATCCCAGGTATTTTCTGCTGTCTGTATCTTCGCTGAGAGCTGAGAATTTTCCAGTTTGGAGAAGAAAGAGTTTTATTTGAGATAATTCTTTAGGGTAAGTTCACTCTACAGGTTTTTTTCCCCCCTTCTCCTCTATGAAATCTGGTTGTGTGGGCAGCAGAGAAGGAAAATAACAACTATTTCTATTTTATGTGATAAAGAGTGATCTCTCCTCCATTCTGCTCCCTGTCCTGGACCTTTTTAAAGGGCAGTGCTGTAACAACACTTTAATTTCAGACAGGATGAAGCTTATCTGTTACTTGGTTCTTTTAAGGGGTGTTTTTGGGATTTTTTTTCGAAGCAAAATAGCCCAGAATTAAAACTGACCTGTGGTGTCACATTCCCATGATTTTCTAGTTCAATAAAGAGCTAAAAGTGCCCACAATGCTGCATCAGCCCAAGCAGGTGCTCCTCTTCTCTCTCTCTTTTTTCTCTCTGTTCATAAACTCTTGGCCAAGATGGTTTTTTTTTTATTTGGAGATGGATTTTGGTGCTTTTTCTGAAGTGGGAGGGGCTGAGGGTTCTCTTTGCACAGTGGAAAAGCTCCACTTTTCCTAGAAAAACCTATTTATGGAGTATTCTGGGTGTTTTGGGTTTTTTTTTGTGGTTTTGTTTCTTCCTTACTTCTTTTTTCTGCAATATGATTTCAAATAAATCAACTTCCTACCAAAATGTTTTTATTTTATACTTTTTAGCAGCTGAACAGAGAAGAAGAAGAGGCAGGGAGTGTGTGTGACTGTTGCCTCCTGGTTGTGTCTGGGGTGTTCTTTGCTGCTGTACATATTAATTTATAAAGTGTTGGAAGTTTCCCTCCTCTCCTCCTGAACTTTACAGTTAATGCACCATGATATTCTAGTGACTTTTTTCTGGCCCTGTATGCTAATGTTTACATGAGGTTTGGGTTTTTTTTGTAGGAATATGATTAAAAAATTGCAGACTGAGATGCTGGTGTGTGGCTCTGGCTTGTGACACTTCCCCAGGCAGTGACACTCACAGCAACACACACTGCACAATGTTTAGCAAGTGTGAGAAAGTTAAAAATGTGGCTGTTTTGACACAAAAGACAGTCAGGAAACTACTAACTAGTGACTACAGTCAGTCCAAACTACAAACTACTGACTGCAGTCAGTCCAAACTAGTGACTGCAGTCAGTCCAAACTACTAACTAGTGACTGCAGGCAGTCCAAATTACTAACTAACTAGTGACTGCAGGCAGTCCAAACTACTGACTGCAGGCAGCCCAAACTCCTAACTAACTACTGACTGCAGGCAGTCCAAACTACTAACTACTGACTGCAGGCAGTCCAAACTACCGACTAACTACTGACTAACTACTGACTACAGGCAGTCCAAAGTACTAACTACAACATGAGGATGCTCTGGCTGCTGGTTTATCTCAGCCCCAGAGAAACTAGTTGGGGTAGCTTGTGCTTTCAAGGTGCTGGTTGTGGTGACCCCTCAATGAGACAGTGACTGAGAATTCCCAGGGCTCAGGATGTGGAGCCAGATTTAACCCCCTGCAGTCCCAGCTCAGTGAAGTCATTGCCACATACAAAGTGAGGATTGCTCATTAAAGGCCATAAACACATCCTCCTGCCTCTATTTTTCAGGGCTGCAGAGTTCCACACAGACCTGTGAGGGGGTTTCACTGCAAAAAACCAATCTCAAAGTCATTTATTAACAGCTTGAGTCTATCCCAAGGTCAGGTGTAATCAAGATTTGAGGCAAAAAGGGGGAAGGAGGGTTTGTGCTTGTTTAAATCAAACAGGAACTAGGTTAGCCTTGAAACCTTTCCAACTACTTGGGGTCAAAAAGCTTTTCTCCCAGGCAAAGGAGGTTCCTCCTCTCACTCAAGGGGGTGAAATCCCTTCCAAAACCAACACGCACAAGGTGCAGCTTCAGCTGTTTCCTGCTCTTGAATGCCAGGGACTGACAAGTCATTTAAAAGCTTCAAAAACTTTAAAGAAAAAAAATAGTGAAAAGATTTATTACCCCTGATAGTGAATTGGATGAGTTTAGGAGGGACTTGGTTGTCATTAAAAACAATTAGCAACATGGAAGAATTAGAAGCCTCCCTTTTCTCAAAGTTAAAAGTTACAGTGCGCTGAATCCTTGCCCAGAACCACCTTTTTTGGTGGTTTTTTTTTTACTTTCACCTCAAAATGCCAAAGCTTTGCTTTTCCACACACCATAGAATCAAAACCATCCCTCATTCCCCACCCACCTTCAGTAATTCTGAATGAAAATGCCACTTTGTTTGTGTGAGAGCCATTTATGACAGAGATTAAGTCATGAAATTTATACTTCTGGCATCTTATTAATGTTCTTCTGCTGTAAAAATCCCTCAGGCAATGGGAGAAATAATGACTTAAAGCTGCAACAGCATAATTACCTTCCAGTGCAGGCATTTGGAAGGTAGAATTAACTCTGGATTTTGAAAATATGATTTTTTTTTAGGATCATATTCTCAATGTAGGAGAGGGTGAAACACTTGGAATTAATTTATTTCCATAACATTTTGATTTAGATTAAATCAATTTGGGGCAAGAAGAGGAGTTGTGGCTTTACCTGCTTGGATAAATTTCATCTTTTCATACCCAGCAAAGAAATTTCATTGCTCTGAAAGCTTGAACATTAAACTGCTCCTCTTAGGTACTCAAAAAGATTTAAAAAAATGGTAAAGAGTAACAAATATCATGATTTTTATACCAGTTATTGGATTTACGACCAAATAAAGAGTAACAAATGTTATGATTTTTATACCAAGTATTCAATTTACCACTAAATTAAGAGTAACAAATAAAAAAGGGGGTAAAGAGTAACAAATGTTATGATTTTTACACCAATTATTTGATTTACCACTAAATTAAGAGTAACAAATGTCATGATTTTTACACCAATTATTCGATTTACCACTAAATAGAGTAACAAATGTTATGATTTT
>VZTY01003339.1:0-10812 GCA_013400935.1 Turnix velox
ACCTGCTGCTCACACTTGTCTTGCTGCAACCCAGCATCTAGTTGGGCTTCTTGGCTGCAAGTGCACACGTAGTGCTGCTTGCCATAGCTAGTATAGTCCTCCTTTCTTAGTCTTTCTGCCACTGTCACCCCTCTGCTTTGGTTCCACTGTTCCCATTTATTACATTTAAAAACTTGAAGTTGTTGTTATTGACAGAGGGAGGTGATTGTTGGTATTCAATTTGGTGTTACTGTGAGTAGGTGTTCTCAGAGCTGAAGTGTTAATGCCAAGTTGTCTTCTCAGGTTCTGCCTCATGACGTCCTGGTGATGGAGTCGGGAGAGCTGTCAGAGCTAGGAAAGACATACATCCCTCCCCGTGTCCTTCATGAGGCTCTTTGTGTCATCTCAAGTGTGGCAGGGCACGATGTGGATTCAGATGAGCCAGAGAAGCTGGCTCTGGAGATGCTGTTGGTGAGCCATCATCCATCTGTAGGTAAGTGAAGGGACAGGAGCACCCTCATGGCCCCTGTGTAGGGTTTTCATCTCACTTTTTTGTTTTATTATATTATCTACCTGCTTCATATTTATTATGCTCATTTCTTCTTCTTGGTAGTGGCAGTGCAGCCAGGTCTTTGGCCAACCCTCCTCATCAAGATGAAGATAGATCCCCAGGAATTCATTAGCAAACATCTGAATTACATACTGCCCAGGATCACTGCTTACTCTCCAGAGAACCAGGTGATAAACTGCAGCTTGCCTTCTCTTAGTTTTTGGACATAATTTGGAACAGAATTTTTTTGGGAGAGGTTAAGTACTGTCTGGTCTGTAAGGAGGAAGATGTGTCTAAAAGGTGAGGAAAAAGCAGGTTCTAAGAGAATGTCTCTAGTGAAAAGGAACTGGGATTTAAGGGTAGAAGCAAGTAGAATTCTAGACAGTGTTCAAGTACCCAGGGAACAAGGAATTGGAACATAAAATGAACTCCCTCAACAGGACATACTTTTTAAAGACAATTTCAAGGAATGTTGCTTACAGTGGTTTTTTCCTTTGTTTCCATGGTAGTCATCTATGAATGCAGTGGGATCTCTCTCTGTGCTCTCACCTGGCAGAGTGCTCCCACAGCTCATCAGCATTATCTTAGTGTCCATGGGGAATCCAGCTCTCTGTCAGGTTACTCGAGAGGAATTTGCCATCATGAAGACTCCAGAGGGAGAACTGTATGACAAATCTATAATACAGAGGTAAGACTTAATTATTCCTTTTCTGTGTGCCCCTGGGCATTGGTTGCTGCTGGTGGGGAAGTGTGTTTGCCAGATGCTCTTTCTGGAGAGGAATTACTGCATTTGTGTGCCTGGATCTTAGTCCCAAGCTGTGCTGATTTTTTTTTTTCACTGGTTTTCCTCAGTGCTCAGCAGGATAGTATGAAAAAGGCTAACATGAAGAGGGAAAACAAAGCCTATTCCTTCAAGGAACAAATCATTGAGCTGGAGCTGAAGGAGGTGAGTTGCTGGGAACAGAAAAGCCAGGCTGGTGTTAGAGCCTTCAACTGTTTTCATCTGTTTTGTTCCATAGCTTCTGGTGTGTACACTTCTACATGTGTACACTGCTGGGAAGGGTTCTCTGGACTTCATTTAGATATTTAACATTTAGATATTGCAAGAGTTTCTTTCATCTCCATTTGTATCAACTTATGAGGTATTCTCCATGCTTGCTCATGTTTTTTTTCTCTCTGTCTCTTGTTCAGGGTATCTCATGTAACTTTTTCGAAAAGGCTTGTTAAATAGGTGCTCCACTTAAGAGTGAGAGGCTTTGGAGAATGTTGTTTTAAAAGTAAATCAAAAAAACCCAAACAATGTGTTCAACTCCGTTTTCTACCTAGTTAAGGTTTCTACCTGATTAATAATGTCCCTGCCTCTCTGTTGCAGGAGATAAAGAAGAAGAAAGGAATAAAGGATGAGGTGCAGCTGACCAGCAAGCAGAAGGAGTTGATGCATGCTCAGCTGGAAAGGGAGTCTCAGATAAGAAAACGCCTGAAGAAAGTGAGTTTTGATGATTGTCTTTGCCAACTCTGCAACTCCCTGTGACCCAAGTCATTTTGATAAATGGAAAATGGAGCGTTGTAGAGAGTATTTGGCAACAAGCCATTTGTTTCTTTCAGTAGAAATTAGATCTAGCATTTTTTTTTCCCTCCTATGAAATTCTTATGGGAACCTTTTGAATTGTTTCTCTTGCAGCTTGATAACGAGCTGGAAACAGCCCTGGGACTCCTGGACATCCTTATAAAGAGAAAACCTGTGGGGCTGACTCAGTACATCCCTGCTCTCATCAAAGCCTTCTTGCCTCTTTTTCGGTCACCTTTGGCTGCTCCAAGGATTAAGAAACCTTTCCTTTCCTTATCTTCCTGTGTCATGCCTGCTCGACTGAAAACCTTTGGTTAGTATTTGCAGTTGCTATTTCAGCTTTGTTTTACCTGCAGGACAGTGGAAATCCTTGCTATTGCAAGTTGTGGATCTTAACCTTGTACTGCAGACAGCCAAGAGGGAAAAACTACTCTGGAGTAGTGCTTAGGGAGATCCTGCTGCTGAATTGGGCTGAGTCCAAAAATAAAGAGTTGTCTGGTCATGGTGACCACCTCTCAGGAGCATTTGGGACTGTTTTGCCTCTTGGATTTTGGAGGATGTGAGTGTAACTCAGACAGATGTGAAGAAAGCTTCCCCTTGAGACCACCTCGGGGCTGTGCTGCATTGTGCTCCTTCTGCTGCCTGGGTTGTTGCCTGGAGCATTGTTATAATTCCTGTGCTTTTGTTGTTCCTCTTTCTCTCAAGAAATGTTCACTTTTAGCCCTCTCATGGATTCTTTATTCTTTCGTACCAGGTACCTTAGTGTGCCATGTGACCTTACGCATGATGAAACCGGAATGTGAATTAGATGAATCCTGGTGTCAGGAAGAGCTGCCCACTGCTGTGAACAGAGTTGTCAGCTTGCTGCATGCCCACACCGTTCCTGGCCGAGCAGGCAAGGGAGAACCAGGTAAAGAACACGGAAGATCCTCTGACACCCCCAGCAATAATTCTTTGACCTGTTTTTGTGGCTTGTGTAATTTTCTTTATAGCCCAGACTTCACTTCCTTTAAAGCTGTTAATTATAGAATTGTAGAATAGTTTGGGTTGGAAGGATTAAAGATTGTTGAGTTCCAGCCCCCCTGCCATAGGCAGGGACACCTCCCACTACATCAGGCTGCTTGTTCAGCCTGGCCTTAAACACCTCCAGAGAGGGGGCATCCACAGCCTCTCTGGGCAACCTCTTCCAGTATTTCACTACCCTCATCCTAAAGAATTTCTTTCTTCTATCCAGCCTGAATCTACCCCCTTCCAATTTATATCTATTATCTCTAGTCCTCCCATCACATATCTCATTAAAAAATCCTACCCCTGACTTTCTGTAGCCCCCTTCAGGTATTGAGAAGTTACTCTGAGGTCGCCCCTGAGCCTTCTCTTCTCCAGGCTGAACAACCCCAACTCCTTCAGCCTGTCTTCACAAGGCAGTTGCTCCAGCCCTTTGACCATCTTGGTGTCCTCCTCTGGACCTGCTCCAACAGCTCAATGTCCTTCTTGTGTTGAGGATTTCAGAACTGGACACAGTAACTCCATCTGGGGCTTCACCAGAGCCCAGTAGAGGGGCAGAATTTCTTCTCTTGACCTGCTGGTTACACTCCTCTTGATGCAACCCAGGATTTGGTTGACCTTCTTGGCTGCAAGTGCACACATTCTTCCTTGTGGGTTCTTTTTTTTTGCAGTGATAGTAGTCAAAATGGTATTACAAGTATAGTAAAGTGTAGAAATGAAATAACAGCATTTTGTTCTTGAAATGGTTCATACAGAAATAATAGTAGTGAAAATGAAGGCTCCTCCTTGCCAAAGAGAGTTCCTGCTTTTCAGCACTGCTTAGTGTAAATGATTGGGTGAGATTGAATTGGAAAGACAAAATAATTGCCTGTTATCTGTGATCTCAGCAATGAAATGCCTCTGGCTTCTCCTTTGCTGCAGTTCATGAATATTTTATCCTGGCATGGTTGTAGAAGAAGCAGTTCTTCACCACTTTGTAACACAAAACCAGGCACCAATAGTTTTAACAGTGCAAGGATATGATCTTGGGTTAAAATTAACTTTTTTTTCTTGATTTTTTTTCCCCATTGGATTAGTTTCTATGTAACCATTTCCAAAGTCTGCTTTTAATGTAGTATGCAAGTACTTGTACCACTGCATTGAAGATGATGAGGAAAGAAAGGGTGGCTCTGGTTCTTCTTTAGGTAGGGACAGCTTGGATCATCTGGTGTAGGTGCAGTGATAGGAGTTCATTCAGGCTTAGGGTGTTGTCCACCATCAAGCTTGAATAAAAGTAATTTTTAAAGGAAATGTGTGATTCCATTTGGTCCCTTTCCCTGGTAGTTCAGTTCCCTTGCTGTTCTGTTGGCAGTGGCACACCTAGCAATCCACCATGTTGAACAGCACTTCAGTGCTCAACATCTCAGTGATCATTCATTGTCTCTGCTGTGCAATTTATTTCCACAAGAAGTACAAGTTCATTAACATTGCAATCCATTTTCAGGCTTATTTCCCCAAAGTAGTGGAAGTGGTTTGGACTCTCACCCTTCAAGATTTCCAGCAGTGCTTAATTAAATGAATATTTCATTTATTTTTTCACTTCTATTTCCTTTCTCTTGCAGATTCCACAGCACTTTGTTAGAGGTGTCATGTTATTCCCAAATGCTTCTTCCTCATTTTCAAATTCTTTGGAGGTGTGGTCTTGCACTATTATTTACCATGAGACCAGAAAAATACCATTATTCATTTGAATGTGGATGATAAAATTTAAGTCTTTAATTGCTGAAATACCAAGATACATTTTATAATCTTTTTTTTTGATTGTTTATTAGCAGCTACTATCTTAATAGAATGTTTATCTTCCTTCCTTCTGCATATTGGAAGAAAATTGCTTCATCTTAATATGTGGACAATAATTTTTATTAAAAAAAATACAAAAGCAAATGGATATTGGGCAAAAAAAAAAGATCCCACATGAAAGATGGAGCTTTATTTAAGCTAGTCCTGTTAGATAACTAGGACCTTGTTGTGTTTGGTATTTAATATTTCTCCTTTGAACTAGTTTTACAGCATCCATGCCCTACATAAGCTAATACTGCAATGTTGGATCTGCAGTGCTCTTCATCTGCATCTTAAAAATTTCAAATTCTCAATAGCACTGATAGGATGTAGAAGTCAAAAGGTTTCCATGGCCATCTTGTGCTTCAGGTTTAACTGGGCTAAGTGGAAGACTGTTAGGAGCATTTGTTATGTCCTGTAGCCAAGCTTATGTGACAAGGAAGTATCAAAAGCTTTTAATAGTATGAACCCAAAAGCTTTTTGGGTCTTGGAATAGAGTTAGAAGAACTTCACACTCATGAATCCAGCTAAAGAGTGGAATGATGAGTTAGCTGGGTTGGTAGGAAGTGTTTAAAGGGAATGTAGCTGGCAAATGGGTCCTTATTTTATACAAAAAACCTTCAAAAGTAAATTAGTTGAATTGTATCAGTTCTCTGTGTGGATCCATTTGCTCAGCAATAAAACTCTGTAATTATTTTTAATCTATTTTAATTTTCAGATCATACACACAATCTTAATGCACTTTAAATAATAGGAATTGTTTCACCTTTGGTTGTGTGATGGATTTGATTTTATGTCTTCTCCTGAAGTGTTTCTGGGGTAGACAAAAGCTCAGTTTAGCCTGTCTGTCTATGTTAGCCCAGTCAATTGTTTCATTTTCATTTACACTGTGTATTTTTGGACTGTCCAAGCATAGGAAATAATTTGGAATACTAATGTGACTTTAATTAAAGCCAGTTCACTGTTGCAGCAAGCAGCAATGACATTAGCTAGAATCATAGCTGGTCCCCAGAGGAGGCCATGAAGATGATCAAAGGGCTGGAGCCTTATGAAGACAGGCTGAAGAAGTTGGGGTGGTTCATCTTGGTGAAGAGAAGGCTCAGGGGGGACCTCAGAGGAGCTTCTCAATACCTGAGGGAGCTACAGAAAGGCAGGGGTAGGACTTTTTCATAAGATATGTGATGGGAGGACTAGAAATAATGAATGTAAATTGGAAGAGGGTCGATTCAGGCTAGATATAAAAAAGAAATTCTTTATGGTGAGGTTAGTTAGTGAAACATTTGCAGAGGTTGTCCCCTCAATCCCTGGAGGTGTTTAAGGCCAGGCTGGCCAAGGCACTGAGCAGCCTGATGTAGTGGGAGGTGTCCCTGCCTATGGCAGGGGGGCTGGAACTTGATGATCTTTAAGGTCCCTTCCAACCCCAACTATTCTATGATTCTGTATCCATTCTGTGCTGCCAAGGCCAACTGATACAGTAAGACAAAGACAATTAGACTATTCTGGAGCATAACAGAAGTCCCCAACACTCACAGGATTGTTTTTCCTTTTCACAGGTGCTGCACCATTATCAGCTCCAGCATTTTCTTTAGTCTTTCCTTTCTTGAAAGCTGTTATGGCCGAGACGCCTTACAACAGTGAGGAGAAGGAGGAGTTTCTGGTTAAGATCCTGCAGATCCTAATGGTCCACTCTCAACTGAGATCATCAACAAATGGCCAGTCTTTGCTGGTGGATGAGGTGAGTGAGAGCTGTGGGGATCTCATCAACTTGTTGTTGAGGTGAAGCACAAGGTGAAACAGCTAATGCACAAACTGGACAGAGCAGATTAATTCCACAAGTTAAAGTTAACAGTGTAAGATTGTTTTCTGGCACACGTTTCAGTTCCGTGTCCAGCCCTAGCTTTTGACTGTGATTTTTCAAAGGAGTGTCATACAATGACAGGGTGCTTCCTTGTCACATGTCCTAAAACTTTTTCTCTCTTCAACCTTTCAGAATGGCCCAGAGTTGCTGCCACGGAGGGACATGCTCATTGTGCTGATTCGGGTGGTAGGAAGAGGTACTCCACGGTTACAGGTGAGTCCTTCATAACTCCTGTCAGGATTCTGCCTAAAGTTTCAAAAGCATCTAACTGAGCTTTAAGCCTCTGAAGCTGGTCACTGATCAAATTTTCTGGTTGTGGTATTCTTCTTGGGGTAAAATGCCTTTGTCTATTTTCCTGTGGGTTTTATTGTACAAAACTTGCTCTTCCCTATTCCACAGGTGAGATTTTATTGCTTTTCTAAGGGGTTGCTCTGGTGACAGAATTTCTGGTGAAAAAATGTAGTTAATTCTCCAATTAATCAGCAGTAGGTGTTGTTCTAAGGATGAGGTGGCACACAGAGCCCAGACAGCACTTGCTTTGACCAAATGAGCAGAAGGTGGTGGTGGGACCTCTGATGTTTTCTTGTGGCTTTTCAGGTTTCGGCTTCCAATGCACTGACCAACCTGTGCACAAGCAGCAGTTTTATTGTACAAAACTTGCTCTTCCTTATTCCACAGGTGATATTTTATTGCTTTTCTAAGGCCTTGCCCTGGTGAAACAATTCAGTCACTTCTCCAATTAACCAGCAGTAAGGGATGAGGTGGCACACAGAGCCCACACTGTTTATTTGGCTTTGATCAAATGAGCAGAAGCAGAAGGTGGTGGTGGGACCTCTGATGTTCTGTCATGGCTTTTCAGGTTTTGGCTTCCCATGCACTGATCTGTCTTTGCACAAGCAGCAGTGGGGAGGAAGGCTGTGCCTATGCAGAGCAGGAGGAGATTGATGTGTTACTGAAGGCTCTTATGTCTCAATGCAGGAATGTTCGAGACACAGCACTCAGGGTAGGTGGGAAACATTCTGTGTCATCCTGAATTTCTTAGTTTTTTTTGGGGGGAACTTCTCTACCACTGGGAGGTTTCATCTGTAAACCTGTCTGTCTGAAGGAGGAGACAGTGGCTACTGTACAGTAATGCTCTTTCTGCTATATTGTGAAAAAGAGCACTCTGGGACTGTCCCCATCTTGGTTTTGTTGAGACAGGTGTAATTGTGACAGCTGTTTAGGTTGGAAAAGACCTTTAAGACAAGTCTAATCATAAACTTAACACTTTTAAGTTAATCTTCTATTGTATAGAGCTGAGTCTTAATGAGAGAAGCTGTCCAAAAATTGCTGTGTCTGTACTAAACCTGGTGTCTTTGGAAAGCTTCAGCCTTAGTTCCTTCTGAGAACATAAAGAAAAAGGAACAAACTGACAAGGATGCTTTGTTTTCTTTACCATGGAACAAATTTTAGCTCAGCATTCTGTACTTAGAAGCAGAAAAGGCTGCTGTCACCAGAGTACAGCCTAGTGCCTTGTTGGCATCCTGTTCTTGAGTTTCACCATCTCGCCCATTGGCAACAGGAGGTCCTTAATCAACACTGGCAGCTTGAATTTTGATCCTTCCAACTTTTAAAGAGAAACTTGGCAGAGATTTTAAGTGTGCTGAAGTTTCTAAAATCACATCCTTGCACTGATTTTCTCCTGTTAAACTAATTCAGGGACTGATGGCGCTCCAGATGGTTTTGCCAACCCCAGACAGCGATGAAAGGAATGGCCTGAATTTGTTGTGTCGCCTTTGGGTAGTGAAGTTTGATGTAGAAGATGAGATTCAGCAAATGGCAGAGAGGTAAGAGGTTTCCTGGCTGAATGGATTGTGAGGACACCTCTCTTCTGCTCACCTCCTGGAGCTCCCCAGGCAGGGGCTTTGTCTCCCACAGGTGGGGGGCAGCTTTAGGTCACCCTGATATTCCACCTGACGGTGGTTTTTCATGCTGAAAAGCCTTCAGTCAGCTCTCTGTGTGCTGCAGGTTGTGGCAAGCCATGGGGCTGGAGCTACAGCCTCAACTCTGTTCTCTGCTGATCAAAGATGTCATCTACCACGAGGAGGCAGTGCGACAAGCAGGTGCTGAAGCTCTTTCCAGGGCTGTCGCTCACTATCGAAAGTATGCAGCAAGGGTCGTGAATAAACTTACAGATATTTACCAGGAGAAGCTCTATGTAAGTACTCCTGTCCTAAGGGGCTGACAGGCACAAGCTTGTGCTTTTATTTTATATTAATCTCTTTAAGACATGTCTTAAGGATGTGCATGAAGCCTACCATTGCCATGTTTGAGATTATCAAAGAATTTAATGTCTTGAGCCTCGAGTAATGGCATAGAAATCCTAGAACTCATAGAATGGTTTGAGTTGGAAGGGACCTTAAAGATCATCTGCCATGGGCAGGGACACCTCCCACTAGACCAGGATGCTTGGTTTATCTTATGTGAAGAGAAACATTTAACAGATCATGCCAGGTTTTTTTTACCTGACAGTTTGGACTCTAAAACTCTTAATATTCTCCTGCAACAGAATATGATTAATTTGCAGTTCTTCCCCCCTAGTTATCTATCAAAACATCAAACAAAGTGTTTTTATTAGCACAGCTGCTGCTACATGTAATGACCACAAGGAAAGATTTTTTAATAATTCATCATTGTACAGATGGAAGCTATGCCTTAGGTGATAGGAGTTGACTGTGGCAGAGCAAGGTCAGTCTTAGTCTTCTTGGGCCTGAGCAAGCTCTTTGCTTAATTTTTTTATTACTATGCATTCCTGCTGTCACAAAATGCCATTAGAAGTATGTCTGACTTTATTCTCTGTGTCTGTCTCTCTTGGAAAAGGCATTCCTTTCAATTTTTATCTCCTTGCAGAGGCCACCTCCAGTTCTGGATGCTTTGGGACGAGTGATATCTGAATCACCACCTGACCAGTGGGAAGCAAGGTACAGTCATCTTCATATCTCATTGCTTCCTTTAGAATCTAAATGAGACATTGCAGAATTTAATGTAGAAGTTCAGGCAGTGGAGAAATAAAGGAAGGTTGAACAAAATGGGTAGTGACCTGTTTCATGTTTCTTTCTGATAGAGAATACTTGTGCCCCTCAAGCAGGCTGAGCAGGCAAACTGAAATGCTCCTAGAGTTTGGATACTGTTTTCTATGTGTCCTTCTAATAAAAAGAGAGTCTTTCCCTCTCAGATTGTCTTAATTTTTTTGTCTTACCTTACTGGATCCCCACCAAGAGCAGTAGTGTGAGCATTAATGAACTGGACTAGTTCCAGTTTGGATAATTACTTTTTGTCTGCTCTCATGCCCTGTACAGGCAGCTTTAATTGGAGATCATCTTGTTCACTACCTGTCTTAAGCTAATCTGTTACTAGGCACTGGTGGACCTTGTTGTAAAGCTGCTGTGTTTCAGCAGTAGATGAAGTCATCCTGATGTCTGTCTTTGACCCAAGTATCTGTAAAGCTTAAGCAGGATAAAAGTCATTATAATATGGCTGAAGAATTCTTGTCCTTTTGAGAACCTGCAGCATGGGACTGTGTGATGAAATGCATATAGGCTGGATGCTCTGAAGCTCTTCAGATTCTTAATGATTCTCTCAATTTATATAATAGTAGATGGGATGGGATGGATAGCTCTTCAGATTCTTAATGATTCTCTCAATTTCTATAACAGTAGATGGGATGGGATGGGATGGATAGCTCTTCAGATTCTTAATGATTCTCTCTCAATTTCTATACTGGACTAGTGGTAGTAGATGGGATGGAGACCTCAAGCAAGTTAAGTGGAGAGTCCATAAGCTCACAAGCTCACCATCTTTGCAGGTGTGGCATAGCCCTGGCGCTCAACAAGCTCTCCCAACATCTGGACAGTTCTCAGGTGAAGCCCCTCTTTCAGTTTTTTGTGCCAGATGCTCTGAATGATCGAAGTCCTGAGGTCAGGAAGTGCATGTTGGATGCAGCTCTGTCAACGCTCAACACTCATGGCAAAGTAAGTCTGAATTATGAAGACAGGC
>VZTY01003341.1:0-98171 GCA_013400935.1 Turnix velox
TATGATTCTATGATTGTATATCAGACAACACAAACCAAAAATCCCACCCTATCCATGTGAGGGGGGTATCTAGATCTAGCACAGATTTAAAAGCATCACCAGCACACTGACTTTGGGAGCATAACTGACAGCAAGATTTGGCCCATTGTTTCCTGGGAAAATTAATGAGCTGTAAGAAAAATATCTGACCATCATTTGACTTATCAAAGCCATTGTGACTCCTTCCCTAAATAACATTAAGATGAATCACCTATTATTTGAGAATTGAGAGTCACGGTAGTGACTGAAGCCAAGTTAGGAAAACAGCACTGCCATTACTGGCTTTGCAGGATTGAACTTGACTTGGAATCTGGGGTTTTGCCCTGACAATACCACAACGTTTGAAATCTTATTTACTTTGTGGGGTTTCTTTTGTACTAACCTACTCACTCTAACATCACATGAAGCCTTTAATAGGTGTCCTACAGACATGGAATTTATTGTCAGCTGCTTTGAATCCTGATTTCATGAGCAATGGTGCAAATAAGAACAAGGGTGCTGCAACCAGTGCAGAAAATGTCTGTTTTCCTCATGTGAAATACAGTCACTGAATTTTACAGTCATGAATTTGGACCTGCAGGTAGGTCATTGGCATTGCTTTGGAGATGCATTTATTAGATCTTTATTGCTTTCATACATTTTTTAAAGTGTCTTTTCTGTGTTCTTCACTCTCTCACTGCTTCAACTGCACAAATGGAAAAATATGGGAACCCTCTGGTGGCCAAAATAATATCTGTAAATCCCACTCAGCCTTAACCATCCCCGCATGATCTAGCAGTATGGTTGAATTCTGTAAAAGTTGCATTATTAGTATGTTTTATTTAGCTTCTCCCTCTTCTTCTGTCCATGTACACTTGTGTATTCCCTGTATACCATTACCTCAAAGTGCCTTGAAGTTATCTGGACATCCTAATGTGGGTTTTATTGTGGTCAAAGATCTCTTGGTCTTTAATGGCTGATCACATGCTCAGTGACTGGGGTGTTTCTGCACGACTAAATGGTGAAGAAATGGATTAAACAATCATCAGAACTGCCTATCAGCAAGTCCTCAATCCAGGTCAGTCCAGATGTAAGCATGGTTTAAGATAATACTTTCTGCCTTTATCTTAAAAAATGGATGAAACTTTTCATCATGAGGTCTAGAGGGGCTGGGAAAACTCCTGGTAAATCCTGGGGTACTGATCAAGAGTTGGGGATTGGGGCAATCAAATATCAGTGAATTGGCATAAAGTGTTTCCCTGCCACAGAGTAACTTCTTTTTGCTACTGCTACCACGAGCAAAGGCATCAGCTCTCCAGTACTGTAGACTTGGATGTCCCTTACTTCTCCTGCAGTGAAGTTTGGACTTTTTGACTTGTAAATTTTGACATGTCTCCTAATAAAAGTGTATAATCCTCTCCACTCACTTCCAAAATGCAAGGCAAGCTTGCAGGACCATCTATTTTTCTTAGCAACCTTCCCCAGACTCTGCAGAAGTATTTAAATTCTGCCAGAGATCTATGGACCACAATCTCCTAGTGCCCTCCAGTTTGTCAAATGGATGAAGGTCTGGTATGAATCACTACTTTTCCATTTTGTGCCACCATCCAATCAATACACACTCATATAAATGAGGATGCAATGGCCAAAGCTCCAGAGGGAGTTGGGCCTCACATATTGCTGGATCAGAGAGTGATTGCATCAAGTTCCTGCTCTTCTTTGCTGATACTAACATAAATTTTATTGCTGTGTTGACAAATTTGGCCCACTGAAAGGCTTGTGACAATTGTGACAATCAGCATTTCCTGATCAATGTGTTACATTTTTATTTCTTTCTTCCAGGAAGATGAAATTATGCTGATTTTAATATATTGATTTAATTATTTTCTTTAAAAAGTCTTTCTTCAGACAATATATGATCACAAGTGCTTCAAAGGATATGCATATAATGGTTTTCTCTTAGAACCTAAGATACTCAGGGTAAGGATCTTTGACTTGTAATCCTCTGCAACATCTACTGTGACACCAATCATTTGTAATGTCAGATTTCATATGCACTATGATTGCTTAATTGATATGAACTACTTGCTATCAATGACACATTGGGGCATTCTTCATCTACTCCTCTTTTCCATCTTGAATTTAGATCTAAATCCAAGCAAGTAACTTGTCAAACTCCTTATAGTCAATGGAGAAAAACAGGTACTAAAAATGAATAGTTAATCACATGTCACATTGAGCTATTGGAGAGGGTCCAGAGAAGGGCCACAAAGATGATCAAAGGGTTGGAGCAACTGCCCTATGAAGACAGGCTGAAGGAGTTGGGGTTGTTCAGCCTGGAGAAGAGAAGGCTCAGAGGGGACCTCAGAGTAACTTCTCAGTACCTGAGGGGGTCCTGCAAAAAGGCAGGGGAAGGACTTTTTAACATAATATCGGATGGGAGGACTAGAAACAATGGATATAAATTGGAGGGGGATAGATTTAGACTAGACATAAGAAAGAAATTCTTTACAGTGAGGGTGGTGAAATACTGGAAGAGGTTGCACAGAGAGGTTGTGGATGCCCCCTCTCTGGAGGTGTTCAAGACCAGGCTGGACAGGGCACTGGGCAGCCTGATCTAGTGGGAGGTGTCCCTGCCTATGGCAGGGGGGTTGGAACTCTATGATCTTTAAGGTCCCTTCCAACCCAAATGATTCTATGATTCTATGATTCTATCTCCAAGGCACTGGTCTGCTGATCATCCACATATTCAAATTGTTGGCTTGTTCCTTGAAAGACTTTGTGTTTGTGCCAAAATGTATTCCCCTGGACATTGCTTGGACATGTTTCTGGGGAAAGATGACCCATAAGTCAGTTGTGAGGCAGGTCTGTACCTGATATGGTTCATCACTTCACAGCTCTCCACCACTGGCATGCAGTCTACCTACAACCTCTGTTCCATGTACTGAAAATACCAATCTGAGAGGCTGCATCACAGCCCTTGAATCATTTTGGACACTTGCTGCTGAAGAATATTGTGTCCCAGGGCCATGGAGACAGGAAATGAAGCCAAAAGGAGACCCAGAGTCAATTGCATGGGTGACACTGCTTTTTATTCAATAATAATTGAATAATAATTGAATAATTGAATAATAATGTCAATCTGCTTTTTATTCAATAATCCCCATCCCCTTTTTATAAAACATCATGAAGATAATCTGAGTTTGATTTTGTGTTTAAAAAACAGTATTTGTGTCATGGAAACTATATGGTGACTTTTCTATGATTGCATTTTACTTGGGCAAATACAAAGAGAGGTAATTAAAGCCCAGGAGCAGCACTTATATATAATGAGACTGCATCAAGAGTAGCAACACTTGCTCTCATGCAACAGTACAACTGTATCACAGATACAAACTTCTTCAAAGAGAACTTTAAGATATTGGTTTCCAAAGGAGCTACAGAGACTCAGTTCCCTCAGACAGTTCAGCCTTTGTTAGACGATCAGGGCAGGGAGAAAAGCAGCCAAGTATTGACTGTTTCATTAAAGTGCTGCTCCTGTAGCACAGGAAGAAATTGCTTTGTGAACTTAACCTACTGCTGCCCATCTGTACATCTGCAGTGCTGCTTTGTTCTCAAAAATCATTGCAAAAAATGGCTTCTGGATGCACACACACGTTTGCCTTTCAAGTCCTAGACACCTAGGACTGGATGCAGTGCCAGTTTCTGCTCCTCCCAAGCCATCAGCTACCTGAGGGAAGCTGGGTTGCACAGTGTCCCTGAATTCCTCAAGACTCAGAGTTTAGGGGGTAGTTTGGTCTGCAAATTTCCTCTCGGAATGATGAGATATTAAGAGAAACCACCTTCACATCTAGTCTTCAGACTAGATGGATGACATAAATAGTTAGGAAAAAATAGCCATTTACAAGCAAATTGAGCACATGCAGCTTCTCCATGTGAAGGAGTCCATGCAATGGTCCATGCATGATAAAGTATCCTGCAATGCCTTTTTTGCAGGTATTTCTAAGAGAGGTGTTGGTTGCATTTGAAGTCCATGTCGAGGCAAGCAGAGGGGAAACAGCTTCTAATTTCTCAGCAGCCTGTAGCAAATTGGTGGTGTTTTGGTTTCATGGCTTGGGGAGGAGTAGATGAAGGGCAGAGAACAACACTCCAGCAATGTGCACTGCATACAGACCACCTACAGCAGGAGCCTTGCTTAGCTGTCATGATTGTTATGGCAACTTAGTTCAATAAAGCCATGAACACACCAGACGCCTACTACCCAGCTCTGCTCCATTTTGGCTCCCTTGAGCAGACCCTGGGAAGAAGCAGCCACTGTGCCTCAGTCAGCCACTTGTAGTAGGAGGGTTTGTCAGTGCTTCTGCCTCATCTGCAGAGCTAACATTGCTTTTTACTCAAGCAGGCTGTGCCAGAAACTGATTAACATCTGAATCACGTTGTCCTCTGTCTGTAGAGCAGGTATAAATAGGTTGCAATAGAGGTGGGCAGTGCTCCTCTGCTTGGAGAATGGTCTTCCCCTAGTGAACAAAGGAAGAGAAGCCTGATTCTGCACAAGAGAAGCTTCCAAGATGTTTCCCTGGTGATGAGGACTTATCCTGCTGATCCTGGGCTGTGAAATTGCCCTCATGGCCCCTTGTTAGAGAGGCTTTACTGCTGGCAGGGTGCGAAGTTGCTCTCCACCCGTGCAGCCCACACATGATCGGAGAGCTGAAGAACTAGCGAAACTGCCCCAGCTGAAATTCACTTTCAGTTTATTATCTATCCAGTGTCACTATAAAGGTCTGAGCTAATCTTAGCTGCATAATGGGCTGGTAGAAAGTATTCCGTTTGTTTTACAAATAAATATTTGCTTCAAATGTGGTTTCCCGATGTAGGGTCACCTTGCACGCATCTGCTTCCAAAAATGCATCTGCTTTACAACAAGGTAGTAATTATCCTTTCCTCAAGGGGGTTCAGTTTGAACCTACTATGTGTACTAGACTGCTGGCGAAGTTTTTAATTTTGGTTTATGGTGTTTGTAGTTTTTGGAGGCACAGGATCAAACACTTGAAACGCAGTGTTCATCTGATACTGCGTACCAACCCCAAATACAGGTAGGGTTTGCTTGGTGGGCTTTTTTTCTTCTTCAAGAACAGTTCTTTTCTCCCCTGAACATTTCTTTTCTTTTTTTTTTTTTTAAATCTGAAAACATCCGTCAGTTGAGTGGATATATGCAGAGAGCAAGTAACTTCATTTTCCTGGTAAAATACCTTAGTGGAGTAACACAATAGCATTATCATCCTTCTTTTTTAGTGGTTCTTCTTTTAATCTGTATGTCATAATAATGTCATTAGAGGGTGACTTCATCTTTTTAGCAGGCTATTTCTGCAGTACTTAATGTCTGTTTGATCTTTCATTCAGATATCTATTACCATACATATCTATTATAAGTTGTAAAGGTTTTTAGGCTGACATAACATTGGAGGGGGAAAAATGTCAGCTTCATTAAACCTAAGACTAGAGGTAAATTACTTAATCAGCACATTTTTTAAGAAATATGCTGAAAAAAAGTCTTAGGAAAACATGTAATTTGTCTTTATTTATTTTCCTTCCACTCCTTAAACACCTAGGCTCTGCTTTCTCTGGTAAAGGAGGCAGTGAGGGAAACTGTCTTGAATTAATACATAAGGCAATGCCTGAGCTTAGTTTCTGCTGGACCAAGTAAAAGAGAGCTCAGGGCTGGGAACAGGAGGGAGGAGAAGGTTGGGAGAGACATGGTCTTTAACACTCAACATGTTGTACCTCCATATTGCAGTGGATAACTCAAAGAGTGCACTCATAGACAGACTCCAAGATAACACCATTCTGCCTGGAGAAGAGAAGGCTCAGAGGGGACCTTATAGTAACTTATCAGTACCTGAGGGGGTCCTACAGAAAGGCAGGGGAAGGACTTTTTAATATGATATAGGATGGGAGGACCAGAAACAACAGATTTAAATTCTAAGGGGGTAGATTTAGACTCGACATAAGAAAGAAATTCTCGACGGTGAGGGTGGTGAAACCCTGGAAGAGGTTGCCCAGAGAGGCTGTGGATGCCCCCTCAATCTCTGGAGGTGTTTAAGGCCAGGCTGGACAAGGCACTGAGCAGCCTGATGTAGTGGGAGGTGTTCCTGCCTATGGCAGGGGGGTTGGAACTCGATGATCTTTAAGGTCCCTTCCAACCCAAACTATTCTATAATTCTATAATTCTATGATTCTGTACTCTTAAGAGGAGACAAGCAGCAGAATAGTGTGTGAAGCCCAAAGTCAATAAGGCCATCAAAGTCAATAAGGAGATTTAATTTTTTTTTTTCACCCTTGATCCATAATGTTGGGCTAACATATAATTCAGATGGCTTAGGGTATCATTCAGCAGTGGGCTGCTACCTCATCCCAAACCATCCCAAGGAAGCAGATAGGACAAACAGATGACTGATGCCTGTATTTATGTGGCTTGCTGAGCCAGGACAGTGAGAACATGGAGTCAGTGACAAGTTTTCTCCCAGGGTTTGTGGCTGTCTACATCTGTCTGGCTGTTCTCAGCAGTGGCACCAAGGCTGACAGCCTGGGAATCAAACAGCACAGAAGTGCAGCCTTTTTGAGGCAGGAAGGTGCAGAATACATGTGGAAAGGCAAGAGGAGGAGGGGGGCATGGTGGTCTGAACATGAAAACTATGAGTCAATATCTCCTTTTTAGATTTTGCTACTTTGAAGGACCTGGCAGGTAAGTTTAGGGATACAGAGGCTATGCTTTAGATGTGAATCACTACTCAGACATAATGTAGAGTAGAACAAGGATTTGTTTGCAGACTCCCTGCTGTAACTCCCTATCACACCAGCACTGCTTTTTCATTTAGCTTTCTGAGGCATGTGCAGTTGTGTCTTGGTTGTATTGACTGAAAGAATGATCCTGTGTGTTTTTAGCTGAATCTTCTTTGCCACAATCCATAACAGATGCCATTGGTGTTTTTGTTACTATCGCTCCTTGATGGCTTTCTGCAATTGCACTTCACATTCCTGAAGCTGAAAGTTTTGTTCTCTTGGCCACCGAGAAACACTACACTCTTATTTTGGAGTCTCCCTGCATTCCAAGATAGCACCAGTAACAGAGGACATGCAAGGGTCAACAGCTCCTCGGCCAGCAGCACAGCCTCATTCATTGCAGCAAAGAGGTTTTCAGAGGCTGGAAACGCCCTGCAGAGCTTTTTCTTCTGTGGCCCAAAACGCCTGTCATTTGCTCTTTGTTCCTAGCCACATCAGGGAGACATAGATGGCTGCTGTCAAATATTCTGCACTCAATTTTGTCCCTTCTCCACACTGCAAATTCTCACTGAACTCACCTGGGACCTTAAATTCACCCTGGGCACCTTTGATGTTATAACTGATAAAGGCATGCTTGTGCCATTGTCAGTCTAAGGTAAAGCTGGCAGCAAGCTTGAAGTACAGCATTTAATGATATTTCCACTAAGTTTTTCCAGGAACACCTCACTCTCTGGAACAACAAGGTAAATGAAGGTGGAGCTTGCAGCAATATACACCTGTGTGAAGTTCTGTCCTGGATTTTGTTTGTATTAGCCCATGAAATGAGACTCCCAGTTGTAACCAAGGTCTGTACTTAGCCACAAATAATTTAGACAATACTGAGATTTAGGTACAAAAGGAGAGATCAAGGTGTTTCAACATGGTATTTTACCTCCTGGAACATTTTCATCTCATTATGTCTGTGATGTGAAGTACAAATAGTTGCCACACACTTAATCTGAGGAGTTGCCTCTAACTTTCAGGCAGTTTTTCCCTCAAGTGTTGAACTTTTACAAGCAGCTTGTGAAGTTTGTCTTCACTCCCAGCACACAAAGCCAGTCATCTCAGGTGAACCTGTCATGACAGTAATGACATCTCTCCTTAGCCATTTTCATTGCCAGCAACCAAAGATCTCATTTCCAAGTCACCCATAGACATTTTCTGCTATTATTTCCCCACAAAGAAAAGAAATAGATAATTTTTCTGTTCCTTTACAAACTTATTGCTGCTCTTTTATGTATGGGTTTTTGTACCAGTAACATTTTTTGCTTTCTCTGTTAATTGTTACTCTAAGAGAAATAAATTATGCTATGAGAAAAAAAATCAGAGGGCTCTTGTACATGCCTAACATTTTGTTAAATAATAACTAGAAATGCATGATCTGGCATCAAATTTTCTTAGTTTTTTTGCTGGTTTCCAACAAGCATTATTATTTTTAAGCAGAGGAAGACAAGAAAAACCTTGTATTTATTCAGAACAGCAGAATCTCAGTGTGTGGTGAACTCTGACAGACTGGTTTAATGCACCAAAAGTCACCAACACTAATATCTTTGTCTGTCCTCATTTCTACAGGAAGGTGTCTGTCCCCACAACAATGCCAGCAGGTCCTCACTGATGCAACATGTAGCAGTAGAAGATCTTCTACTATTGTAGATAACTCTTAGGGCAACACAATCTACAAAATCTCTTTCCAGTCTCCCAATTTTGGCTGCTGCTGAGGTGAACATTTCATTCTGAAGCCAATATAGGTGATCTCAAACAACATTGTCACCCATGCCTAGTCTCCATAAATCAGAGCCTGCTGAGCTCATGTTTGCTGAGCATCAGGATGGAGAGGCAGGAGGTGGTTTTGGGAGTTGCTCCTCCTCTTTGCAGGGCCACCAGGGGACTGAAAGTGAAACTCATCTGTGGAAGCTGGATTCTTGCCACATTTTCATTCCCAGTGGGATTGGCAGAGGGTCCAGGTTGGACCCACAGTGGGCAGAGCAGTGACAGACCAACGTAGTGAGTCCTCAGGAGGAAAAACTTATGAAAACAGAAGGTAGAAACCTGAGAACTGCACACCCATGCATACATCTCTAAATAAATGTGATTTTAGTTGCATTTTCCTACAATACAGCAGGCACAAGCCACATGGGTTGTAATGCTGGCACCACTATAGGAAAAAGATGGAGCCCTGATATCAAAGTGAGTGGCCCAGTGAAGCCCTTTGGTCTAGGGTCAATCTCTAACCTTTGTTTCTCATTAAAATATCGTTCAAGTGCTAAAAACGTTCTTCCCACTGGTTATATCATTATGAATGTTTACCCTGACAGTACCTGGAAAAAATTGCTCTCTGAGGTAAAGCCAAATACCATTACTAGATCTGCAAAAGATTTGACAGTGAAATTAATTAGTTAATCTTTGCAAAGTGCTTTGAAGATGAAGAGCTCACTATGAGTTTTAGGTAATGTTATTATAGGTTAGTGAGTCATTTTGTAAATTTAAGGCAGAGGGGTCTTTTTTACAGTGTCTTGCAGCGTGGCCTTCCCCATGTCTGTGCAGTCTTGTCCTGTCACCTGCTCTCTGTCCTCTGCCCACACTCATGGGATGCCTATAGTTCTTCACTGAGGGCTCTGTGTGTCAGGGTGTTCTTAGGGAAGATTTACTCTGGGCAGTGAGAACCTGCAGCTAAACCTTGCCTTGAGAAACCTTCACACCATGTCATCACTGTCCCCCTTTCCAAGGAAGTTTGCCACTCAAACCCTTTTAGGGAGGTGGTTGTTTTTCCACTGCCTGAAGAGATTCAGACCCCAGCATCTCCCACCACCCACCAAAGGACATCCCAATGCACTCTGGCTCCCTGCCCTGGGCCCCACCTGGATGCTCTCTGATCTGCTTGTGGAGCTCATGGTTGGTATTAGGTCAGGGACTTTCCTTCTGCTCTGTGTTTGTGCAGAAGGCAGTGTGCTGCTTCCCCACAAGACTCCCAGATACTGCTGTAATGCAGGTAATAAATAATAACAGCCTTTAAACCTCTAGTGCAAATTACAGCCTTATGCAACACCTACGTAATTTAGTATATTAGCACAGTATCTACCTTGGGAGAAGAGTATTCAGATAAGAGAATGCATAACAATAATCCTTCCCTCTGAAATCAAATGGGATTGTCTAAATGCCTATGGCTCCTTTTCTGCCACCATGTTTTTAAAGAAAAAACAGGAACACAGAAGGGAAGCGAGGTTGGGAGACAAATTACCAAAGACAAAAGAAATAAAAAAAAAGAATCCTAAAATGTAATAAGGATATAATTTCTATAATATACATGGATTCTTCTTGTGTCTGAGTCCCCCATGCATCCAGCACTCTGTGATTCTGCTGGAGATGAGCCCTCTCCCTGTGTTTATAATCTGAGGTTCCAATCTTGCAAACATTTACATGCATGGTTAACTTTATGCACACAATTAGTGCAATTGAAGTCATGCCACTTGCAAGACAAGATGCAACAAGTGAGTGTATCAAACACTAGGTGGGAAGAGGGCGGCAGACAGATGAAGGGTAGTAATGATAAGATCATGTGGTTACCTGGGCTAACTCTGCACGCTCCATGACTCCAAATGCCTTTTTTTAGTTTTGAATCATCATCACTTTAAAAGATTTCCCTGTCACCCTATAACTGCTTGTTGTGACTCAGAAGATGCTGGGCTTACTCATGTTCATCTAGTATGTAATTAGTGGACTTTTTTATTTTCCCCTCATAGGAATGATATCTCTCCACCACTAACTATCCTTGACTTTAAAAATAAGGAAAAAAATGACCCCAAGCCTTTCTTCTTTACTTTATTATTTGCCTTCTCCCTGTTTGTGTATGAACTTCTCCCTCTAGATACCTTCTCCAAATGAGCATCTTCTGGTTTCCTGAGGCTTTTCTTATCTTCATTGCTGCTGTCCAAGAGTCAAGATCTGAGGAACAGGAAGGCAGACATCTCGTTGACCAAATATAGCAGGCACTCCTTACATTTGGGGCTCTGGAGTGTAAACCTTGCCAGAGCTGGTCTTGACAACATCCTGGCCTTGATCTGTCTCTCCTGGTTCTTACCAATCGATACAACATGGGGAAGCAGATCATGAAATCTGGCTGTGCCTAATTTATTTGGGTATGTAGACAAGCCAGGGAGGAAAAAATAGTGCTCTTTGCACCTTGCTCACGAATTTCCTGGCAATCTGGGGAGAAAGAATGACCTTTTTGATAGCTAGATCCCTCCTTCTTGGAAGATTTTTAGAAAGGTTGGTGTCCCACAGACTGCTTTGCAAAGTCAGAGAAGTCTCCTAGTGCCACTTCACACACACTGCTGGATACTTAAAGCACATCTGTGGAGCCAGGGAAAGTGTTTGAAGTTGGATGGACTTGGGAAGAAGAGTTGAGTTTACATGTAACATTGTTATCACATAAATTGGAATAATTACCACATTTGTGTTGTATTTTCATGATATTTGCTTCACTTAAATTGTTGTTATAAAATAATTTTATGAGTTATGTTGCTATACTCTGCGGCAATGTAAGGGAGTTTTCTGAACTCAATGGTGAGGCCGTGTGATTTAATTGCCACACTATTTGTTAATTAGTCTGGGTGCAAATGCCAGCACCTGAGTGTGTTTGGAGAGTGGGCGGTGAGAATATAGCTTTGTGTGAAGCAGTTCCAAATGCCAGAGAGCTTGAATCTGTGGTCTGATTTCTTGATGTTATGACTTCTTTAGCTCTACTAGCCAAGTTTTCACAGGCATAACTTTTTGTGTGTTTCTATCTCGTGTATCTGACTGGAGGAATGTTGATCTGATTCATCACTGAATCTCATCTTACGTAGTGCAAGTGGGTTTGGATCACTCTCAGGCCAGAGAAGCAGCATTTTATGCCACATTGCAGTGATTCAAGACAGGGAGCACACCACTGTCCTCCTCAGTATCTATCTGATGTGATCCGATGGCATTTTTCTTACTGAGAAAGGGAAAATCAGCAAATTCATTTCAAACCTGACAGTCATCCTCAACCAGCACAAATATCTATGCCCTCAACATCACAGCCATGACAATTGATTGTCATTCCTGCTTTTCCATGGAGAGTCAGGGGCAGACTCCTGAAGATATTTAACACTTAACCATGTGAATGAATGTTTCTAGGACTTGTTTTAAGAATCCTGGCATACCTGGTTCCTGATGAGCTCTGTGGGAGCTGGACATACAGAACCCTCTGAGAAGTCCTCTGCCCATTTACACTGGGAGTACAATAGGACATTTAAAGATTTGGCTGCATGGATGAGATCCATTGAATTAATCTTCTTGCTCATGTCTGCCTTAGGGAGCTCAGCCCATCAAAGGGCAAAGCAGCCTCCTTGTGACCCAGCTCAGGACACCTCATGGAGGTTTCTGGCTCTTTCTATTGACTCCAGGGTCATCTGAGATTCACTTCTTAGATGAGATGTTAATTTGTGTGAGATTGATCCAAAACCAGGGTGAGGGGTTGTACTAGAGTGACTCAAGACAGGGAGCACACCACTGTCCTCCTCAGTACAGTTTGGGTTGGGTTGTAGAACAATTTGCTTGATATCAAAAGTAGTCCTATATAGTCTTGGGCTAATTTTTAGTGATCAAGTGTCTACCTTGCAGAATCTCTATCTAATCTTGGTCCTGTAGGAGAATGTGGTCAAGGTAGATACACCAGAAGGTAAAGATAATGTCACTCATGCAGAGATTGGATTAGACATAGGTAATGATGTATGGTAACTTTGGCTGTTTCAGACATGTAATGAACCTTCTGATGGGGAGCCATGGGTCATTTCCCAGCTGTTGATCTAGTTGTAAGGAGCAGCAGACACAAGGCTGTCAGTCTTCTCAATGTTGATGTGCCCAGGCCTTGAGCTGCAAGTGGTGTTTTACATGAAGTGTGCCATTTCTGTGCAAGCAAGTTTAAAGTTCAAACATCAGATGAGATTTGTATTTCAGGGAGCAGTGAGGGGATGCCACGCTCTCATGTTCTTCCTGATGTTACAAAGCAGACTGCAGTGATCTGTGAGCTGGCAGAATCACCCCTGGTTTTTAAACAGTAAGGATGAGAAAGCAGCCATGCTTCTGTCGTGTTTTGGAAATACTGGATAAAACACTCCCTACATAATGCATGTTTTGATGACTACATGGCTTCAGGAAGACAAATGGATCTAGAAAGGATCCCTTTGCTGCATCGTAACAGACAAAGAAACAGCCTGGCAGGAGAATAATTTAAGAGAAAGGAAATAACTAACCCATTGATAGACTCATGGCTCCTTAGGTACAGTCTGAGGCTGCAGGGAAGATTGATTTGCTCAGGGCAAGATGAGGAAAAAGTCCTACTTGCCATCAGCTCCAGCCCATCTAAGACCAAATCTGATTCCACATAGATTTTAATCACACAGGGAATGTGTGTTTGTACACTCAGGATTAGCTGGCTCTGGTTTAGTTTTCCTGAGTTACTATCTTCAGACCAACAGCCCACCACAAAGGTGTGTCAGAGAGGCACAGCTAAAAACAAATCTCTCTAAAATCCACTCATTACAGGGATTTTCTTATATCCACAGTAATGATCTTTTAAGCATGTGGGCAAACCCTGTGTCTGCATCATCATTGCCTTCATCTTATGCTGATCCCTGATGGCAACAGCAAGGATGACATAAATAGGAGTTACTCACTTGCACTAGCAGGTGGGAAAACTGCTGAGCTCAGCAGAACGCTAAAGGTAATTATTTCACTGTCATTTCAGAGTGGAGCCTGCTAATATGGCAGGGAAACTGCAAGTCACCTGTGCTTAATACCCAAGTTCACATTAATTTATACACAGTGGGCTAAACTGTGCTTTCATTTATATGCACACTGCCCTGCAGTGATTATGCAAGAGGAACTGAGTGGAGAATTTGATCTAGTGTGATTGCAAAAATAGCACCATGAACTGAAGTTGGTAGAAATGTAGAGGAAGTAAATCCACAGAACAGAATAACATAACCTAGGGTGCATAACAGCATGTTTGGGTGATGATGCTGTCAATCATAGAATCATAGAACAGTTTGGGTTGGAAGGGACCTTAAAGATCATCAAGTTCCAATCCCCCTGCCATAGGCAGGGACACCTCCCACTACATCAGGCTGCTCAGTGCCTTGTCCAGCCTGACTTTAAACACCTCCAGAGAGGGGGCATCCACAACCTCTCTGGGCAACCTCTTCCAGTGTCACATCACCCTCACTGTAAAGAATTTCTTTCAATGAAAGCTCAGCACCTGGACAAGGTCTCTGCCCAAACAGCAAGCCCTCCCAAACATCCTCTAAATCCATCAACTGGATGCAAAGTCACCAGCAGTGAGGGCAAGCAGGATATTCCCAGGCATTGAGAGTCCTAGTGGGCAAAGGAGTGGAAAAGGAGGGAAGAGAATATGCTACTTAATCACTCTACAGATAAGATAATTGTGGCTCAAATTCAGAAGTGTAAGGCAAAAATTCACTACACGTATGAAACTAAAACTGTTTTATTTCAGGAAAGCTGGCAGAGTGTTTCAACAGCTTCCTGTGGCTTAGCTGTTATGACACAGTAGGAATAACCTTTCTTCTCTCTGGGTCTGAGGAAGTATTACATTTCATCCTTGCTGAGTGACCTGTATTCACAGGTCAGATGTAAAAATTATCCAAGACTCAATTCTCTTGCCCTGCAGCATGTTGAGGAGTCATTAGAAAGAGTGGCTGGTGCAGGGCATTTGGTGCTCATTCCCTTCCCTTGTTCACAGGTCTGTCCACATCCCCACCTATCTCCTCACAGGCTAAGATCAAAGCCAGACCCAATGCCTTCAGAAAGGGGATCCCCTTCCTTTCCTTCAGACCAGCTGAAGTGGTTCTCCCTGGACCTTGCAAGCATGGGGCAGTGCAGGGAGCGAGCTGGCCAGACCTCCTGTGGGATGCAGTATCTTCCACCCTTAATGGTCACCCTTGTTTCTCCTGAAGTCTATCAGTCATGCCATTTTCTCTGGGCACTGTGTTCAGATAACACTTTTGCTATGGTTTTGGATGTTATTTCCAAGTTGGAAATACTCTGATGGTGGGATAACACTTCTTTTCCAATATTTTCTTATCCTCAGGTGCACAATTAGTTTTTATAGAAATATAATAACATGGTAGATTATATGTAATTATAAAGTTTGTTTAAAAAATTAATAATCCTTTAAAATAAATTAAGAAATAGCAGCAGAACATTTCCACAATTTTGCACATTGCTCAGGGAATTTCTTGAACTCCACCATCAGCTATGAAAAGGTTTGAAGATGGACGTTTGCTGTTCTTGTATCAGTATTAAACCACAGAGAGGAAGATCTACAAGCTTTCAGGTTCAGGACTTGTCCTTAAAACTGTGTATAGTGAGCCACATAGTTGCACATGCATCTCTTTGCTAAGCAGTAGGTTTAACACAGAGATCACAATGTGTTTTGCCTCAATATAACTCATAAATGGCCTAAGAAATGGCAGCTGTAATTCTGCAGTCACCAAAACACACGGGCAAAATGAACTAAAGATGTTGAAGAAAACTACTGCAGAGCGGAGGAGTTTTGCCAGCATCCCTTCTGGCATTTGGAAAAACAATTGGCTAGTTTAATTTTAAAATTACTTATAAGTCAGGATTTTTTTCTTGCTGGCAGCACCTAAAAATCAGAGAGAGTGAAAATAAATGTTTTCATTACATTACAGTACTTCAAGTGATCCGATGGCGTTTTTCTTACTGAGAAAGGGAAAATCAGCAAATTCATTTCAAACCTGACAGTCATCCTCAACCAGCACAAATATCTATGCCCTCAACATCACAGCCATGACAATTGATTGTCATTCCTGCTTTTCCATGGAGAGTCAGGGGCAGACTCCTGAAGATATTTAACACTTAACCATGTGAATGAATGTTTCTAGGACTTGTTTTAAGAATCCTGGTATTCCTGGCTCCAGATGAACTCTGTGGTAGATGGGGATACAGAACCCTCTGAGAAGTCCTCTGCCCATTTACACTGGGAGTACAATAGGACATTTAAAGATTTGGCTGCATGGATGAGATCCATTGAGTTAATCTTCTTGCTCATGTTTGCCATCAGAGGGCAAAGCAGCCTCCTTGTGACCCAGCTCAGGACACCTCATGGAGGTTTCTGGCTCTTTCTACTGACCCCAGGGTCATCTGAGATTCACATCTTAGATGAGATGTTAATTTGTGTGAGATTGATCCAAAACCAGGGTGAGGGGTTGTACTGGAGTTACTCACACAGTACTGTTACAGATGCATATATCTAGTAACTAGCACCACCTACACTGGTATTTTAGGCATTTTTTGAGTCAAACTTAAAGGGTTAGGAGATAAATTCACTTGTTTCTATTCTTCTCCTTGACCTTGATCCAGCTGAAATCTGTAAAAGAGGTACAGGGTGCTAAAACTTCTAAATTCTCAGACAAGGCAAGCTCCTAGATGCTGAAGGTAAGATCACTATGGGAGCTTCAGGCAGGTAAACAAGTTACAAGGCAGCTTCGGTGTGTAAAATTACTGTGGATCTCTTGAATGAAGTCCAACTCATCTCCTTTTTATATCAACATAGGGCCCCATAGGCCCAGGGCTGTGCTTATGCTTTTCCAGTATAAGCATTTTTCTGTACTCTAAGCTTCATCTGACCCAAATCATCTCACTACAGTTTCTAAAGCTTTGGGAGATCTCTGGGTTAAATGCTGTGCCTGAATGCAAATGGTATTATTTAAACTGTGGCACTACCAAAGTGGAACTTCAATGATATGATGGATCACTTTCCAATTGTCCTGTGAGTAGTCAGCAACCTAAATTTGCTACACCAGGGTCTGTACACTTGGGGCTAGCTCTCCTCCTCACCTTTCCTGGAATGCCAGCTATGATGAGCAAGCTATTTTCAGTTTCTTATTAGGAAGTTGCCTTTGGACCAGTTCCTACACTGCTTAGCATTTTGCCTGAGTAGCAAATTCGGGATCTGGCCCTAAGAAACCTGTTTTCTTAGCACTTTGAGCCAATTCCTTATTAGCACAGTTCCCTCTAGTAATCTGCTCCCTGCTGTCTGCAGTGGCCTGTGGAGGCACCTCTAGGAAGATGGAGTTGTTGTGACACTTGTCTCATGAAAGAGCGTCTCCAGTTCTTTGCTTTGAAGGTCCACTAAAAGGTGTGTCTATGATGACACATCTGTTCTGGTATTTTTTTTTTCTCCTTCTTCTTTCTCCTATAAAAAGTACCGTGATAAGTTCTTGTCGCCGTGCCAGGACATCACTCGATACGCACAGAGGAGAAACAGTTTAAAGCTACTTGACTAACAGCTTCCTCTGTCAAATATGACATTAGAGTTATGATTGTCTCTTTTTTATGTCTTCACTTTGATGACAGGCTTATCTGAGGTAGTGAGACAAAGAGGGGAGTTGATTCAGCCTACCATGCTGTGCAGGTGAGAGTTTTGAGATCAAGTACAGCTGTTCGAAGGGCAAGTCCTAGTGCTGAATGACAGCTGCTTTCATCAGGAGCATGCCTTGCTTTTTCTTTCTTTCTATTTTTTTTTTCTTCTTCTTCTTCTTTTTTGGTTTCTTTTTTTTTTTTTTTTTGTGTGCCAAGAAATTTGACTGAGGAATGTGCAAGCTTAAATATCAAAATGTGAGTGCTTGTGTAATAATGTCAGTCTGAGCTACTGGCTCCTTTTGATATCCTCAGATGAGATCAGATGATCCTTTTAGTAAATCAAAAGTGTTATTGCTGATTCTGGTCTGAAGGAGTGAAACTGTTTACCCAAACCATGGGAGGGAATTTGACAGTGCAGCATATCACACCTGCTGTAATACTGCATGGAATATTAACATTGCTGATTTGTTGCTAGAAGAAGAGCTGCAGATTGCTCAGTGCTCTGCTTTTTAATCAGGGCTTGACAAGATTCACTCTTTTCACCATTTTTTTTTGTGGATTCTTTCCTTCCCTCCTTTCCTTTCCCTACCACTTACTGCCTCTCTGCCCCATCTCTCAAAAGCAATAGCTGCTAATTTGATAAATACATTAGCCCACTCTACAAAAACCTTCAGACAATGTTGGGAAGTTTGACTGTTTTGATTTTCCCAGAACACTCACTTATGCAGATGTAGCGTGAGGTTTTGCAGAAGTGCTCGGCCCTTATTACATGAACAAAATCTCCCATGTAAGCAAGCAAAGAGGTATGTGCTTATCCAGGTATTTATCTATGCCTGCAGGTATTTGAAGTGTGTGAAGGAGTGCAGGGTTTGTACATGCACTGCTTTGACTATATTATTAAAAGATGAACGTACGTAAGGCTTTCTCTCAGTCACTCTCCCTATCTAGGAGAGGATATATTTCTTTTTAAACCTCAGGTCTTCTTGCATTCTCTGAATGAAACAACCTGACTTCCTCCTTAGTCTTTTCTTCAATTTCCTGCTATATCACAAATATATTACCTTCCAGAACTATCAGGCATGTGGCCATATCCATTCTTTTCACTATTTCTAAGCATTTTTCCTTGAAGACAGTTCAGGCAACTGAACTTCCTGGAACTGAAGGATCCTGTTGTAAAGTCTTCAGGATAAAAACACTACTTCTGTTTTCTGTAATAAACATATCAACCTGGTCACCATAGAAGTTGTTTCCCAGCCAGAGACACTACTTTTACTTCCAGGAAACACCTAAGATTAAAGGAGCTTATTTGAGGTGAAAACAATCATTCAGGTCAGCCAGTAAAGGCACTGGAAATAGGAAAATTATTTGCAACACTCCAGTCTATTGTACTTTTGAAGTTTTTCATTGATATTCACTGAAATCTAGGGTTTATCAATAATAAACCTACCTATTAATTTCTATTAATATTAAAAAAAGACGGAAAAATCACACAAAGAAGCCCAGTGCAGTCAGAAGCCTTGGACATACTGTAGCAACATCTGACATTTGTACAAATACCTGTTGAGTGAGAAGGAAACATAAAATGCTGACAATTTCTCTGCTTCCATCAGGGCTGGAGCAGCTACCTTATGAAGACAGGCTGAAGGAGTTGGGGTTGTTCAGCTTGGTGAAGAGGAGGCTCAGGGAGGACCTCAGGGAAGCTTCTCAATACCTGAAGCAGGCTACAGAAAGGCAGGGGTAGGCTGTTTTAATAAGATATGTGATGGGAGGACTAAAAATAATGGATGTGAATTGGAAAAGGGGAGATTCAGACTAGATATAAGAAAGAAATTCTTCACAGTGAGAGTAGTAAAGCACTGGAACAGGTTGCCCAGAGAGGTTGTGGATGTCCCCTCTCTGGAGGTGTTTGAGGCCAGGCTGGACAAGGCACTGAGCAGCCTGATGCTCAGTGCCCCTGCTTATGGCAGGTGGGTTGGACCTTGATGATCTTTAAGGTCCCTTCCATCCCAAACTATTGTATGATCATAACAGTGTTATGGACTGCTTATATCATTAGAAGTTCATGGACCAATATACTTGAGGAACAGAACTCTAGTTGTGAGACTATTTGTGTGTCCTCTTACCCAGATCCCACTCTTCAAGTCTCATAAAGAGAAGCCCGGTGGCTTTCTGTCTTCAATTTGATGGTCACTGGTGCATATGCCATAATGTCCACTTTGTGTGAGGCCACCTAATGTAAGAGGGTATAAGAAAAGAGAAAAATGTGACTCATTTTAGAACTACCTGTACCAAGAGCTCCTAATTTAATTTTATTTTAAATGGAAACCCAAGAGAGCATTCTCCACTGTGACAAGGCAGACTCACAAGGTGGTTAGGTGTATAGAGCTACAGGTAACCAGCTCAACATCAGTAAAGTTCTATTGTAATTTGAGGTATTTAACACCTAGGTGCTTTTGAAGGCCTCAGTAGGTCTCTATCTGTCCCTTTCAATGTCTAAATACCCTTAAAAATCTGTTGGTTTCTCTATTCTTCTAACAAAAACTTTCAAAATAATATCTTTTCATTATTAGAGGCAGAGTGTTAACTAATTGCTATTAAGATGCTTTTCACCTTGGACAAAATCAACAATAACAAGCAATAAAAATCTAATAATCCACAGGATTGAGTGTGGACTGTGTAATTCTTCTGAGAGCACAGTGCAAACAACACAGTTCTGAGCATACTAAAGAGAGTGAAAGATTAAAAACCTAAATGAACACAGAAAATGTCTGTCACGTCAGATACATCAACTCTGTCAGTCCAATACATACACTTAATTAAAATGGCTCAACCATCTGTCCGAGAGGGTGCATGGGAAAACTTTAATTGATCGTCTCAGTTTTTTTCTGAGTGATCAGGAAATAGGGCTCAAGCCAGCTCTCCTGGAATGGATTTAAGAATTATAAAACTGACAGTCAGGGAATTTTCTGCTTTAGTTATTTTATGCTTCTTGTTTCTCTCCACAGCTTTGATAGAACTGGGCAATTCAAAAATACATAGGAGCATCTTAAGTACTGAGAAGGCAGGTGAATGACATCCCTTGGTGACAGCCAGGCCTTGTGCCCGAGGGGCAATTTGCTGTGAGGAAGGGTAGGAGTTTTCTTTCTGTCCCCAGAGCATACTGCAGAGGAGCAAAGGCAGCTTTCATTTTCCACTGGGGCTCTCCAGGAGCTCAGTGAATGGAAACAGCTGAGAGAACATGCAGAATCCCACCCTGCCTCCATCACTTCATCTGCCTCTTGATCTCATCTTTGCTCTATAAAAACAAGCAAAGTCATACTCAGCTGGATGCAGCCACCTCACCTGGAGCTGTGACAAGCATTGAGGCTCCTGGGATGAGATTCAGCTACCTAGATGATACCTAGTCTAAGCTGCTTACCTTTTGACACCAGTGGTAGAAAGGCACCTCTAGAAGGTTGTTAAAATTACTTTCTGCCAGTGCCTGTCCCCACAAAGGCAGTGGGGGAAGGCTGGTGCTGGTGAAGCTTTCCAAAGAGCCATCAAATCCATATAATTGTTTTCCTTGAAAGACAAATTGTAATCAACTGCTGAAGGCAAGAGCCATTCATTTCCCCAGTCCAGACTACTCCTGTTTGTTCTTTCCCAATTTCAGTCTTGGGATTACAAAGTAAGGTGGGTTGTTTTTCTCCCTCTAAGCTCTCTACCTTTTGCCTCCAAAAGATCAGGTTCTTCTAGCAGCTATCCTTCAGGAAATGTCCTGTAGGATGATTTGATCATCTCTGGTGTCAAAGTGTTGCAGATTCTCTGTAGAGAAAACATCTGTATGGGAATAAAACCAAACCAGAGGATACTCTCCTCCTTCTAGAATGGCCCAGGTCTCTCCAGTGCATGTTGTATTGCCACTGATGAACCCCTGAAATAGCAGCTTCCATCCATGAGGGTGAAGAAAAGGCTCCATAGAGCAACCAATGAATGAAGAATACCTGATATTAGGAGCAATGTCTTTTATAATCTTTCCCTTGGACCCTTCAAACCCAGGATGGTGAGGCCTCAAATCCTTATCCATGACCCTTTCACCTATCTCTGTGCTGCTATCATGGCTGCCTACCCTCACCAAGACACACTGGCTCCAGCAGTATTTTATACTCCTTGTTGTGGGAAGAGGCTTATGCCTAACCATTGCTAGCAGCTAGAGGAGACAGCTGAGCAAGCCAAGCAGTGGTAGGAGCTGAATGAGTACTCAATAGCCTCAGGAAATAGCATGGTAGGGGCACACCCTCCTCAAGCAGCAGGGTGGGTGGGAATCAAGCTTATGAAGTCTGTCTCTACCCCTTCAGACCACTAGCAATCTTCCAGTCTGCTCAGGTGTTTGCAAGATGGTCAGACCCCAAACACCTTCTGTATGTGTCTACAAACTGGAGGCAGTAACAGCAACTGGTCAACACATGCATGTATTGGTCTGGTGGAGGCCAGGTGTGACACAGGGAGATTCTGTAAGTTTTAAGTACACATTTAAGTTAAAGTTCTTCAAGTGCCCTGGGAATTTTGCTTTCTGTCCCTGTTCTGGTTTAGAATCAGGCCCATGAAAAATCTTTACAATGTTTGGTCAAAGGGCTGGAGCAACTGCCCTATGAGGACAGGCTGAAGGAGTTGGGGTTGTTCAGCCTGGAAAAGAGAAGGCTTAGGGGGGACCTTATAGTAACTTACCAGTATCGGATGGGAGGACTAGAAACAATGGATGTAAATTGGAAGGGGGTAGATTTAGACTTGACATAAGAAAGAAATTCTTTACAGTGAGGGTGGTGAAACACTGGAAGAGGTTGCCCAGAGAGGTTGTGGATGCCCCCTCTCTGGAGGTGTTTAAGGCCAGGCTGGACAAGGCACTGAGCAGCCTGATCTAGTGGGAGGTGTCCCTGCAGAGGGGTTGGAACTCAATGATTTTTAAGATCCCTTCCAACCCAAACTATTCTATGATTCTAAGTGTGTTCAGGGACCGGCTGATATCATGTGACTGGTGGCATGCTGAAAATAATTAGCTATCAGAGAATTTTTGGTGACCTGTACTGTCTATTATAGCAATGTTTTTACAAGCTTGTCCCAGCCTAGCTGCAGAATGTTGCAAAACTTCGGGGAGACAGAGACAGGTGGAAATTTTGTAGGAAAAGTAAGGAAGGAAGAGTTGAGAACTGAGAGATCATGCTGGGCTAACTGAGAGATCATGCTAGGCTTTCTCCTCTGATACCCCATGGAAGGTTTTTGATGTTATTGACCTGCTTTTGGTTCTGTTTTCAACCTCCCCTCTCATTCTTCTCTTCTCCCACTATCTATCCCTGTTCCTCATTGCTCCCAAACTCAATTCTCTGCCCTGAGCACAGAACCCTGCCCTGAACCAGATCATTAAACCACCCCTAGTGTTGCCATCAAAGGAGGCAAAAGCCATGAGAGTGTCTTCCACTAGTGCCTATGACATCCAAGCGATATCTTTGTCTTCCAGGACTCCACAAGCAAACACCACTGTTCTCCTGTCCACAGGATCTCTCTGCTTGTGCAGTTCACTGCACCAAAGGCCAAGATGTGCCCTCACTCAGAGAGTGGGTTTAGGTGCAGATTGAAACATTTGTCTGTCTTTGACAAAGGGCAGATTCTACTCCTGAACTTTGTGGCTGTTGCACTGTCCCACCATCTTTCAGTGGCAGTCCAGTTCTTCATGAGATGTTTTTCTCATTGGTGGTCTTTTCCTGTCGGGGTCATACTATCTATTTGTGTTCACTGGGGCAAAATCTTATCTTCTCACCACATCAAACTCGATGCACCATTATACTAAAGTGATTTTCTCATCTAATTTCAGAAATGTAATTGTATGATTCATTTGGAAGCTCCTGTTTCCATTGACAGTAGCTATTGTTTACATTTAAATTATACTGTTTTTCTTAAAAAAAAAAGGATTGTCACCTTCCCAGTCTTCTGGTGCATTGGTTTAGTAGCTAAGTTCTCTGGGTAAACTGGGGAGAGTTTACAAGAAGACATATAATCCTTAATATTTAAAATAAACTTTAAGAAAATGACTAATTGTGTGGGAATAGTGTCATCTGTACGTTTGCACTACAGCACCATGATCAAAGACAGACTTCTAAGATATAATCTAAGCTCACTTAAATCCTAATGAGAAATTACATGGGAATGTTGGTATTTCAGCAATCCACAAGAGTAGCTGAGCTCAATTATCCCAATGTCATAAGGGATTTGTTTGGATAATTGAGACTTCTGACCATTGAGACGATGTTCATTGTAACTAATAGACTTGCAGGGATAAATCCCTGTTTTGAGGAGGAGGGAATTGTGGACAGCTATGGCTTTGAATAAGCAAGTCACACTGTAAACCTAGTTTGGATTCCCATGGATCCTTGTGGTTAATAAATAAGTAACAAGGCAGGCTTGGAACTCCTCTGAGGGATTCGTCAATTGGTTCATAAACACGATCAAGTTAGTACAGAGATAAATGGCTCCACCTGTTACCCAGCCCTGCAAAATTTATCAACTCCAGATTAAAATCTCTTTGCCTATCCTTGTGATGAAGTTCATATAATTATGAAAAAATGTATCATATATTACTCGCAAGTCAAAACAAATACTGTGCCTGAGATTGGTGGACCTGCACAATTATACAAGTCTGCCTAATACTTTCTCCTTGAATTAATTAACAGGGTGCGAAAATACATGAAATTCTTTGTAAGGGTGAAGTCTTTTTACACTTGCTGAAGACATTGTTATCTTTCTGGGTCTCTCTGAGCCAAAATATGTACTGGGGCCAGCTGGACAAGATTCACTCTGTGCTCCCACAGTTTCAGAGCAACCCCAACGTTATAGAAAGCATGGAGATGGGAGCAGAGATATGGGGGAAAAGGTCTCTGTTTCTATCTGAAGACTGTGAAAATAGGTCAAGTAGGTTTGTTTGTCTCTTAATGAAGTCTGTGAGAGTTTTCCCATTTCTTTTTTAGGACAAGGCTCTTCTTGTAGCACCCAATAGTACCTAAGTGGCTGAGAGAATGAAGCAAGGGTTGAAATCTTTAAGAGATGTGTGCATGTGCATAATACTGACATTTTTAATAGCATCCTAGGATCACTGTGCTCACTGAATGTCAATAAAGGTTGTGTTCACAATTTACCTCAACATTTCTGTGAACTCCATTTTAAATAGTGATGATTTTAACTTCCTTTTGTTGACAAGCACACGGTAGAGAACAAAAAAAATGGAGAACATCTTTCTGTCACTCTATAAATCTGGGGCACTTGTGTACTGCATGAACTTCCAGAAACTGCTTTTCTAAGGTAATAAGAGGAATAAGAATTACTGGAGTAACAAAACAACTTGTATTCAGGCAGAGACCAAATAGACAATGCTCCTTTAATTTGGACAAGAGAAGATAAAGGAAGGATATGATAAGAGATCTAAACATCTATGAATGCTGTGAAGAACACAAAGAGGAAATTATGATGATTCACTATTTTCACAATGGAAGCAGGTTCAAAATTAGAAAATGAAGATTTCTTATGCACCATAGTACAGTACTAACCTGTTGCTGTAGGATATGTTGGAGTTTGAAAATGCAGGGGGTTGAAAAATTATAAAAAAGCATCCAAATCAGGCAAAACGGAGAGTTGTGGCTATTAAAAACTATTATTCATGTACAAATCAGGTTTATGGAGACCTTTATCTACTGACTGCCAGAACTGGAGGTCAGGTGAGATGGTAATGTCATAATATCACTTTATTTCTGGAGCACTTCCCTGCATACCCACTCCTGAATGCTGCTGGAGGCAGCAGGATATATTTCTTACCCTATGGATATGCTTAGTCTAGTAAACTAGACAGGCCAAACAACAGGCAGAAAAGCCATCATATTTAATCTATCAATTTAGTCCCTGGTATGGATTTGACTGTAAGAAAACTGTCTTACCAAGAAAATGCACAGGGATACTTTGGGTTGAACAGACCAGCAGTTATTCTCAATAGAAGGATTCAATGTGTACACTTACTTTGAAGACTCTGACTTCATGGAAAGCAAACTGGGCAGTGCTAGTTGGCCTCAGAGTCCAGAAATGGTCTCTACATATCTCAATTTGCTAATGTAAGTGTAGGCAGTAGGGTTGTTCTTAGATGACAAGCCACAATAGAACGCCCCATAAGACAGTGCAAAGGAAGACTCTGAATGTGAGCTTCAGAGGGTTCCTTTATTAGCATGAGTTTCAATGGGAAGCAGAAGATGCCACTGAAGAGTGAGCCCAGATATTTTAATCTATAGATGGGTCACCTTAGAATCCCTTGGAAATGGTCAGATATTGAGAGATAAAATTGAGTGTGAACCCCTCATGAAAAATAAGGACACAAAGAGCTAGTTAGAGCTTGCTCCATATTTTTTCACAAAGGCCAGGAAACTAGGTGAGGTCTGAGCACAGGTTCTAAGTTCTTGCCTGAATCAGTTTGAAAGCACAATTACAATCACTGTGGATTCATCTGTCTCCCTGGTATAAAGCTCAGAATCAAGAGTAGAACATTGCACAAAGTCTGTCCCATCCTTGGAATTAACTAGGGAAATGTGATTTCACATCATGTACCACTATGCTATGAAGGATATGGGCAGACATGTGAGACAGTACTTGTTCCCACCTGATTGATCATGGCTCTGTATTATTTCTGAAGATAAGTACTTCAACCTTTACCCCATTGCTATTTGGTGTGATGTAATAGTAGAGCTCCTAAGTGCATTTCTTGTCAGAGGTAGCCTAGATCATTCACAACTTAATTGAGTTATTAAAAAATAAAATTTCTTCTTTTGATGAGTCTATTTTCCATCCTCAGTGACTAAGGTCCACTAGTGGGAGTGAATCATATTAAGGAACATTTGGCTTCTTGCCTTGGTTTGCCTCATGGTACCACAGCTCACTCTCTCTGGGTCTGCTCTTTGGGGGTCTGGTCAGCCAGGATGCAGCAGTAGACTAGAAGCACCACTGGAATTCCTAGGGTCATGTCTGGAAGTCTTTCCAAAACAATGTTATTACACAAAGGCAGGGTTTGTCAAGGAAGAAACTGGGAGATCCCATCATAAAGAAGATGCATTTTCTTTTCCAGAGTCTGGAAGCAAAGTCCTACAGATGGGATTTATTGTTTGACTTACTTTTAGTTCTTCCATTCTCCTACTGCTTTCCTTCTGAAGTAGCCACATCATGGACAACATTTTAAAATGTTTAATTCACCCTTTATGAAGGGCCATGGAGGGGTATATTCAGATATATACCCATGGAGGGGTATATTCAGCATTGGAATTGGTACCTTCAGTGTCATCTGTGCTCAAGAGGTGAAGTAATTGGATCTTGCCAATCTGCAGAGTCTGGATCCCTGTCCTGCCAACTCAGAGAGATAGACAGAAATTCTGTCTATTTAGCCTGGGTGGTCTGGTAGCAACCTCTGCTTCTCCCTGAGACCTGAACAGCACATGATACCTCCTTTTCAGTTTATGATTAATGGTAGATCTTAACTTTCTGGCTTGTATTCAAAACAATGCTCTCCATGCCAGATTTGCCCCTTTTCTTTTCTAGTCCATTAGGTCATAGTGGAGGATATGCATCACCCTGGAGATGGCATCATTAGTTTCCACTCTGGGGTTCGTAAGAGGCTCATCAGCAGAAGGCACCAGATACTATTAAGCCTTCAGTTGTCATGGCTACCTTCCTTCCGCCTCACTCCTAGAATTGCCTTGGGAGCTTTAATGGAGAAGACACTGGAAATCTTGCATCACTGAAATTTCATTTTAGCAGATTGTGAGATCCCTGGGTTTCTGCACCTTTCCTGGGAAGGAATTTCATCCTCATGTTCCCATTGATTGCTCCATCACAGGAGAAATTGTGGATTAGATGGAAAGAGAAGGGAGAAGGAGAAAAAAAAGCAGAAGAAAATGGATGAAGATAGAAATATAGCAGTGGAGAACAGACATGGAATGACAAGGATCAGGAAATATTATAGATTGCAGGAGAGAAAATATGGGGAGAGCTGAGAGAACAGAAAAACAGGTGATAAAATAGCAGTGAAGAGTAGATCTGCTTTTCCCTACCTAGCAGTCTGTAGATCATAACCTGTGAGGAATTAGGATTTTGGTGTTGTACAGCAAGGAAGATCTCTTCTCCAAAGCTGCAGCAATGGGCTCAAGTCTGGCCTTAGATTCCTCTCACCCATTGACAGTCACATCTGAAAGGCAAGGTGAGACCTTATGCTTGTTTTTCCTAAGTCCACAGAAGAAAGCAGGAGGGGACCTGGTGCCCTGGATGGCCTCAGACAATCTGAGCCCACAAAGTAATTACCAGAGTTCTGCTGAGAGGACAGGACAACACCATTTCCTTCCTGTTGAGGAGCTGACTGCCTGGTACTAATGTACATGAGCCTTAGAAGAAGAGCAGGAATATGGACATTTAATGCAGAGGGCTTAATGGGCTATAGACTTAGTGCTTAGCCTCATCCTATATTATATCTTCCTATACCTTTGTCATGGCAGTACAAAATGCCTGTGATGCATTTTAGGGTTTTGTAACTATAGTGCTTGGAGAAAACTAGTATGAAGAAACTCCATCAGTGTTTTTATTCAATAATAAGTTTTTACAAGTTACATAGGTGCTATTCAATAGTGACATGTTACAGGTTTAGCTCTTAGTAACAGGCATTTTGGAATTCTTCACCTAAATTTGCAGAAAACCTGGTGGTTCTCATTTTCAGGCTTTAGAGAAGCTGTTATTGCTACCTTTATGGTAGGTGCTGGCTCAGCCTTAGACTTCTGCTTACCTGAAATAAGCCTTAGAGTCTCCTGGGTCTCTCTCCAGTAAAAGCACTTAAGATAGAGGAATACCTAAGCACTGAAGCTTTAAGCACTGAGGTCACTGGGACAATCTGTGTGTCTATGCACACGTTGTTTGACAAGGGTCAGAGGCAGCAAGTGAGCCCACTCAGTACAAATTCTCTCTCCAACTTTCTTGTTGACTAACTCTCCACCTGACTGCCTACTGGCTTTGTAAATGATGCAGTTACCTTGGATAAGGAAGCTCAAGACATCTTTTTCTCTCTCAAAACAATCATCATCATATTGCTGCAGCAGTGGCAGGACCCTGATGCACTGAAATGTTTGAGATTTTTTTCTTTTCTTGTGGAGAAAATTGTCTATAGTATATTTGACTTATCTACATGTGCAGAGTGGGCCTCTGAGTGCACAGGATGAAGATTGTGCAGACCAATTATCACTCTTAATTTGGTTGCCCATTCCCTAGGCTTGTTCTGCACTTGAATGAAGGGTATTTTAATTTATTATTTATTAGAATATTAACATAACTTCCACATATTTTCTTGAGATTTTTTTTCTCTTCAGATGAAAATATTGCCTGCCCCCTTTTTCTCCTAATGCATAAACCATTTGCTACGTGTTTACAAAATGCTATCAAGTGTAAATCTAGTCCTGATAAGCAACCTTGACAAGGAAATAACTTAGCATTCAGTGTTCATAAGAGAGGAGGGTGGGAGAGCAAGAGAGAGAAGAAACAAGAGGGAAAGGATAAGATCTCAAATGAAATCAGCACAATGTGCTCCTTTGGGATTGGTTCTAGAGCAGATAAGGTTTCTATTCCTCCAAAAACAGGTCAAAGAGTTCTCAGCATCAAAACTGTATTTACCAGAGCTGTCTGTCATTTGGTGAATTGATCACACATACAGTAAACAAACCTTTGTCAATATGAAACCAGATTAGCATTTTCAGCTTTTTTCAAATGCAGCATTCCCTTTAAAATGGTCGGGTATTTTTCTTAGACATTTAAATCCTATGCAAATAGTTACAGCAAATACATGAATCAGAAAAATGCACTTTCAACTGCAGTGACCACTCCTTGCTGTATCTCCTTTTATTTGAAAATAGGCAAACACAGTCCTGGGTTATTTCTATTTGCTTTTTCTGTTGAATATTTTTAATGATTTGTACTGATGGAGGGAAAAAACCCCTGATGTTTAGTTAAAGTTGATACAACCCACAAGTGGACATGTCAAAACAAGCTATAGAAAGTTACTTTTGATGTGTTTTATTGAGGTATCCATGGTACTTTCCAATTACTGGATGCCAAAAAAAAGGTAGCTCTGCTCAAAAATTATTTCTTTTGAAAACCACAGACACAACTTGTCAGCCTTTTGAATGCATTTCAGTGTATTTAAAGGGATCCTTCTTAAAGTAGCAATTGTCTGATGCTGGAGAAAAAAATCAGGAAATAAACAAATAATACAATAAAATTTGTTTAAAAATCTTTACATAAAGTGTGTCATTTCATTAAAGTGGTGATATGGGGTCACTCTTATTTTGTGTGTGCACACATGTGTTGTTGTCTTTGGTACCTGTGGGTGCAGAGTTAAAAAGGAAGAGGGTAGAGAGCCAGGTTACAGTTCTGTGGTTGCTACAGCTCTGAGCCAAAACTAGAGAGTATCTGATGGCACTTGGGTGTCCTTTCTGCTTTCAGAATCTTCCTGCTACTGCAAAGAAGTAATTTACCCTGAAATTTCCCAGGATTTTCTGTTTCCTCCTACTTCAATCAGACCTTAAAACTGCTACTGAGAAAGAAAGAAAGATAGAAAAAAAAAAAAGTTGTTCTTTTTCCGTACACAGAGATATGGTTTTCCCCACCTTAAACATACATGATTTGAGTTCAAAGGCTCAGCTTCCTGAGTGATAGTGAAGGTCTGTTGTTTAGCCAAAGGATCAAGAGGATAGTGGGCTCTGAGATGTCAGAAAGCATGTCTGGGCAGGGGTGGGAGGTTTCTTGGTGGAGGTGGGAGAGATACCTTGATACGTGAATGTCCTTCCTTATCCATGGCTGCTACAACCACAGGGCAAGAAAATGGGAAGAAAAAAGCCTAAAAACACAGCTTATGACTTTTACAACTAGAGGCTGGGTGCCTGTGCATTCCTCTCCTGCCGTGGTGGGAAGATGCAGGGGCTGCTTACCCTTGGATGGAGCAAAACCAGCTGCACCAGTAGCCTAGACTCAGCAGCCCTCTTCCCAGGATGCTGATGGGTAGACTAAATACAGACATCCCTGCAAAGTCCACTGAGGACATCCATGGCAGGTGTCACCAAGGTTAAAAGAAAGCCCTGAGGTAACACTCAAGGATGAGCCAGACATCACCAGCCCTCTAGGAATATCAGTCATAGAATCATAGAATAGTTTGGGTTGGAAGGGACCTTAAAGATCATCGAGTTCCAACCCCCCTGTAAAAGGCAGGGACACCTCCCACTACTAAGCTAAGTGCCTTAGCAATGAATTCTCAGGCTGGAGAAACAAACTGCTGCAAGGATGGGAGCTTCAAGGGAAAGAACATTTGCCCCCGAGATGCAGATTTCTCTGGCCTCAAAGACCAACTCTTTCTGAAATATGTGGACCACAAAAAGCTCCACAAAATGTGAAGCACAAAAAGCCTGGGGGTCTTTGCCAGCAAATAGCCTCCATCATAAGACCTCATGGTTAGAGTTGGACAGAGTTTGTGGTCACTCTTGGAGGACTGTACAAATAGTCTGGGAAAAGTCACCCTTGTTTTTTCAGGCCTAGGAGTCCTGACCTGAAGCTCTGATTCCATCACCCCAGAATTACACTCAAAGGGCAGCATCTCCATATCATACTTGTCTTTACTACCTGTGGTAGAACAAGACCCTAACATGAATAACACAACTGCACCAGGGCTTTCCTGACAGAGAATCTGTCAGTCAGTGTAGAGCTGAGGTGCATATACCCATAGTCATGGTGGGATGGTGAATGAGGATGCTGGAGCACAACAAAGGGCAATAAGGATTCCCCCATTAAAAAGGCCAATGGATGCAGCACTCTATAAATCTATAATAGATGGCCTCTATCCTGAAGAGATTCCTGCCAAAAGAGATACGAGACAAGGGAAGTGATGCCTCTAGGATGCAAATTATCTCCCTTAAGCTTTGTATCTCTTTAGTGTTTATGCCCAGCCATATTTTGCATTTATCAGACTCTCAGACTCCATTAGATTGGGGCCTGCCAGCAAAGCCTCTGTGTCCTTCTACCATCCATAAAGCTACTCCTGTGAAAACTCCCGTGAAAACTTCTAAGGTTCTGTATCTACATATATGTCTCTATTCTTCAGTGATGAGTGAGTCCTGCATTAAAAAGATCTGGAAATAGCTAAAGCATAGAATCCATCATCATAGGGCAGGGTAGAGAAAAGCGAGAAGGGGAAAAATTTCAGATAACATAAGGCTGTACAAAACATTTACATGTATTTTCATAAAACAGCTACCATAATATAGTGCAGCCTCTTATGCAGCTTTTAGTGCACCAAGGTGTTGTCAATTTAGCTGTTTTCATTTCTACTTTACTTTTTTATTATCTTCTTTGTATTTTATCTTTTGATAGATGCTATTATCATTCCCCTCTTTTGTGCATCAGAACCTATTCAAACATAAATCTGCTGGTTTAGGAGATATAGGTAGAGATACTACAATAGGATAGTGAGCACTCTTTCCCCTTTAATACAATAATTAATTAAAACACTTTTTCATTAAATCCCAAACAGTATGTTGCTGACTTTTATAATTTCAGTAGCTGCATAAGAAGTCTTTATTGATTCTATTATTAACTGTGTTCACAGAGAAAATTATAGTGGGGTTGTGTTGTAAAAGTGGCACTAGAAGAACACTAGAAGTTTCTCAGGAAGAATGAACTTAAACCTTGATAAATTAAGATGCATATGGCATTACATCTAAATGAGAGTGAAACAGCCTCAAACATATTCCTAAATAAAAACACCTGAGACTTTCTATCAATATCTGAGTAAAAGCGGTTTGTTGAACTCTAATAGCTGTATTATCTCCTGCAATGAATGATGTCTGTTGACTTCAGTGAGTAAGGACTATGCCTAGTGCTGACTGTTAGCAGCATTGGACTTCACCTGGCTCTTTACAGTCTAAAAGTATGCCTGCTGCAAGCCACTAGCTGTCAAAAATGAGCAACCTGCCAACGTATGGGTGAGGTTTGGCTCTTCTGTGCAGCGAGGAATTCAGAGGACATTGCTATTTTTTTGATAGTGGAAGGAACCAGATCAGGTTTTAACTTGACTGCAAATTAAGAGCTCACTGGGCATAAGAAGAATACTCCTGCAAAGAGCAAAAAGGCTGAGCAAGGAGAAGTGTGTGCCTGATCTTGCAGAGTGCCTATTAATGGAGTTATTAAAAAAGTCGTGTTCTGCTACTGGTGAAAATGTTGTCCATGACTCATGGGCTGTATCAGTACAGCATGTGGTTCTCTACCCACAGCCAGCTTATCCCATGCTCTCTACTTCTCTGCAAGCATTTAGCTTCCATTTAAAAATTACACCATCTGTCCAGTCACTGTGATGGCCTGCAGTTCCCCCTTGGCCATCCTGCATGTGTTTGGGATAGCCAGGAGGGTTTGGGGTAGTCAGGAGAACATTTGCCCCCATGTCTGTACAGTCTCACAGCTGGCAAAATAGGTAAATCCAGCTGTTAAACCCAGCTGCTGAAAACCACCTCTGATGCCTCCAGATCCCTATAATATTGACTCCTCTTCTGGGAGTCATGCCACACAGCTTGGCTCAGCCAATGTTTCCTCCTTCTTGCCTGTTTTCTCCAGCTCTGTGCTGGAAATCCCCACTCAGTTCCCCTCTCCCTCATCTCATGCCCCCAGGGCCAGCCTGCACCCACCTACCCCAGGTGATACCTTCCACCCAACATGCAGCTGAGACAGAAACCTTGTGTATTTGTACTCTGTGTGTCCATAGAACCATAGAATAGTTCTGGTTGGAAGGGACCTTATAGATCATCGAGTTCCAACCCCTCTGCCATAGGCAGGGGCTCCTCCCACTACATCAGGCTGCTCAGTGCCTTGTCCAGCCTGGCCTTAAACACCTCCAGGGACTGAGGGGGCATCCACAGCCTCTCTGGGCAACCCATTCCAGTGTTTCACCACCCTCACCATAAAAAACTTCTTTCTTATATCTAGCCTGAATCTACCCCCTTCCAATTTACATCCATTATTTCTAGTCCTCAATTTCTAGTCCATGTCAGAGGAGTGTTGATCCATCCATCAAAAGGGACTGTGGGTGAACTAAACTGATCTGGAGCTGCAGCAACATGGTTTTCATCAAATGCAAAGTCTCAATATCTGCTTATTCTGTATTGTTCCCCCCCATTTGTTTTGTTCACAACTCGATCTTCTGGACAGTGAGATGGTCAAAGCCCTCCCTGAACTCCACATCTTTATGCATATCCTCCTGTTATTGCTATAGCCATACAACCCACTTTCCATAAGACTTGCTCTTGACACTTCAGTATGGTCAATGTAATACATTTAGAGATTGTGAAGCTATCAGAAAGATTTAAATATAACCAACATCCATTCAGGTAATTTTATTTGCTGCAAAGTTTCAAAGTTTTTGAGCTACATTCTGATCATGTTTCCCAGTTCAATCCTTAAGAGGTAAAGACTTTAATAGGAAAAGAAAATGGATATTTTGGAACAAATTTCTTATTTCAATAGGGCTTAAAGAAAGTCACCAGTGACTGAGACATGCAAAAAAAAAAAAAGAGGTATTCTCTCATATGTGACAGCAAAACTTCAGAGCAAATTCAGTAGTAACAAGGATTCTTCATTTGATGAATATCATAAAATTGAAGACAAGAACTGATAAAATTTCTATTTGTTATCTCAGAAATATTAAAAAGACGGTTATTTTTTATAGTAGAATCCTTACCTTTTGTCTATTACATTTTCAAACCCTCAAAGTAAAAAATAGAAGGGTGAAAAAAATCTCACTAAAGTGAACTTAAAATGCAAAAAAGTCGAGTTAAACTTTTAAAATACAGACCAAAACTTTGTTTGATGCACAGTGCCTTTGATCAAAAAATGTTTAGGGAAGCTTTGTTCCACCTGGTAGCCAAGTAAAGCAGCCATGTATTTGTTATTCTTGTGATGCTTCTCAAGTCAGACTTGTTGTTGTCTATGTGTGGCATAAGCACACCTGTACGTGTAAAATGTTAGCTTGAGCAGCAAAGCATTTGTGAAATGTTGCTGGTGATCAGGCATACATAGAATGGATTGGAAACACCTAGAATGGTGATCATTATAATAATCTCCATACTATTACATTTTCTTCCAAGTTTCACTGTTCGTTTCCAAAGGCACAGAGATAAGAACTGGGAAAATATAAAGCTGTCTGCCTACGTTTATCTACAAACCCCATGTCTTATTTGTTTTTTCTTCTGCTGGAGTGAGGGAGCAAATGTGAAAGAAACATTGGCGCCAAGTGCAGTTTTGTAAGAGTTTTAAACCTTTAAAGTTCACTCATACCAAGTAGTCTCCCTCTGAGTCACCATCTGAAGCAGAGCAGAGACACGTGAAAGAGGACAAAAAGCCTGTGTATCTTCACCTTTGCTGAGGAAAGTCTTTAGCATGGGTAAAAAAATCAATGTTCCCAAAACCAGTTGCCTAAGAGTGCTGGTGGCTACAGGAGGTCACAAACATTGTATTAGGCATGTCTGATGACAGGTGGCACTGGCTGTTTTACTCTGAAATTTAGGGAAGATCCAACCTACCTTGCTTAAGGAAGCTTTAGCAGCACTTCTTCCAAGCTGGGGCAGCCCCTTGCTTCAGTTTCTCCTCAGACTGGAAGAGAAAGAGTCATTAAAGTTACAGCACTCATGAGTTTTAAGGGAATGAGAATGAGTTCTCCAGGAAGCAGGCTGCCATTCCTCACCCTTTTCGTGACTTTTGTTGGGAACTCTGCAAATCCTGCAGTATGGAAACAGAAAGATGGGCAGACATTTGGTGACATGTATAATAAAGGAGAGCATTCATTTCAGATATTCTTCCAGAGTGCATCAACAAGACTGGTTGTACCTAAAAGAAAAAAGAGGGAAAAAAACCCCACAAATAAAAAAAGAGGGAAGTATCCATATCCATTTTATGGGGAAGTAGGATGGTCTGACACAGAAATTGCCTACTTTGGTGAGAAAGAGAGCTGCACACAAGAAAAAAATGTAACTTTAAAACACACAGACACATGATGTTGGGTCTGCCTAATGGAGAGAAGGACTATATTAATCTATTTGAATTGCTAATTGAGGATTTAGTTGGCTAGATTGGGAGTTATAAGATTAAGGCTTTTATTCTGGGTTTTTATTCTTTTCCAAAGGTAGGAATCCTCTATAGATCCCTGCTCCTGGGATTCTAATGCCCTCAAATGCACAACTGGGCAGCTGACGAGCAAGCTGATAAAGCATTTCTCACAGATACTTAATGGGTACATTCTGTATCTCTGTCTGCATCTTTCTTTCTGCTTATCTTTTTTTTTTCTTCTTAGGATGCTTGGAGGAAGGTAAGCAAACAAAACAAACAAAAAGAGCTAGCTTTTCTCTTCATGTTTATAGTAGTTTGTTTTTTTTTCCCCAGAAATTTTCCCTTTATGGAAATAACTCTCTAAATTTCTCCTGTTTCAATGGTGAAGACTCCTATTTTATTTCAGGTTGCTTCAGCTGAATGGGACAAAATGGAAAAAGGCTCTCAGGATTCTATGCATTTTGCATTACAGCTGTTCATCAAAACAGGCTCTTGGAGGATGAGGCAGTTCTCTGCCAGGCAGATCTGAGCTAGCAGGACTGATGGCACTGCCACGTCAGCTCCATCACTAACCATGTTCCTTTCTTGGGCACAATGTGACAGAATTCACTGGAGAAGTGCAGCTCATGCTACCCTCCAAAAACTATTACAAGCCCTTGCCATGCTTGTAATAGTACAATAACTGAAATTATAATAAGGATGTGGGGAAAAAAGAGACCCTCTATTTTTTAAGACAGCAAGGGGAAGTTGTTTGTTGTAAGTTTATTTATTTTTACGCAAAAGGAACCTGCAAGGTGGTGTTATTAGCACTGCTCTGAGTGGGAACTATGATATTTTGAAATCATCATTCTTTAGAAAGGGAAATTCAGTAAAACATGTATTATGACCAATGCCCTGAGTTCTGTAGCATATGGAGAAGTCCTCTCCAGAAATCTTGCTGCACTGATTACTTGTATTTCCCCAAAAGTACAGGCAACATCTCTTCCCAAATGTTTTTGTGGCAGAAATGTCAGAAGATACTTTCATAACACTCAAGGTAAAACACTGTGGATTCTGAGCTGAAAATATGGCAACTGTCTTCAGACAGTGAAAAGCAAATTCTGCAGCTAGTTTCTTATATGTTCTTGCAGAGACCCCCCTCTCAAACTCATTTGCATTTTGCTGCTTCTGTACTTAAATTCTCCAGTAGTTTGCAATTGTTTAAAAAACTGGCCATTCCTATATTGGAAGAGCCCTCCTGACTCCCCTTACACCCATTCTGCACCTGTAAGAATCATTATTTTTGCTGCAGAAGTAATGTTGAACTGAATTTAAGAAGTGAGCAAAGCTGTGTCTGGCATTTTTGCCATGAGGTCCAAATTCTTTATTCTTTCTCCTGTGGGCATATTCCTACCCTGATCAGAGTCTTAGTGAAGTCAGAAAAGGACAAGAAAAGCTGAGGGATGCACCAGCTTTGATAGTAGATCAGGGACCCAGCAGGTCATGGCAACCTGCCCACTTTTAATGGGATGAATCTCATAGGAAATTTTGCGTAAAATTCATTGTCAAAACAGAGCCAAGGCAGATCCTTCCGGACTAAAATATGGCTCTGCAGGGAGCTGAAAGCATGGCAGCAGCTGATGCTGCTGTGTGGCTGGAAGTGCCACGTGATGTGGTGGTGTGGTGAAGAGCTGAGAGGGAAGATGTTGAGAAATTATTGTTCAAAACAATTTTGTGCATAATACAACAGTGAAGAGAACTCAAGAAAGTTTGGGGCATGGTGAGTGTCATGTAGATGAAGTGGATAAGCAGTTCCAGAGCTGGCAATAGCAAGAGGATTGTTGACTAAGGAAAGGTTTCAAATCCATTTGCTGTTAAAGGTTTTTTAATTTAGAAACTCCAGTAAGTTACAACACAGGTGACCTCCTGTTGTGGGACACTTTGTCTTCAGAACAGGTCCACCTTGTTAAGACTGAGTTTGTGCTTCTTGAAGACTTGAAAGAGGAATTGCTTCATTTTACTCAGACAAATGAGCTGTGCTGGGGGGGGGAATCAAATTGCTACTCCTGGAAGACACTCATCTTCACTGATCCAGATTTTAAAATGTCTTACAGAATTCACTCATCACCCTACATCTGTCCCCTTGTCAGTTGGGCTTGATCAGTATTTCTCGGTTCCTTTGTAGAGATTTAAAAGCTTCCCATTCTTCCTTTGAAATGGGGGAATAAATTGCATATTGGGTTTTGCAAAGTGAGTGAACGGCCCCTTTCAACTAGTCAGCAAAAAGTTTCAAAAGAGGAATTAAGGCCGATGGAGGAGGAAATGTGATTCCAGGCTTAAAAGTTGTTTTTGGTGCAGACTTCTAGAAACCTAGTGCATACATTCATTGTGTAAGTCATAATGGAAAAGAAATGTCTTAAACAAATACCTTTTGTAGGATAAGTTTAATGCCACAATCATATTACTCGGGTTGACTGCAGAAATGGGAATGCAAATGATAAACCTTTCCCAACAACACTAATCTGAGAGGAGCTCTCTGAGAAGAATAGCATCTGAAATATTGTGTACAATGAAATATTGTGTCCTTCCCTACCCCCAAGGTTGAGGTCTTCTTCCCCTCTTCAGGCAAGTGGCACTAGTCGGATTACAGTGCAATCATAACAGCTAAAGATGGAAAAAGCTATTGGCCCATTTAATCTCTTCCCCTGCCAGTAGAGGATTACTCCTGAAGCATGTTCTTCAATGCCTCTTCCAGTCCTGGGTGACTGGAGCAATAGGCTTCCATTATTTTTTAGGGAGATTATCTTTTAGATAAGACCTTGCCGACCTGTGTCCTAACTACTCTGCATGAATCCTCAGAGCTGGATTCCTCAAAGTCAGGCTTAAATACAGCTGTGCATATTGAAGGATCTTCTGCATTTGTAAGGAACTTTGGGATCTTTCAAGTCCATGAATGGAGTAGTTTGACTAAAAATTGCTATCCAGTTCATCTGGCATCATTTTCTCTCTTAAAGAACCTTGGGTAAACTTGGTCTTATAGATTAATTTGTGTGTCTCATTATTTTCTCTATGTGTTCAGATTTTTTTTTGTGCTAGAAGTTGTTCTGTTACTTTGTTAGGAGCTCACATTTTGCTTACCAAATTATAATCATGACAATGTGGACATTTTGAAACATAAAGCATGATAAAACATTTTGTACACTCCTTTATGTACAGGAACACATATCAGCCCAACTTCTCTACCTTGTTTTAAAGCAAGTGCCCAAAGAACTCCAAGTCTCCAAACTTTAGAAGTTTGCTTTATTTCTAACAGTAAGAGAAAAATAATCTCTGTAATAAAATGTATATTGAAAATAATTACTCCTTTTTCACCTGGTGATGAGGGTCAGGTTTTTTTCCCTTCCTCAGGCAAGGGCAATCAGATTATTCACGAATTATAATAAGAAAAATAGGGGGGGAAAATGTGAATTTAAGTGTGCACTGTCATATATTATCTGTAGACATGTAGGGTCAGGACATAAATTGATACTATGCTGCTGAAGATTCAATGAAAGGAAAAGGTGTTAGGTACTGTGATTTAACAGAAATATTTTTAATTATGTTTGTGATTTTGCACCTGAATCTATTCATATTTATTAGAAAAAAAGAACTGTCCCATTTTGTTCCTGTAAAACAAATCGTATTTAAAGGAGGTTTTAAAGGGACAAATGAAGCACAATTTTGATTTAGATCACACAAGTAACTTCTGACAGACATTCTCCCAGACAAGAAGGTCACAGGGGGTCATGGTAGAAGGATGTCACAAAACTTTGATGATCTTGCATGCTGATCATATGCAAGATGGAGCAAAAAGGGTGAAAAATGCAAAATCAGAAGCAATCTGATTGGACAAATTATTTCCTTTTCTTTTGAAAGAGAGGAAGAAACTATACAAGTCTTCTTTTGTCACTAGCTAAGTTGAAGATAGTTTTTCCATGCTGATTCTGGCTCATTAGTTCATTTCTTTGACATTGTAGAATGTTAATGAACTTTACGGGATGAAGCAATTTACAAACTTTCACCTAAATCATCAATAATTTTTCAGCATTAAGCACATAATAAAAAGCCCAAGCTACTTTTTGCAATTTTCCATCCATGTTAAGCATGCATTTATCCAGTAAAGGCTGAATTATTAAAAAGAAGTCTGATGTGCATCTGCACGATGCCACAGAGATTTCAGACAGCTGAAGCCTCCTCCTTTGTAATGTTGAGTGTAACCATTTCCAAATGCTGAAAACCAAGATGTACAGGAGAATGGGTGCCAGTGGTGGGCAGGACTGATTGATTTCATTACACAGTGCTAAATACTTGTATGTGGAAGCCTAACATACAGTAGCAAACAAATGGGAGTTTTCTTTGGCCCAGAAGCCAGCTGGCACATCCTGGCATGGCTCAAACCCATGTGGCTTAATATTCTCCATGCCCCACAAGAGTAGCTGCATCCCCTGCTGCTTATTGGCAGTGGTCCTCAGTCTACACCAGCTCCTGATCTGTGCCCAGACCTTGTCAGGGAAGAGACAAGACACTTGGCACAGGTCAAATCTGTGCCACGTGGCGAGCCAGCATGTCTCTGGCATGGGTGACAGCTGACAGGAGAGCAGGTCTCCTGGTTCTGCTTCACATCCTAAAGCAGACTGAAGTCCTGCACTCCCAGCCTCATGTTCATCTGCACATGCATATTTCTATTGATTGAAAAACTATAGAAGAATAAATAATTTTCTCTCTTTTATTTGAAGCTGGGACAACTTTAGAGGTATTCCTGACATGAGGTAATAAACAGCAGGCTGGAAGACCAGGATACTGGTGAGAGCAAGCAAAGTATATAAATGATGCAAGAGATGCTTCTCTTAGGATGTACAAATAGGAGGAGAAATGCAAAACACAAAATTCTGGACCTAGTTTCTCTCTTTCTAAATTGTCTCTTCCAGGAGAAAATGTTCCCACGAATGTTAATACTTTTTCCCAGGCCTGCTTGAAAATACTTAGCAGGTCTGATTAGACTGAAGGATAAATTTAGTTATCCCCACAGCTGGTTTGATCTCCCTTGCATTTTTTGATTGGTTAATTGTAATTGCCATTTTCATTTTATAGTATCTCTAATTGGTGCAAAGTTTCTTTTAATTTAGTGGCATCTAACTTACCTTGCAGTGTGTTTTGGTTCTAAGCAATTTCAGTCTTAAGCATACTTAATTCCCTTCTGAGATCCTCCATCACTAACAACACAAGATCAAATAACCAACTAATTAAAATTTATGTCCATCTTCTATTGAAGTCATCATTCATATCCCCTTGAGTAGGTGATTTCTACTGTGTGATCCCACAGGAATATTTTTATGTCTACAGTAATATGTGAGTGTGGAAATGTGGAGTTTATTCTGTTTCATTCCTGTGTAAATGGAAAAGGTTTCAATTAAAGGGTTAGTATTATTTTTCTTTCTTTTTTTTTCCCAGATACACTGTGCAAAAGATTTAGCTGCAAGAAAACAGTGTGAAGTTCTAAGTGTACCATTTTCTCATCAAAAATTTACATCCTTCAAGAGCTACCTTTTATCTGTTATTTCCTCATAGGCATATCTATTTGCTGGAAACAGGGATGCAAACATTTTAGCAGCAGTCAGTATCCATCTCAACATGTTATTTGGGGTTTTGGGGGACTGATTATCTTTTCTATGGGTGGAAAATTACCTTAGTTTAAACTTAATGAATACTTCTACCTCCCTGGATATGGCTATGCCTGCAAATGAAGCAGTTTGAGCTCAGACTACACCCCTGGTCCTCCATCATCCCCCTACCCCTAACCCTACCCCTAACCCAACCCCCACTAGACATTCCCTAATCCCCAGCAGGGAGACAGGTTGTACCTGTTGCCATTCCCAAGAGGCAATATGAGTCAGACTAAAAACTTTTTGGTTCTTTCCACCTGACACAGTACTCCAATACTATCCCAGCAGGATTTTGTACCCTTGAATGCACACTCACATGCCATTGCCTGATCAAAACAATTCTTATCAAAAGCTTCATGCTGTGAAGACATCTCCTTGATGGGCAGTAACACAGCCCTCATGTGATTTCAAAATCATGTAACTACAGAAGCACACACTGATGATTATCTCTGAAGGTCCCAGCTGGTATCACCATATGATCCAGAAGAAACCTTAAAGGTTCTCTTCCAACAAAGGCGATACTATGATTCTGTGATCAAACCCTGGTATGGGTTTGACCAGGTCATGTAATTTGACTTCAGGTCTGTTTTATTTAGTGTGAACTGCAAAATTTTCTTAGCAACATAGATACAGCTTTTATTAACTGAAGCCTTTATTAACTGCTTTCCACAAAAGGGCAAGGAGGAAGAAAGTCCTTCCCCTCTGCACTGCAGTCACTGAGTCCTTGTGTCTCCTCTCAGCCACAAGGAGAAAGCTATCTGAGAACAGCTCTACAAATGGACAGACCTCTGCACTGACCTCTAAACAGGGCTGAAGAGATGCCTCCTGGCAATGAGGAATGGTGATTGCCGTGGAAAAAATATTGGAAAAGGACTTGGACCACAATGAGCACCTAAGAAAATAGTTGCAGGTGATTAAGATGCAGCAAAACAAGTAGTGGCTTCCTAATAAGCTGTGTCCTCAATTTTTTGAGCTAAAATTAAAAGTGCAATGATGTTTTCAGCACTATTATTTATGCTACTCTGTGGTTGATTCACTTCTATTTAGATACTTTCAATGATTTTTATGCTGCATTTCTACTGAGTCAGGTTCATTTCTTTGAGCACAACCAGTCTTTCCAACCAGGAAAATTTGCAAGTCCACAATGTCCTCAGTCCTAACAAAAATTTGTTGTCCTTATAGATACATTCTCATTGATCATCCACCATACACTGCTGATATCAAAAGCCTGGGAGGGGAATGTGTCCTCAAGATATGGAGTAGTTTTGGGAAAGCCAAGCATATGATCTTTCTTCAGTCCACAGGGAGAGTGATGGCATCCTAAAATAAAGATCCAAAATCACAGAATTATAGAATGGTTTGGATTGGAAGGGATTCCAAAGATCATCTAGTTCAAGCACCTCTGCCATGGGTTCACATTGCTCTCTCACATTGAGCTTCTCAGCCAACAACAACCTCAAGTCCGCCTCAATCCATTCTCTGCCCAGCCTGATTTGTGTTTTGTACTGCCCCAATTCAAATCCAAGACTTTGCAATTGCCCTTTTTGAACTTCATGAGGTTCATGCAGACCCACTACTCAAGCCTGTGCAAGTTCCTCTGGGTGGAATCCCATCCCTCAAGTGTGCTTTTCTCTCCAAAGTTTGGTGATGGCAAACTTGTTGAGCCTCTACTCAGTTCCAACATCCATGTTACCAACTAAGATCACAATTAGTTATTAGTCTTGTTAGCAGACCCTGAGGAAGGTCACCACCTGGATATCAAACCATTTACTGCAGTTATCTGAGTGCAGTCATCCACATAGTGGTCTATCCATCAAATCCACGTGTCTCCAATTTAGAGACAAGGACATGCAGAACAGTGTCAAATTCTTTGCTCTTGTCCAGGGAGATGATGTCAGTTGCTCTTCCCTTATCCATCAAAGCTGTAAATCCTATCATAGAAAGCTGACAACCTGTCAGACAAGAATTGTCCTTAGTGAAGCCATGCTGACTGTCACATATCACCTCCTTATTTTCCACGTGGCTTAGTTTCCAGAAGGATCTGCTCCAAATAGATTAAATTATTGGGGGAAATGGGGCTACAGAGACTCATATTGACTACCTTCTAGACATTGAAGTTAGGTGAGATGAATCTGACCTTTAATACTTTGCCTGTACATTGCACAAAGACACTTTTGTCAGGAAAGTGTAAGCTGTGCTGTTGGTGTTCTTCGCTGATTTTCTCCTCATGTTGTGTTTGCATTATCATAGCTCCATGCTCCATGGTCATCTCCTCTCCAAGCATGCCAATTTTGTTCAGAAATTACCATGGGTTTGATGGAATTTAGGCAGGAGGATATGATTGAATGCTTCTAACGGGAGAGAGAGGATGAGAAATACCACATAGTGGTCCTAGGGACATATTTTTCCCCTGGCCTCCTGTGTGGGGCCATAATTAGAGATCTGATTTACCATTATTGTGTGATTTATTCCCTTTAGTTCTTGCTTCCACCCAGTCTAATAGATTTCTCTTGTTACTAGATAACCTTCTCCACGAGCTGTTGTATAGATAATGGCTTCATGCCCCATACCCAGAGCTTTAATTTTCACAAGTGCACTTAAAAAAACCAATCAGACAATCATTTATTAGTCAAGTTATTAGTCTCAATTGTGTCACCATTGAATAGTTTGATCCCTTTCTTAACTATAAGAGCAATCAGCTATCTTCCTGGTCTCCTAGCTATGGAACCAGCCTGGTGATTCCTTCATTATTCCATCAGAAGGGCTCCAGGTACCAGCATTTATTTGGCCTGAAACATCTAAAGCTTGAGTTTAGCACATTGTACAGTTCAATGGAACTAAGCTTTGATGAGTATAATTGTATTAGAAGATGCTCAGCTCAATTTAAGGAGAAACATGAATGTTTTGTGGCATTTTGGCCAATGAACATGCAGATCTAGACCTTCAACCACAGCATGTCCCCAGAAGAGCCATTCCCAGCTATTGCCATGGACTTTTCCACTTTGAAATTGTATATCAAGATGCCTGAGCTCTGAGAGCCTGATGGTATCAGAGCCAGAGTCCACTGCAAAGTGAAGGGCATTTGATGTGTAATGGATGTCGTTCAGCAGTGGGGTGAATCAGGCTCTTAAGCTTTTACTGCATCCCACAATGTGAAAGTGGAGAAGTCCGAGTTTTATTTAGCTCCATAAAATATTTAACCTCAACAGTGGTGGAGTTGATAAAAATCTGTATTTTGTAAAAAGCTTTTGTTTCAGCACTCTCCTTTTTTATGATTAGCCTGTACGCTCTCAGAAAAAAAAAAAAAAAAAAAAAAGCAATATCTATTATTACCAGAGAATGATCCAATAAGTGTCTTGGGTATTTCTGCCAAACTTCTGTGTAGGTTCCTAATGAGAGAGATATTAAGTTAAAATCAATGTGGGAGTAGTTCTTGTAGACCAGGGGAAAGTGTGTCATTATTTTTGCTGGCCAAATATAGTATCATCATCCATTAACTCCCTAGCTGAAAAATATCCTGTATCTCACTGGGATGCTGAACAAGTCATGTTCCTCTATATGATTTCTATTAAGACATGCCTAGCCTGTATTTTAGCAGGAAAATTTACAGTGGCACAATCTCAAAGCACGCTGAAATTTTGCATCTCCAAATTTTACCTGCAGTCAAAATATCCAAAAAATAAAAAGGAAAAAACCCAAAGATGCCCCAAACCCATTTGTTATAGGCTTCAAGTAATAATTCTACACAGACAGACCATTCTAAAAACTTGAATCCTGAACTACCAAAGGGATTTGAAAAGGTATATCCTAAGCTGCAAGTGTGAAAGTTCAAGATGGAAGTATTTGTCATGAGAAAATTCAGGATCTGTGTGTTCAAGTTAGGTCAAATCATGAAAAGCCAATATAATCCATGACACATGTAGGCTTTTAAGGGCTTGATGTTCTGACTAGAGCCAGATAATTTTTGCCTGAATATTTTATACCCTAAAAATACAGTTTGGGGTTGTCTGAAATTATTGACAGATTTGGGTTAAACTAAGGGGATAATTTTGAGTGAAAGCATTATTTCAAAAGCATATTTCAGCTTTGCATTGAATAAAAATTCATTATGAGTACTGCTTATGCTCTGGAGGAAGAATTTTAAATAGTTGCTTAAGAAAAGGGCAACAGCAGAGTCCTCCTCTCTTTTACATTCATGTCACAACCTTTGTTTTCATGTTTCTGGTTTGGCCACACAATTGAAAAAACAGTTATTCCCTGAACTCTGTGCTTCCTCATGTCAGTGTAGAACTGCTATTGAGAAATTCACTTCATTGAGCATCTTGAAAACAAAACTTCAATTTAAAGCTTCAGGTATAGGAGGAACCATTGAGAAAGGCAAGATTTCTAATCTTAAATAAGAGATGAGACACAAAATCTATCTTGTTTGGTATTTTAGGGTACAGTGCTCATGAATACTGAGGTCTTGACAGGGAAAAAAGATAGAATGTTCTTCAGGAACATCTCATTTAATGTAAACAAAAAGTAGATATTTGGAAAGATCATTTGAAAGGCATGGTGGCTTGGGGGTGGAGGGGAGCAGCTGTGGTCAACAGCAAAGCAGAGGACTTGGGGCACAAGGGTCTGCAAGAAGGAGATGCCAAACCTCAGAGCCCTCTCTGCCCTTACACAAGCTGCCTGGGGAAGCTACTGGAGGATCTGTCCTGGGGGGACCACCCCACATGCCAGGCAGGGGCCATGCCACTGGGTTTTGCTGGAGCCCCAGAGAGTTGGTACAAGTGAGGGCTTCCTAATCCACCAGGGAAGGGGGTCTGGGTATCCACAGGGCAGACCTTTTACTGTAAAGGCAATCCCTACTCTCATTATCCTCCTCGTTTGATAATGATCCACTAATAGAATTAAAGTTGGCAGCCTTTGCCTTGCAGCTGTTCTCTCTTCCCTCCCACTGAAGACAGGCTTTGGGGAGCTGGTTTGCCATCAGGAGATGCTCCTTCCCTTCAGCTTCCCCTCCTGCTTGCATTGCACTGTGCCAGCCCTCTGGCTCTCTGCATGGCTGAGCCACCCAAATGCCTATCACAGCACTGGTAGAAGCCAGGCAGGCTTTTCTGCTAGAAAATTAAGAGTCTACTATGAACTTCACATTTCATGCTACTAAAATTACTTAATTTTCTGTTAAATCTTTTTCATTTCCCCCCCCTCTGCATAGCTTTTGGAAAAGCCCTTTCAGTCACCTGCTGAATGAGTGGGATTCGAGGGGGTTGATTCCACACAATTTCTGTAAGATCAAAGGTATGGCTGTCCTCCAGAAGCTGTGATGCTCCACATCAAAGTTCACAAATGAAAACTATCTCAATTTTCCTCTCCAGCATTTGGATTTGACTTCATGACAATGAGACTCCAACTTGCATGCTCAGCCTTCATTTGTCAGAGGACATGACTGTGCCCATTATCATAGCAAAGGCAAAACTCAGTAGAGCAATGTTCTGTTCCTAGAATTTGTGAGTGTGTAGAAAAAAGAAAAAAAAAAGAACAACTTTAGCACAGCTATAAATATCTCTTTGGTAAAGGCCCCGAGTATCTTTCAATCCATGCTGATCCTTGTAATCACAGCCTCATTGTTCTGGCCATGTCATTGAAAATGCTTTTGACAGAACAAATGATGATCACCTGTGCTAAAGTTTGTAAAAAGCCCAAGATCCAATCTGCTATTTCATCATGAAAAAACAACATTCAGTTCATTTCTTTCTCTCTTTCATGTGCAGTGCTTTTCACCGGGACACGCTGGTTTTTTTTCACTACCTTTTTTTTTTTTTTCCTTTTAATTCTTTTTCTCCACAAAACAAATAACTGGTGGGAAGTTCATAAAGGAGTTGCTTCTACTTGCTTCAGGTGCTGACGGCCTGGCTTGGCTTGCAATGTTGGGGGATTTTTTTTTTTAAAGAACAAGAAAAAAATGTTTAGGGACTGGACTGTGTTATTGCTTAGGAACTCTGCAGATGTGCAATGGCTGATATTCCTGCACCTATTCCTGCAGAACTAGACTTTAAAGTGTCTGAAGTTGGTATATTCAGAGAATATCAGTCATAAATACTTTTCTGTCTGACTCATTTAAGCTGGAGTTGTAACTTTCACATTGCCATGTACCTTTATATTATTGAAGTTTAAAGGAATTCCTTTCGAAGCCTAATGTTTGGCTCGTGATGAAAGAAAATCAAACAGCTTATTCGGAGTTACGTTAAATAATTACATGCATAACCCTTTCAATGCTAGATATGCAAATCAAGTGCTGCACTGTTACTTTCACAGCAAAGACTTTAGGCCAAATTCCCCTTGTCTATCCCCACCTCCTCAATTCTAGCCCTTGTTTCTACTTCTGAAGTTATCTGAAACTGAAATTACCCCCAGCAAAAAGGGGTTTGGGAAAATGAAATCCAGATTAATTTCAGAAAAAAAACTGCAAAAGACCCAGTTCTGTATCCAGCATTAGTGCTGACATCACTGGAAATTCAACTGAATTGGAGGTTCATAAGATTATCCCTCATTTCTCATGGTACTTGCTGTGACCCCCACTACTGTAGATTTTTACAGTATATTCGAGTCAGAAACACCTGAACAGATAAATAGCAGATGAAAGGCAATTGCTGCTGTTTCTCACACCACCCTGGCTACACCAGCAGAGATTTCAGAAGAAGACATGATACCAAACATGGCCAAGAAGACCTATCTCCATGCAAAATATGTATAAATTCAGCAACTACTCCTCAACCTATGTTAGATCTGTCCTGTGTTAGCTGACCCAAAAATCCTGATGTTACTTCAAACTTTTACATAGAAAGAGCTAAAATCTTAAATCTGCAAAGGATCTATACCTAGCTGAGTCAGCCATGGTAATGGTAATACAGTGAGGGTGGTGAAATACTGGAACAGGTTGCCCAGAGAAGTTGTGGATGCCCCCTCTCTGGAGGTGTTTAAGGCCAGGCTGGACAAGGCACTGAGCAGCCTGATGTAGTGGGAGGTGTCCCTGCCTATGGTGGGAGGGTTGGAACTCGATGATCTTTAAGGTCCCTTCCAACCCAAACTATTCTATGATTCTATAATCTAGGAGTTCCTCTGTTCTCACCACTCTTGTGGTAAATATATGGGATTATCTATTTAGAATCTCTCATTTCACACTGCAGAGGGACATATCCTCAAAATATTATGAAGTCTTTTTCATGAGAACTGGTTTGTATGCTAACTTTTTATTAAGTTAGTTGTTCTTCACAACTAAAGATGGTCAGAAAAAATTACCTGTTTTATGGGTTCAAGTACTTCAAGGGGAACACTGGGCTTCTTTGTAGTAGAGCAGTTTTGACTTCTTCATTGCCCTGAACCATGACAATTTATAAATACGTGAGCAAATATAAAGCCTGGGATAAGGAATAAAATTTTCTCTAAGCTCAGAAAATATTGTTTAAAATCTGAACCATGATTCAGATTAGGTTTTCTTTGTTTGTGTATATCTTTTTTCTTTCTATCTTTCTGTATATTTGACCTAAAATAATCTCTCCTTGCAAAATTTTTGATCTGGCAACATTACATCTGCCTTCAGTTTGGTTAGGTGAAGCTTTGTGCTTCCACACCACAAAAAATATCTGCCTTCATGGAGAGCTTTGCCAGAATAAAAATTGTAATATTTGGCCTTTAAATTCAAGTCCTGGGGTGGGCATGAACCAATTCTGATCAAAATGTAAAAAGAAGTTTTGGCCTTAAGTAATTTTGAGAGCACTTGAATATACAAGCTTGTTTTTATGTATTTTTTTCCTATTTTAAAAACTATTTGGGAAAAGCCTGTGAGTGGTGGAGAAAACCAAATTTCCATGCCACAAACAAAACTGTAGCACTGTGAGAACTGGAAATGAACAAAGTGTATTTTTAGGTGCTTGTTACCAGGCTGTTACTCTTTTGTTTAGATCGTGCAAATATGGCCATTGCTTAACTTTGTCATTCCCTTTCTAAATATTTTACAAAAGGGGGATAAACCACCTTCATATTTGACAGAGTGCCGCTGCGTGCAGGGGCACTCACAGTTTGTTCCTAGCATTCCAAAAAAGCATTCTGCTAATGAAACATTTCAGGGCTAATGAACCAAAACTTTGCACCAAACAGAGAGCGGCTGCAAAGGGCTTTCTTGTCTGATTTTGTCAGAGTTCACCTTTCAGCTGTGATTTCTGCTCCACCCACTCTGCGCTGCAGCAGATAAAACAACACCCCAGATTGACAAGTTGAGTTTGCAAGATTAGCTCCCTAAGAAAAAAGCAGCAGCAAAGTCTCAAGGTTAACTCTTTTGAGGCAAACACACTCATGCTTTTGGGCCAAATGGGCTACCAAGCTGCTGTCCCGTTCCCCTGAATTTTAATGTCCTATGGATGAGCCAGGAGGAATAATGAAAAAGGACCATTTGCAAAGGGGGTTTTTACATGTGTGGTCTAGTGGTTGTGACTGCATAAAAACATGGGTTGGCTTTTGGGAAGATGATTGGCTTGCAACCCCAACACAACCTCAAGACCTCTCTATGTTTCAAGGATCATAGAATCATAGAATAGTTTGGGTTGGAAGGGACCTTATAGATCATCGAGTTCCAATTCCCCTGCCGTAGGCAGGGACACTTCCCACTAGATCAAGCTGCTCAGTGCCTTGTCCAGCCTGGCCTTAAACACCTCCAGAGAGGGGGCATCCACAACCTCTCTAGGCAACCTCTTCCAGTGTTTCACTGCCCTCACTGTAAAGAAATTCTTTCTTATGTCAAGTCAAAATCTAACCCCTTGCAATTTATGTCCATTGTTTCTGGTCCTCCTATCAGAAATCATATTAAAAAGTCCTACCCCTGCCTTTCTGTAGGACCCCCTCAGGTACTGATAAAGATAAACAAGTGTTTGTGTTATCACATATGGTTTTGGATTCCCGTACAAAGGAGTTCCCCTTCTAAATGAGAAGGACAGGATTCCTGGTGACAGCCAGGCTGAGGAGGACTGATGATGACCTGAGCTGGGCAGCAGTAACAATCCCTACCCAGTCCTGTATTCACAGCATTTCCACAGCATCAAGGGACTTTTGGCTGCTCATAAAGTTAGTTGTAACCATGGCTATGGTGTTAACTTCACCACAAACTAGAAAAGATTTAGAATATTCTCTCTCTCTCTCCACAGTGAGCTCTTACACCTTTTTCTTACTCCATGAATTTACAAGGTGGAGATCTTACTTCTGCCTAGTGGAGGTTTGTTCCAGATCTATGCTACAGCTTGAAGGCTCCCAACCAGACTAGGTTTTTTACAGATATTGTGAAAATGCACCACTAGAAAAAAAACCCCAGAAGAGTACTTTGCCCAGGGCTACAAAGAAGTTCAGAGACAGAGCAGAATTGAGCATAGATCCCCATAGCAGTGTCTTTACCACTGAGTCTTGAATGAAGATTTTGCCATGTGTGTTTACTTGGCTGCTTACAGACTTGCAGGATGAAGACCTTGGATTGCTTTGGTTATAAATCAGTTTGGAAGTGGCCCCCATAAAAACCTTCCCTCTCACATCTCTCTCAGATCCCTCTCAGATCAGGCCTATGGCAAGGGGGTTGAAACTCTAAGATTGGATCTTTAAGATCCCTTCCAACCCAAACTACTCTATGGTTCTAAAATTCCATGATTATTTTGATGAATGTAGTGCCAGTCATGTGATCTAGAGCAAATACTCCAGCAAGTTGCTGTTGAAACTTTAGCATTTCATTGCTGTCTCTGTTATTCAGTGGCTTGTTCACTTCAGAAGAAGGTAGAGACACACATCAAGTACCTTTAAAGCTTTGAGCAGGGTCCTCTCTATCAGTGGGCTGGTCCTCACAGCTTGCCACATGGATGGAGGCAAAGCTAAAAGGTTTCTATCACATAGAACAAAAATTATTTGGTACAACCAATTTGGAAAAAAAGAGTTTATCAAGAAAAAAGATTTCTATTGGATCCCAACAGTGTTTAAATAAGATATTCACAGCCTTTCTTTGGCAAAGTGCCATTACTCTCTGTGCTCAAAACAGGGCATTTCTGTGCGCACAGTTGCAAGGGAACACTCTGCACACCATCATACAGTTGTGATTACAATCATTACTCTGACACTAATCAATTCCTTGGACATTATGCTTCATTGTTCCTATAAAGTTATTTATTGCACGCCAAAAAACAACCTAACAAACAAAAACAAAAAAAAATTCTTCCCCACATTAATGATGTCTTGGAAAACAACCACATATAGGCAATACCTACTATATTCTTAAGAACATTCATTATCTTTCAGGCATCTGGAAAGGTTATTCCTACTGGTTTTGAATCTGAGATAATCATCTTCACCAGCCATAATGAACAGGCCCTGTCTGGAAGTAGAGAGACAATATCTTTTAGCCTACTTCTCTCCCAGGAACATGTTTCAGTGTGGTTTTTGGTTTGGTAGTGGAGTTTTCTGATGTGTATCAAATGAAAAACAGGAGTGCTTTTTATCAGCATCATTTGTAGATGTGGTCCAAGTTAGCACTGGGTAAACCTACTCCCTGCAAAGTGAAATATGAATAAATTCACCTGCTTACTCCTACTGTTCAGTAGCTCAATCTTTTTTTTTTTTTCCCAGGCTTTTCACTCCATTAATATGTGAGTCACCTTTAGTGCATAGTGTGCACTAAAGATGCAATTCAATAATGAATTTTTCTTTAATTGAAATCAGTGTTGAGAAATGGAATCCATTGTCCTGTGGAAGGGCTGTTACCATGTTGAAACATGGGTGGGGATCACAGCATCCTCAGCCTCCAACAAAAAAAACATCTTTAGATAATTCCAAAGAGATCTTTGCTGCTCCTAGGATGGGTTCTTCAGGAATAAAGAAATTGAAAGGTAGGAATGACTAGGAATTGATAATTTCTCCCACAAAGCCTAGGAGGAGATACTCCTGCCACTCCTACAGGGCTGCTGCAATGGAGACAAGCTCAAAGCAAGTCCTCTTAATAATTGCTGTCTTTGTAGAAAAGAGAGCAAGTGATTTTTTTTTTCTGGTTTAGTTACAAGTTACCTCTGAGTCTGGCACAGCTCCTGGCACTCTACCTTGCTTCATCCCATTGCTGTTCTTCTGCTCCCAACACAGCACCAACTGACAAACCCCCTCAAGAACATGAATGCAAATGCCAAGGGCAATACTAAGGAGATGTCATCTTCTCCTGTTTGGCACAACCCTCTGTATCTTGGATGTATTGGTAAAATCATCTTCAACAGCCTGTAGCTCTCTTCAGATAGGAATGAGGACCTGAAATCACTTATTTTATGTTTCTTCCAGAGAAATTTGCAGAGAAATGTCCTACCTACATAGGTAGGACATATCATGCAATGGGATTAATTTTATCAAAAATATCTGCATTTCTTGAGGCTACAAAAGCAGCTTGAAGTTCTCTTCTATGGGAACTCAGAAATTGATACAGCATGAAATGACCAGTTCCTGACCGGTTTTTCACTCTTTGGAGGTGAACCTGAGACCTCTGCTTTGAAAAATTACTGTTGTAAATGCACTACAAGGAAGGGCAAAGTGAGACAATGTAAATTCAGCACAAGGAATGATAAAGCACCTTTTATATGTGCAGTATATTTGTACTTAATCCTGGTATCATAAGTATTTTCAAGTAATATTGGTACAGAAGTAGCATATTGGTATAGTTAAGCATTTCATTATTAAATCTTCTCTCATTTTGCATGACAAAGGCAAATAGGATTAAATATGTTGAGCCATCTACAAAATCTTCTCTTCTACAGATGAATGAAAGCAATATTTACAGAATTTTTAATATAAATATTGCAAGAAACCTTAAAGAGTGCATATTTTACAATTCAAAGAACTCTGCTTCATTAAATTGCAAAGCCAATTAACTGAGTAAGACAGAGCTGACATCTATTTCAAATGTGAAAGACTTTTTACATATTTTATTTTTTTTATGATATTCTGCTGTGTAATAGGAGTCTATAATTATCTGTCAAAGCCACCAACTTACCCTTTTTTTTTTTCCCAAAAGCTACTCCATAATAAAGTGCTACTGTCATAATAGCTATTCTACTTATACCTCTGAAGTTCTTTCCCTCTTGGAAGAATAATAGGTATTGAATATAATTCCACAGAATCAGCTTCTGTAAGACTACAACAAGTGTTTAACTGGAAAAGAATAGTGTTTAAAAAGGATTAAAATTGAAACAGGAAGTATTCGGTGCCAAAAATATTGTGCTTAAGGTTGCTCACTATCTCAAAGTTGATGTTTCACACACAAAGGTTTACTTTCATTTGGGTGGAATGATTTTTTTTTTTGTATCTTATTATCCTTTCAAATACCTACAGAGAAATGTTAGAAAGCCCAGCCAAATAGGTGGACACACCCTGTATTTTGGCAATTTTTTGAAAGTGACACCTGGACAAACATCTGGGCAGCCTAATCTGTCAGCAGTAGTGAAAGTCAACCAGAAAGGTCAAAAATGCTGTAGACAATGGTAATACTTTGATTTAATAATAGGTTTAGCTTAAGGTGGTGGGGAAGGCTGGCTCAAAGAAACACAGTGAAAGTGGGTGGGAATTTGATAAGGTGGTGAAATGAGGAAGGTCTTGTTTTAGCCAAGCAATGGCAGAATTTCAGTGCTGTCCCTCCACTGTCCAGCCATGACAACTCACCTCATGGGTGTCCCAAGAGAGAGAATATAGAGCCTGCCATGGACAGGCAGGTGCACAGCTCGTGGGTTGTAGCCTACCATCTTCTCTTTGAGGGATTTTAATATCTGGAGAGGCTTGCTTTGATCAAGAATGAGAAGGGGTTTTGTAAAATCTAACATACTTTGAAAAATACGGGGTCATTTTTCTCTACCCAGCTCTGGCAGTAGATTCTGGTTCTTCAGCATCTAGATAATAAGCCAGTTTCTTTCAAAGGGCAGCAGAGACAGAGGCAAAGAGATTGAGATGCTTTTGCTTTACCACCATAAATCTGTACTTAAAGCCCATGATGTAAGGAAAATGTGATGGCCTTAAACTCTCACTGTCTTTCCTTGACTGAGGTTCCTCCATCACTATGGAGAGTGCAGAGCACAGAACATGCCTGAATTGTCTCAGTTTCCCTGTTCCATCCTCACTACTCTATAAAATCTCCATCATGGCTTCTCCTGCTACACAAGAATGTTCCTTTTTGATCTGAAGTGCCATTTGACTAAACCATGCTGCCACATTTTACAAAGGGATACCTGAGAAGCAGAAATGTGATCTACTGCTGCTTTGCACATCATCATCAAGTCTCTTACTCTTTTTTAATTATCAGAGCATCCTTTCACATTGTAGGCAATGGGATGAAAGAAGTGGTTATGCACAAGACACAGTTTTGATTTCTCTAATTAGAAATTTTATGTTATTTCCTCTCTGGCAAACCAGCCCAAAGAGGTGGTGGAGGCTCCATTCCTAGAGGCTTCACGAGGTTCTGGGCAACCTGATTTAGTATAGGATGTCCCTGCTTACTGCAGGGGGGTTGAACTAGATGATCTTTGAAGGTCCTTTCCAACTCCATGATTCTGTGATTCTAAACTAACTGTGATGAGGAAGAGAGTCCAGGCCTGAGATTTGACAATATAATGTATTTTTCATTGAACCTGATGGTAAATTAAACCCCAAGAAGAAGTATTTTTCTTTACTCTTTGTGGAATAAAATAGCAAAACAGAAAAGAATTACTGTTTCTGAAAACTGAACTTCTAGGATGCTTTTTATTCTGAGCTGTCCTTTTGACTTTGGAGATGAGGCCAGCAGCTTGGCCACTAGGTTGTCACAGCTGGACAGAGTGCTGGGAGATCTACTTATACTGAATTAATTCCTGCTTTTTTCCCACACACATGGAGTAGATACTTTTCCCTACTCATGTTGTGAAGTGTGGTACCCTATAGGAGATCAGTCTGCTTGATCTGGATGAGTAAGGCAACAGTAATCTCCCTCTCAATAAGCAGACAAGAAGAACAATGAAATTGTTCATGGAAGAGGAGGCTTCTGTCATCAGGATGTCTATTTTAATATGTGTCCTGTGACAGCTTACTGGCAAAAGGGAAACCAGTTCATTTTTCAGCAGATGTGATACTATGAAGGTGTCACATGCCCCAAGAGCTTGGCTCCTGCTTGCCAGCATCCTCAATGGCATGTTATCTTTCCTTTGCAGGGTGACAAATATTTCCATCCCAGATGTTAAATTTATGGAGGTGATGGCTGTTTCACACTGCCAAGCATGTGAACGTTGTCCTTCTAAATGGACGTCTCATTGGCGCTCAGTTTCATTTGCATGAGTTTTCAGTTTTCAACAGGTGGCACTAAAGAGCCAATAAATGATTCTATTCCCAGATTCCAGCGTGCAAACTCCTGGGCAGGCACTTTTATGTGTGTTTATCTATTTAAATATGGTATTATAATTCCAACATAATTAGTCATCTAATTGAATTGCATGACCACATCCATCCAAGACATTTGCATGTGCAATTAATTAGGATTTATCTAAAAGCATTCTTTCTATTCTCTGTTTCCTACAAGTTAAATTACTCATGGATGGATTAGATGCTGATTTCATTTTGAAAGTGTTGCAGTAAATGCACTTGGAGAAAAATAATTCTGTAGAATTGTTAAGCAGAAGACAAGAAAATGTTTCTTTTTATCTTCCTTCCTCTTTTGATAATGCTACCAAGGCCCAATGCTCTAGAGCATAGCAAGTGAGGGATGGACTTGCTGCCAGTAAAAGTCTGTAATATCTTCTTCAGACTCGTTTATTTTAGCAGAAACAAGCTTTAGAAAAGCAGAATGCCTTTGCACATACTACTGGGTTTCAATCTTCCTCCAGAACAATTTTTATTTAAACTTAGATGTTTCTGATGGCGGCAATGGATTTGTAAACTTGCATTGTTGAAAAATAACAGTCATAAAAAGATACTGTTAAAGAATTTCTTGGGAAACTGCCTTGTTTTGATGCAAAACATTTTCATGCATCTCAGCTGCAGGAGCAACTAGAGACTCACCTTGGGTTGTGTTGTGCTGCACCAAATGAGACCTGAAATACTATGAATGGCCCAGAAATAGAAGAGTAAGATTTGTGAAGGTGTCCAAAATGTTGGTCGACCAAAATACATCAGAAGCAGGAAGGACATTGTGGCTTTGGTTTCTTAATTGTTTGATAAAGCCCTTTTTTTTCATATTGGATGTTCTTGCTTCACTATTGGCTGCTACAAGGGAATGAAGCTCTTCTTTCACTCTTTCTTTTGTTGCAACCAGTGCATGATGTAGCCAAACACTTCCAGAAGAATAAGCACAATTAAAGAATAGCTTTGAACACCCAGAGGAGATATATGTGAAGGATTATAAATAAAAATTTGTAAAACCAACCAAAACAAACAAAAAAGGCAAAGACACAGAGGCATTTCATTTTGGGGGAGGATGCCTTACAACTAAATATATATCTTATGCTTCAGGCCAGGAGCTCTAAGGACAATTTGGTCCTGAAAACTGTGTAGATAATAGGGAAAGCAGTTCCAAGATAATCTGTGCCTAGAAATAATTTCACAAGTAAGGCAGAGTAACGTGGCAACACTACAGTGTAAAAAGGAGGAGCGGGCCAACATTCTCCATCTCCGTGTAGTCTTTGAAGTGACCTTTTCTTTGTGGTTCTTTCTTTCAAACATATTATCTCTTGTACCTCCTATATGAGCCCTTTTCACCCACACCTTCTCAGAGGCTTTTTATTCTATGAATGGCTTCTGGTGGGGGAAGTAGTGGGTTTAAAGCTGTTTCTCTCAGAGATCTCTCTCCTCCTTTTTCTTCTACGTTCAAATTGCTTTTTTCTTATGTTTCTTTCCCATCTTTTTTTTTTTTCTTATGTGTGGGGATGGGGTGGGTGTATATTTATCAATATTTTATTCTTTTAGAAAAGCTCACCCTGTACTTCCAGAGGAGTAAACAGTGAGTCCCCAAGGGGTGTGCTGGCTGCTGATCATGTCTTCAGCAAGTATTTCTGATCTGGGTGTTTCTCTCACTGTTGCTGTTTTTAGCATCCTATTAGAGTTAGCCCAGATGGATTTTCTGCTGGCAAAAGTACCCACTGTCTGACTGAAATAGATTTTTTTTTTTTATCTGAGCAAGTTAGTGGAAGGAGTTTTCTTCCCATAGTTTATAAGGTATCCATCTCAACCTTTCATTAAATAACCCAGTGCTAATTGCAATGTGCTTGGCCTCAGCCTTATTCTTACTTTTATGTTGAAGTGCTTTGTTGAACAGAATGCAAGCAGGCTCAGTTCTGTGGTGAACTGCAGATGAAAGAGCCATAGCCAGACACAAATATGTGTGTGCAGTGTGTGAGGATGTGTGTGTGTGCATTTAAGCTGTGACAACTGACAGACAGTGCCAGGTCTGATTGAAAGGTGATTACTCTTAGAGGAGAACTAGAAGAAATAGTTGAGAGGATGGAACAAAATGAAATGGACCGGAAGGAAATTAATCTTCCTTAATGTCTAGATCATTTAAAATTCAACAGGGGAGAATACTGTAATGCACTGCAATAATCCAGCGGTCCAGGAGCAACAACCTGCTCTTTGTCTGCTTTGAAAAACCATCTGAGCAAAGCACTGTCCTCCCATCTACTGAAACTCTACTGTTTCCCTTCTTATTTTGTGGGATAAACCCATCCTTTGCAGACACATGGACCTTGTTATTTTTCTGCAAAGTAATACTTTTATACTCTGTTGTATATAAAGGTTGCAGGCTTCATGACCTCAGTGGGAATGCTTTTTATGACTTCATGCTGCCAATAGCCCATCCAGCCCCAATGGTGACAGATGCAGTGGTGCTGATGACATGTAATATACTGTATGTGGCTCTCTACCATCCATCAAAGTATAAAAAGTCCAGAATCACATCCATATTTCAACAACTCACCAAAGCTTCTGATGAAAAAGTGGACTATAATTCAAGCATCTGATAAATATTTGTAAGAGTCTAACAAGCACAAATTCAATGAACTCTATGAAACCTTTAAAAAGAGACAGAAAATCTATAATATTGAGCTTAAGTTTTGAAACTAATTGACACCTACTTTGTTAGCTAGTAAAAGAATTGCAGTTCTGAAAGTTAAGGGTGTAACATTAGAATTTGACTGAAATAAAAAAAAAAGAAAATGAAGAGGTTTTACTTTGGCTACAATTTGTTATCTTCAATTTGAAAGGCAAGAAAGGCAATAATTCCCCAGGTGTTGGCTGGTAAGATTGCTGGAAACAGAAGGATACTGAAAACCAGATGAGAAGGGGAAGTCAGTAGTGTCTTTACTGAAATCTAATTAGGAAATAGCATTTTGTCCTCTGCTCTGGAAACAGCAGAAACTATCAGTGAAATATCAGCAAACAGTTAGGCATCTTCAAAGATATCAATTAGAGTAAAATTTGGAAAGTGCTTTGAAGATGAAAAATGGCAGGGAGTGCTAAGTATCACTGTTAGCAGGATCAATGTGTCAACTGATGTTGTCTGTCTGCATAGTATTGGGTGAACACTTGGGTAATTAAGGTCAAATGAGTAGCCTTGCCTGGTCAGCTTATTGGATAAACTGTGTCTCGTTGCAAGATGTGTCATCTGCACAACTACCAGACCTGGAAAGTGAATGTCTACTCCATATGTATTTCATTGCTTCAGCAGCCACCAGTAGCAAGAGCTGTTTCTTTCTTTTTAGCCTTGTCTTTATGCTCTCTAGATACCAGTGAGAGGTTTCTCATAGCATTTATCAGTTCCTAAACTTGGGATTGTTATTTTTACATCATTCCTGCCTTCATTAAAGGCTTGCATGCTTTCTTGAACTAAGACAATACCTCAGTCTCCAGATTTAATTTTTTTCCAGCTTATCATTATTTTAATAGTGAAAAATGTATGGAATTAATTTGGCAAAGGCTGAGGTGGTGAAGGATTGCTATTGCTGACCAAGAGGTGCTACTCAAACCTCTCTCCACAGCCTGCAAGTGCACTTCAGTTCTTGTGCTATTCCTGTGGGAACTCTTGTCATGGACTGACCCCAATTTGCTGCAAACCTCCAGGATATAAAAAAGAGGAGGTTTGCCATGAGCTTTTGCTGTACTTTCGCTGTGTCAGACTGGGAATTTGCATAAGTAGCTGTTAATTTGCTAAGTTGAAATCCCCAGAAAATACAGCCCAATGAACACCACAGCTGCCTCACAAACATGCAATCAAACTGGGGGTCTGCTGAGACATGGACAGGAACAGCAAACCAGGACTCACACCACAAGGCCAGAGGAGAGCAACCATACACACATCCCAATAGGAAGACCCAGGTTTCTCTAATGCTTGGTTCTTCGGCAAAATCAAGTTTAGACAACTTAAAGTGTCCTGCATTAACAGCTTAGAAAGGTGGAGGAGCACTTGAACATGAGCCTTTGGTCTCAGCTGGGTGATAGACAGTAATTGTAGAATCATGGAAGAGTTTGGGTTGGAAGGGACCTTAAAGATCATCGAGTTCCAACCCCCCTGCCATAGGCAGGGACACCTCCCACTACATCAGGCTGCTCAGTGCCTTGTCCAGCCTGGCCTTAAACACCTCCAGAGAGGGGACATCCACAGCCTCTCTGGGCAACCTCTTCCAGTGTTTCACCATCCTCACAGTAAAGAATTTCTTTCTTATATCTAGCCTGAATCTCCCCTCTTCCAATTTACATCCATTATTCCTAGTCCTTCCATCACATATCTTATTAAAAAGTCCTACCCCTGCCTTTCTGTAGGCCCCCTTCAGGTATAGCTAAGCCACTATGAGCCTTCTCTTCTCCAGGCTGAACAACCCCAACTCCTTCAGCCTGTCCTCATTAAGGCAGTTGCTCCAGCCCTTTGACCATCTTCGTGGCCTCCTCTGGAGCTGCTCCAACAGCTCAATGTCCTTCTTATGTTGAGGACTCCAGAAATGGACACAGTAACACCAGGTGGGATCTCACCAGAGCCCAGTAGAGGGGTGAAATCACCTCTCTTGACCTGCTGCTCACACTTCTCTTGATGCAACCCAGGATTTGGTTGGTCTTCTGGGCTGCAAGTGCACACTGGCAGCTCATGGTAGAAGGGAGGTTGCTGCCAGTGCTCTATACTACCTGGCTAAGATTTTAACTGGCTGATAAATTTTTCCAGATACACTGCAGTAGTTTCTTACTGCCATCTGTACGTAGTGCCAGGACAGTGTGGAAACCCTTAGAACGAGCTGGTGTGCTCAGGAAAACCACCTGCCTGGCTTGTGATGATTTGTCTTTGCCCTACCAAACAGGACTTTGGTTTCATAACTCACCAGATATAATGAAGTATCCCTTTCTGTTAAACATATTTCATATTTTATTTTTAAAATGGCAAAAGCCTACCCGACACATTTCACGTAGGAGAGCACCAGATGAGCATCACTGAGGTAGATTCAAGCAGAATGGTGTCACTTTCTGGCAATGAATAAAAAGCTAAAGCAAGCCAGCACTCAAATCCCAGGAGTTTTATACTGAAATGCAATATCTTCCAGTTAGTATTGTAAAGGTGAACTCTGCATTTCTATCTTCTGTAAAAATTCATAATTTTTTACAGAAAAGCTCCAGGGAAGGAAGGATGGGGCAGGCCTGGCTGTGTAAGTTGTGATGGCTCTGCACACAAATAGCATGATAAAAACACCCCCGGTCTTCAATAATGCAAAAGAAATTGCTTTGAATTATAACTAGAAGGAAAACAGCTTTCCATTTAGCACATCATACTGGCTGAATCCAAGCTGCAAGGTCCTTTCTCAGCTGCAGGCTAAGTCTTACAAAGAAAACTTGAGCATCCTGAAAGAGTCAGCAAATAAGACTTCTCAAGGTCTTGTCACCTTGCTTCTCATTCCTTTGTTCTGCACAAGGTGCGTGTCAAGATACCTTCCTATAACAACACACAAGCAGAATTTAGATGCATGCATTCCAAAAGCTCTTGCTGAGCACTGAAAGTTCTGGCTTATTGTATCTTGGATTTCAAGATGCCTTTGTGTGGAGTCTGCCTTCAGAGAAGCAGCTGCCTCCAGCCTGACTATCTCTGATGAGGCTTTGAGCAACTTGATCTAGTGCAAGATCAGTACCTGAGGAGGTCCTAGAGAAAGGCAGGGGTAGGACTTTTTCATAAGGTATGTGATAGGAGGACTAGAAATAATGGATGCAAATTGGAAGAGGGTAGATTCAGGCTTGATTCAGGCTAGATTCTTTACAGTGAGGGTGGTGAAACACTGGAAGAGGTTGCCCAGAGAGGCTGTGGATGCCCCCTCTCTGGAGGTGTTTAAGGCCAGGCTGGACAAGGCACTGAGCAGCCTGATGTAGTGGGAGGTGTCCCTGCCCATGGCGGGGGGGGTTGGAACTCAATGATCTTTCAGGTCCCTTCCAACCCAAACCTTTCTATGATTCTATGATTCTAAGATGCTCATTGCAGGGAAGATGGGCTAGATGGCCTTTGAAGGTTCCTTCCCACTCTACACATTCTAGGATTCTATCATTCTATGCAGCAGGGACAGCTTTGACAGGCATTCTCTGAGCACAGAGATGTTCTTGCACACATAGCAGAGCTCAGTCCTAATGTCTTCAATACATAAATCTTATGGTATACCTCATTCTTCCTACCCTGGAGGTTGTATCATGTACATACAAAGGATTGAAGATCTAAACTTCAAGTCCTGATCAAAGCAACTTTAAGAATCTTGATGACTCTTTAGATTTTTTAGTAATGATTGTTGAGCTCTTTCCCACCAGAGCTAAAATAATCAGCATCCAGGATGAAGAGGAGAAACCTACAGAGCATAAATAAGAATGATTAAACTGAATGACAGAGACAGTATCAATATCCCCTACTGTCCATGTCCCAGTCTCACAGGGAGCTGTACCCAGCCACCCAAAGTATCAGTAGCTCATTTAGCATTTGTCATACCCTGAGGATGAGTCAGTCTATGATTTAACTAATCTGGCACAGGGCACTTTCTGCAGTGCCAGGTTTGATCAGACTATTTCAGTGATTCAGCATTACAGAAAAGAGACAGTGAAGACTAAAAGTGATGTTGACTCAGCTATTTGGCTCCTGCCAGTGAGCATTAGTGATTTTTTTGAACTGCTTAGATTCCACTTCTAATGAAAATCCATTTAGAAAGAGTAATTTACATGCATTGCTTATTTCCATATGAAGTCTGAAGCCTTTTCCACATTGCTACAAAGAGATGCAATTCAGAATGCAGTCATTTCTCTCTGCCCTCCTACCACCCACAAATGATTTTGTCTCACATAATTGCTTGATATCAATGCTCAGTAGATATATTTTGACAGAAGATAATGGGATTTCCCAGGGAGAGGAGTGCAACAGAATATTCTGCTAGGAAGAAAAGCAGGTTCGTGTTGGATTGATTAAAAATTTTAGCTGCTACTTCAAGAACATGTCATCTGTGCAGCTAAACCTAAAATTGCAAAGTCATAGCCAGTAGCAAGTAACAGGTTATTAGATCCCAGGTCATTAGCTCCAAGATGTGAAGGAACAATTCCTGCTGTATTGAATTCAAGGGTAAAACACACAATGATTGCATGAGGTGAGAATGTCACCCTGCAAAAGGGGTAACAGCCAAACAAACAGTGTCCTTCAGCACTCACATGCAGATTTCACATAGTGAAAGAAAACTTTAAGCATCCAGAAGGGGCTGCAAGGAAATCTGGGCTGCAGGTATCAGAGCTGTCATCTTAGTGCCTAAATGTTCATTAGAGATTTTCAATACTGGGTGTTTATGAAAAATTGAACTGGGGACAGTGGGGAGTTCACTAAGGAGCTGTTTTGTGCTGAGGGGATCAAATCCATCCAATCCCAATGAGCATGATGGGTTCTCACACTCCAGCTGATTTTACTAAGGCACTCTCTGCCTCCCCTTTTGACCATTTACAAGTGGAAGGAGAGCAAATTCGGGTGTATTAATGGTGAAGGGGGAGAGATGAAAACGCAGCTACTCTAATGTAGTGACTGGGATGCCTCAGTTTGAGTTCCTGACCCTGGAGCTTTTCCTGTATGTATTATCTGATAGATAAACTTACAGTATTGCTTTTGTTTTGAGGTTAAGAAATAGAGATTACAAAAACTTATCTGAGCTCTCACTTTAAGGCAGTAGCAAGTTAGTAAGACCTGCAAACTCAATGCCTTACTCACTGGCCTTGCATAGAATAAAGCTCCTGGTGTTCTTCTAGACATATATTCAAAAAGATCCTGCTAAACTGCTTGCTTGGGAGTAGATGATAGCAGGGACAATTTACAGATGTGTTACTTTTTCTTCTCAATCTTCCTGTACTGTGATGACCTTTCATAGAGCAGGCATTCAGCTGCCCTGCTGATGGGCAGCAGTGTAAAGCTCTAAGACAGAGAGACAGATGTTGGAAGAGCAACTTTCACAGCCTCCTACTTGCCTTTCCTTTAAGTAATTAGAGACCTATATTTATCCTGGCACTGCTCACAGAGCCTACATTTACTAAATTAAATTGTCTGTGAGCCATTTGAAGCTGCAGCTCTGAGACAGATAAGTGCACAATTTTTACATAGTGCCAAGCAGACCCAGGTAAGGTGCTGGGGCTTTTACTTCAGGGATTTGTCAAAGGATTTATTTGCCCAAATATGAAATTTTGTTCAGTTGTGGGTATTTGGAAACTGCGGGTAAATATGGAGTAGGAAACAAAGCAAAAATAATGTTACTTCTATTTACAACATCAAGTTTGTGCTGCCCTTATTGTGCAAGGTCAGTAGTCCCCTATGTCCAGAGCAGTTTTTGGTGTCAGCATCCCCAAAGGTTGTTGCCTTTCTACATGGGAGGTTTGAGCATGGAGAGAAGGAGCAGCTGAAGCATTGGTTTCTCTCTGCCCCTCATGTTCAAGGTGCCCACTGGCTGCAGACTTGGGTTATGTCCCAAAATAAGCAAGAGAGAGATGTTAAAGTCTTTGTCCCAGTGACATGATAATCCTTTACTGGAAATAGAAGATAAAGGGAAGGGTGAACCCCTCTATACTACATCCAAACACTCTTTGGGTGGAAGTGCTTCCTGAATGAGGTCATGGGCACCTATCTACTTTGTAGGTTTCTGTATTAACCCACTTTGAAGGTCAGCCTAGATCAGTTGGTGGAGTCCATTGTCCAAGCATCTGGCCACTAACTAGGAGAAAGCACATTAAATATAAAGATGGGTTAAGCTCCTGTGTGAAGCTGCTAATGAGAATAAAAGTATACAGACTATATTCCATGTCATATAATTACCAATCATTCCAACTCTCAAGTGCCTAAGTCCTCTTTTGGACTGATTCAGCCTAAAATTAGCTTTAAAAATCTCCAAAACAACAACCCCCCCCAAAATCCTTCCTTAATTTGTCCAAAAAAATGTTTGGTCTCCACTTTAATTGCTTTTAAATCCTGTCAATTAAAATTTATAATGGGGAGAACCTGTTAATGAAATTAAATGAATCCCAAAGTGTGCAGTAAGTCTTCTCACCCAATTGGAATAAAATTTGTTGTGGCATAGTTTTGGGGATCAATACAGCAGACCACTGTCAATCAAAGAATTTTCTACTTACTTAAAAGTTAACAGACTTCTAGTGTCTTTGTGTTGGACTGAGGACAGTCTGGGTTACCACAGAAGATTAAATCTTTAATTTTACATTACTTCAGCCATCTCTATAGAACAAAGTGGGCTTTACCTGTTGAATATGAGGTTTATGTGAGCTGAAGTGCTCTTGAGACATTAAGAGGCAGTCTTGAACAGTCTCTGAGATTTAAGCTGAGGGGAATTCTAAAGGGATTAGTGCAGCATTTTACATAAAACGAGAAATAAAAACAGACTTGAGCATTGCATGATCATAAACGCATTCCTGCTGTGATCAAGAGTCCTGTTCCCATTGCTCTTCTTAGACTAAAGCAGGAAGAACTGTCAAAGGGCAACCATACTTGTAAGGATTTGTACAAGTCCAATTTATAATGAAATGAAGGGGCTGAGTAGCTTTGAAAGATTTGTTAAAAAGAGGAGATACTTTTCATAGCCTCTCTGTCCCAGAGGTGAGAAATGCAAGAACTATTGGAAATCTGCTTTGTAGAGGAGGTTTGCTACTTTCCAAGGACAGACATGGCTAACAACTCATACACAAATTAGCAATTTTCACAAAGATTTTAACTATTGATTACTCTTTTCAGAGAAAACAAGGGTGAATAAGCTACAAAGAAACATCTTTGAAACAAAATAAATACTGAGTGGCTCATATTTACCCTTCAGATGTGTAGTTTATGAGAAAATAAATAAAAAACCATGGGTTTTATGCCAGCTATGATTTGCCTTTACACTATACAGCTGCCTGTATCACAAGAATGGTGTAAAATGCATATTAAATGTGAGATGGATTTCTGGATTGCCTCTGTGTGCATTTGTGTGCATGTGTAAAGAATACAGCCACGCAGCATCATGTACCAACTGTTTTATTTAAGAGGAATTAGGATATAGCACCAGACAACTGACAACAAACACAGACAGTAGTTTCTTGCCATATATTCATTATAGAAAGATGATCTTTGCTTTTTGTGCCTGCAAGTTCTCGGGAGGTGAAAGCCAGCATGTTCCCTATACTGAAGGAGCTTTGTCAGGTTTCACAGCCATAGGTCCTCCTGGTGATCAGGGACAGCAGAAAACACAACCTGACAGTCTAGGTTAGGGGTGACCAAATTTTCCAACACTCTGAGCCACAAATCTCAACCACCACATTACTCAAAGCCACGACAACCTATCACCTATGTTAAGACAGAGATCCCTTGGTCCTTGTCCCTTGGTCCAAAAGTACAGCTTATCAGGGCCTTTCCTACAAAATGGAATTAGGCTGAATGTACCATGGGTTCCAGGACAACCACAGTCAGGTTCTGTGTCAGCAGCAAATGAAAACATCTCTGTATGACTCCCTTGCCCCCATCCAAGGCTGCTGGACCAGCAGCCCCCAGCACTGTTCCACAGGCAGAGCACAGCATAGGTTGGCCTTCAGGTTTCAGGAGAGGAACCTGTGTTTGGTGCTTCAGGTCCCAAGGACATTAATTAAAACTTTGCTCATAAATAAATGGTAGAAGTCTATCCCCTCCCGTGGACTGCATCAGCCATGTATTAAAATTAATAATACCTTTATTCATTCCTTCACTGCCAGTAAGCAGTAAAGCATGATATCTCCACTGAGAAAAAAGTACAAATATCAAATTGTCCATTTGGTTGTGCCAACGTAATGAGCAGAAGTTTTATGCTATCTTTAGAAACTTCATTAAAAATAGAAAATAGCTTGAATTCGTGGAGAAGAGATACATCTACAAAACTCAATTTATGAAACTGATCTGAATGGAAGTTAAATTTTTCCAGTGCCAAACACTGTGATTATTACATCTCAGCAAATATCTACGAGAGGAAATAACATGGAGAGATTTCTAGCTCTGTTGGTGTATCTAAACAGCAACAGTTCCTTTGCTGAGATCTCCTCTGTTCAATTAAGAGAAGCATGAAAGTATCACAGAAAAAAAGTAACTGAATATTTTCATATAGTAAAATATGCAACATGAATAGAGATCAAGCTCGTGTTGTGAACCAGACTCATTATTATCATAAACTTTTATGCTGAGTCCTGCTCTTTATTATGGCCTCAGTATATAAAATACAGATCAGCCTTAATAAGAGTAATTCTAAAAACAGGTGGCCACCCTTCAATGTAGTTTCTCAACTATACAGTGTATTACAGAATCATACAATCATAGAATGATGTGGGTTGGAAGGGACCTTAAAGATTATCTAGTTCCTCCCCCCCTGCCATAGGCAGGGACACCTCCCACTACATCAGGCTGCTCAGTGCCTTGTCCAGCCTGGCCTTGAACACCTCCAGAGAGGGGGCATCCACAACCTCTCAGGGCAACATCTTCTAGTGTCTCACCATCTTCACAGTAAAGAATTTCTTTCTTATACCCAGCCTAAATCTACCCACTTCCAATTTACATCTGTTATTCCTAGTCCTTCCATCACATATCCTATTAAAAAATCCTACCCCTGCCTTTCTGTAGGACCCCTTCAGGTACTGATAAGCTACTGTGAGGCCTCCCTGAGTCTTCTCCAAGCTGAACAACCCCAATTCCTTCAGCCTGACCTCATAAGGGAGGATCATCTTCATGGCCTCCTCTGGACCTGCTCTAACAGTTCAATGTCCTTCTTATGTTGATTGTATTATGTGGATAAATATTCTATTTAAAATATTATTGTTATGTATATTTGATTATATAAATTTGTCCCTAAAGAAGCTAAGGTGAATAGCATTGAAAATGAGTCAAAGAAAGCTTGTGCTCAGGGTGGAAAGGGGTAAGGTTTATGGTGATCTTAACACAAGATGATCTGTACTGGTGGAAACTGCCCTACACTTTGTGACATTCCATTACTCAAGAACACTCCATCTGCTGCTCCTGGTCTTCATGAGGACTTTATTCTCAAGTGGAAGGACAGAGGGACTCCAATGAAGGGAAGCAGCATGGCTGCAGCCCATGGAATCTCTCCAGTGTGGGACTCCCAGCAGGCACCACCATCTCCCAGTAACACACTGAGCTTGTGCCCTATGACATGGTCTTAAATGTTCTGTGAGATATGTTTCATCCCACTCCACAGTCAGCCACAGCAATTGGAAAAACCAGAAGATAAATCAGAGAGAGACAGATTTGTTGTGTTTCTGCTGTCCATGAACTTAGGGCAAGATTCTGTAATGGTGGGCACAGATCAGATAAGAACAGTGACTTCTTTGCAGCCCAGACTGTAATGTTTAGATTCCAAATTAGAGGTATGTTTTAAAGTGACTAAAATTAGAAGTTAGACATTGCAGGTGTTTAACTCTGCTCTGACTGAACTGTCCCAAAGTACCAAGCTCAGAAAAGAATGGTGTCATAGCAAACAGACAACTATTATTTGCTGAATTCTCATATATTTTCACCTTTCCTTTCCTTTCCTTTCCTTTCCTTTCCTTTCCTTTCCTTTCCTTTCCTTTCCTTTCCTTTCCTTTCCTTTCCTTTCCTTTCCTTTCCTTCCCTTCCCTTCCCTTCCCTTCCCTTTCCTTTCCTTTTCTCTCCTCTTTTCCTAACTACTCTCCTCTTTTCCTAACTACTCTGCCTTTTCCAGGATTCCTGGAAGAGTCTTAGTTAAATGAAGGAAATGGAAATTCTGAGCAGCTGCTCAGGGAAAGTATTGAATCACTATCTTCCCTTTGATCAACGGCTACCAAGAAGTTATTTCCTATTTCTCAATCATACCACCTTTCAGCAAGTGCAAGCATTTGCCCCAAGGAAATACAAACATCAATATTTGACATTTGTAAATATTTTAAAAGAGCAAGGATATTCCACAGGAGTGAGGAAAACATACCTGAAAGCTCCTGAGAGCTGTAAGCACCTGATTAATTTAGCTGGTGATTCTGACATTCTGCTGCAAAGTCATCCCATTGTGAGCTGAAGATTAGATAGCCCAGTCTGGGTTGTGTTTGTCTTGTTATGTTGAGAAAGATATCTGGGTTGATTAAAATATTTTTTTATAGATTAAAGGCATTTTTGTCATTTTTAATGACTTACTACTAGTACTTTATAAAAAGTATTCGAGATTATGTTGACATAGGCTTTAAAACAAGAAAAGCTTAAGTGGTATTTAATGGATAACTTATTACAAAGAAGGAATTCTCTAGACCCGCTTTACCTTTAATTCACATTGTTTGGATGGAGCACTTTTTCACACGATAAAACACTATGTGTGCAGCAAGAAAGACTTGATTGGTGTGGACAGAGAGCAAATCAAAGCCCCATGATTGCAAACAGAGGAGGACTCCAGTGCTGTTGTACATTCAAGAGAGCTCAGCAATGCTGAACTGGATCATAAATGCCACATTCCACAAAAATCACCCCAGGCTCCCAAGAGCCTGATGGAACCACATGAACAACACCATTATCTTCATGTCCTCACTGTTCACCATGTCAGTTAGGGCCCAAAAGTGGAATCATGGTCTCATTGGATGAGGTCCTCTTCCCAGCTCTAGATGTATTCAGCCTAAATGGACAGGAGAGATGGATTCTCAGTGGGTTCCTCTTATCCAAGCTGTTTCTCTGTGCTATAAAGCACAAACAACAAAAGTGAGTTAGGGAATAAAGTCTGTAATCCATGTCTTCCTCAACATTAGTTTGATTCCTTTTACTTGTCATGTGTCCCCACCATTCTTATATAACTGACTATATGATGACCCCAAAATACTTTACATAGTGCAGTTATGACTCTCATTTGGTAGTTGTGTGTTCCAAGTCTTCACTCTAGCAGATATCCACAGACTACCACTTAAGCTCCTGGGCCAGGACATTAATTTTGCTTGAGAAATTCCCATGGAGTGATTATATTTCCACTTTTTATAAAATAAGGGCTACATTTGTGGGTGATTTTAATTTATCTTTGTACAAATATGATGCATATTGATGGCTAGAGTGTCATCATACTGAGCTTTCTAATATGAGGACACATTGGACTACATCTTCTATGACTCTATGGACATCCCCTGAACTGTCACTCTCTTTAATAGAGGTCAACAGAGCTGTTGATTCCTCTCCTGATCCTACTATGCCCAGAAAAGCCAAATGTGATTAACAGCAATGCAAACTTTGGCATTGGAGAGAACTACATTTCTTTGGGATAGGAAAATTCAAGTTCACGCTCATTAGGAATTCTTGTAGTGCTGGTCTGGAACTCCAGAACTTAGAAGAATAACTAAATGCTCAAATTTCTAAACTGAGTGACTTCCACACAAGCCTGAGAACCTCACTGCATGAACCCATGAACTCTGGAAACTGCTTGTAGCTAACAAATAAGCACAGGAAAAGAAATATTTAATGGGAGGAAGGCAGCAAGACTAAGATTCAACTTAATTTCATGTACCAGAATGAGTTCTCAGATCTCATGCTGAATGCTGTGGACATGGCAGCACTGGAAAACCACAGCAGAGTGGGTTGTGGACTACAGCTTCATGCACCAAGAACACTTAAATACTCAAGATATTTTTCTCACATTTCAGTTCAAGGTCTGCCTCCAAAATAAAAATGTTTTGTTTTCCAGACTTAGTTTAGATGAACACTTGCTGGGAGCAATCTCAGCTGGTCTGTCTTTTGGGAGCTGAGTCTCACAATGGAAACATTATACTGCAATGCAGCAACCTTAAGCCGAAGATTTTTCACGGGAACAATGCCCAGTTTAAACTTAGGAGCAAAGAAAAAAAAAAAAGGAAACCAATAAAATGTTCATCTTTTGGTACACACTGAAACTCAGTTGTAAGAGAAACTGATAAAGTGAAGAGCTACTTTTTACTCATAGATACTCTTATGTTATGAGGTTACATCAATGTCACAGAGATAAATGAAATATGTCTGAGTTGCTTATGAGTTTGCAATGCCATAGAATACCCTGATCCTAGTATGCCCAGATCCTAGTATCAGTTCTAATTAAAGCTGCATTACAAGCTCAAGCCTTTATCAGCTTTTTCTCTTGGCACTTTTATCAGATGAATATTCCATGAAGCTGGTGGTCTTAAGGCTTGAGCTTGTCTCTCTCATCATCTTTCATCCCAGGAACTGGCACATGGAGCAAAGAACAATGAATTCAACCATAGCAGGCCAAAATCATATTCAAAATGGTCAATATAAGTTTGGTAGGTTCTTGTATATTCTGTTACCAAGCTGCTAAATCCTAAATTATCTTAAAAAAATCTTAAAGTGTACTTGAACCTCACCCTCGCCTTATTTCAGCCATAGACACAGAATAGACCAGTGGTCCAGGCAAGGTGTGATTCATCCCTCCTGTGTTCATGGAATGGTGGCAAAACACATAGTCTGCAGGATGTGATGATCCATAACTCGAAGCACTTACAGCCATGTGAAGCCAAAGTTTTTCATATAGAAACATAGAATGGTTTGGGTTGGAAGGGATCTTAAAGATCATCAAGTTCCAACCCTGCTGCCATGGGCAGGGACACCTCCCACTAGAACAGGTTGGTCAATGCTGTCTTAAACACCTCCAGAGAGGGGTTTCTCTGGGAAACCCACTCCAGTGTTTCACCACTAGATTAAAGAATTTCTTTCTTATATCCAGCCTAAATCTACCCTCTTCCAATTTGCATCCGTTACTCCTAGTCCTGCCATCACATATGCTATTAAAAAGTCCTACCCCTGCCTTTCTGTAGGACATCCTACAGGTATTGAGGACCTACTATGAGGTAGCCCAGATCCTTCTCCAGGCTGAACAACCCCAACTCCTTCATCCTGTCCTCATAAAGGAGTTGCTTCATCCCTCTCATCATCTTCATGGCCTCTTCTGGATCTCCTTCAACAGATCAGTATTTGTGTGATTTCACCATATCTTCTATCCACTGAGGATTTCCTCTCTCTGTTTCCATACTTACGTCCAGGTAGCCCAACCAGAGAGTTCAGGAAGCTACTCAGTCTCTGAAGCCTTCCTACATGGATTGCCACGATGTCCAGCACGCTCCTTAACAACAGCTGACACAGACTACTCGATTGCATCAAGAGGAGTGTGACCAGCAGGTCCAGAGAGGTGATTTTACCCCTCTACTCGGCACTGGTGAGACCACACCTGGAGTTACTGTGTCCAGTTCTGGAGCCCTCAACACAAGAAGGACATTGAGCTATTGGAGCAGGTCCAGAGGAGGCCACGAAGATGGTCAAAGGGCTGGAGCAACTGCCTTATGAAGACAGGCTGAAGGAGTTGGGGTTGTTCAGCCTGGAGAAGAGAAGGCTCAGAGGGGACCTTACAGTAACTTATCAGTACCTGAGGGGGTCCTACAGAAAGGCAGGGGAAGGACTTTTTAATATGATATTGGATGGGAGGACCAGAAACAAAAGCAGATAAAATGGCTGCCTTTCCTGAGTCTTTCCTGTAATCAAACACACAATAAGGACCTCATACATAAAGTTGTTAAAAATCTGGATTTCTCATGAGAAGGCATAATAAATAAATTACATTGGTCCAGTTCTGGAGTCCTCAACCTAAGAATGACATTGAGCTGTTGGGTGGGTCCAGAGGAGGGCCATGAAGATGATGAAAGGGACGGAGCAACTGCCTTATGAAGACAGGCTGAAGGAGTTGGGGTTGTTCAGCCTGGAGAAGAGAAGGCTCAGAGGGGACCTTACAGTAACTTATCAGTACCTGAGGGGGTCCTACAGAAAGGCAGGGGGAGGACTTTTAATAAGATATGTGACAGGAGGACTACAAATAATGGATGTAAATTGGAAGGGGGTAGACTTAGGCTGGATAGAAGAAAGAAATTCTTTACTCTGGTGGTGCTGAGACACTGGAAGATGTTGCCCAGAGAGGCTGTGGATGCCCCCTCTCTGGAGGTGTTCAAGACCAGGATGGACAAGGCACTGGGCAGCCTGATCTAGTGGGAAGTGTCCCTGCCTATGGCAGAGGGGTTGGAACTCGGAGATCTTTAAAGTCCCTTCCAACCCAAACTATTCTATGATTCTATGATCCTGTCATCCCATGAAGCCTGTTTTCCTTTAAAAAACCTGCACCAGAAGCCATCAATTGAAATTATTTCATTACTCACCACAAAGAAGGCTCCTGGCAAAGCACTTCAACTAGATAATTGTTGGAAAGCACAAGTAATCATTTAGAAACTTCTGGGTCTTTAATCAGCGCTGCCGCTTAGGCAGGATTTCTGTGTTGCCTGGTAGGAGAGCGTGCATAATGGGGTCTCTTCGCAGGCATTTCTCACAACAGATTACTCAGCATATAGCAAGGGATATAGGCAGTATTAACATGTCTGAGCCAAAAGAACTGGGCAGGAATGGGCAAGCTCTACCAATTCATGCAGATAAAGAATGGCTTTGTTTGAGGGCACCTTGCAGGCATTGCTCTTGTGTCACGACAGCTTTGCTTGCACGGGAACAACAGCCCCAGAGATCTGGCTGCTGAGAAGTGCCCGGCACTGAGATGAACCCAGCAGAGGCCTGGAGGGGTGTGGGATTTAACAGAAGGGTAAGAAAAGAGCTGCATCGTGGTCCTGACTATTTGTAAAAGTCAGACAGACCATGGCATGTTGCAAACAACGTGTCTTGCCTCTGTAAAAATAGATAAACAAAACCACCCTCCTTCCCATTTGATGGTTAAAGAAAATGAAGCAGAGATGGCTGGATTGCTGCTGTGCCACTAGCACTGGTGTAGTAAAACAGGAGTTAAATTCTTCTCTCAAAAAGAAATTAAAATCTCTAGAAAAGACTCAAGTATTTATTTAATCTCTCTCTTTAACCCATTGGTTAAGCAGTCATAAAATAATAGATTTGAATAGAATTAATTTAACTGCATTTAAAAGCCCACATCAGCATCACTTCAGAGTGGGCAGATCACTGTGTCAGAATAAGGCAAAGGATGGTGTTCTGGATTTACTTCTCCAAAGTTCTATCTTCAGCCAGAGCAATCCTTTTTGACAAGACAATACAACCTTAGCAGACCTTTGTACCTCAATGACATTATATATATGTCACCTCTATCTTAAAAGAGGTTTTAAGATTCTGTGCCATGGACAAGTTATTGACAGTTCTATCATGAGAAGTTTATTTTCTCCTTTCTTACAACAAATCAGTCTGCCCTGCTCTTCAATTACTTGGTTCTTTGCACATACACAGGAACCTCTGAGCCATCCCCAACATAAGAAGGACATTGAAATGTTGGAGCAGGTCCAGAGGACGCCACGAAGATGGTCAAAGGGCTGGAGCAACTGCCTTATGAAGACAGGTTGAAGGAGTTGGGCCCCAACTGAAGGTCCCCCCTAAGAAGAGAAGGCTCAGGGGGGACCTCATAATAACTAATCAGTACCTGAGGGGGTCCTACAGAAAGGCAGGGGTAGGATTTTTTAATAAGATATGTGATGGGAGGACTAGGAGTAATGGATGTAAATTGGAAGGGGGTAGATTCAGGCTAGATAGAAGAGAAATTCTTTAGGGTGAGGGTGGTGAAACACTGGAAGAGGTTGCCCAGAGAGGCTGTGGATGCCCCCTCTCTGGAGGTGTTTAAGGCCAGGCTGGACAAGGCACTGAGCAGCCTGATGTAGTGGGAGGTGTCCCTGCCTATGGCAGGGTGGTTGGAACTCGATGATCTTTAAGGTCCCTTCCAACCCAAACCATTCGATAAATCCATGGTTCTATCCTGTTGGCTTTTCTCTGAAGAATGTCCTGAATGGAGCTTGCTGCCAACACAGATTTCAGGAAAAAAAGTGTACATTTAAAAATATGTAAACTGGAGCACGGTGCCTAATTCTGTTGAGCTGGGGAGAGCAAGGCACAACTGTGGGAGCCAGGCACATTACTGCCCTTTGGGCTTTTCAAAATCAGCCTGAGAGTTATTTATCAGATTAAGGCTTTAACATAAACTCTTGCCACAGTCTATCCATTCAAATCACCAGGAAGGAGGAAGAGCTCGAGTTTTGCACTTGGATTATCCTCAAGAAATGTTCATGGTTGAAAAAAAAATACTTATGGAGTCTATGTTTAAATCTACATCCAGCACTGTGCAAATATTTGCGTGCTGTAACTTAACTCAACATAAATCAGGGTTCTTGTCAATGAATTGTTTGATTAATCAGTGGCTTAATTTGTGCATCAGAGCAAGAGGGAGAAAAGCAACCCAAAACAGCTGTGTGATTGATTTTTTTTTCTTTCTTTCTTCCTTCTAGACCAGCCCAAAGTATTGTATAAATAACTAACTTCTATTGTGGTTAGCTTCCGCTAAAGATAAAGAGTGAGGCCAGCAGCTTGCTTTTCCTCAGCCCTCACCTGAGCTCTCTTAGATCTGGGGCTGTGAAAATCCTAGTACAAGCCTGGAATGGCCCAGGGACATGAAAGTTGGGCCACTGATTTACCCAAGTCAGATCAGATTGGGAGATTTGTCACAGAGCAACTACAGAATATGAGTTTTCAACAGTTCTGAAATGCTCTCCAACTTCTGACTTCTCTGTAAGCTTTGTAGTACAAGTAGAGTGACCATTCAGAACATAAAGATGGCAAAATTGACCATGTTTGTTCAAATTAAAGGTAGATGTAGTTGAAAATAATGCTCTTTTGTGCTCTAACTGCAAAACAAATACACAGACTATTCAGGGCTAACCAGTAAATGGACACAATCCCTGCTGAGAACCCGGGTTCTTGCTGTATCCCAGAACATTCAGTGTAGGACCACATTGGACTAGTTGCATCTCTGTCCCGTCTCAACCTAGAAATGCCAGTCCCTACTTAACTAGTCACATTTGGAGTGGGGCTGACTTTTCCATTTGCAAAACAGGTTGGAACTGTCTGCTTGGGATGTGCCCTCATGCTCCTTTGTGGGTAGAAGAGAGGCACAAGTTATGGATGCTCTGCAAGGCTGGTAGAGCTGAGGTAAGCAGGATTATCTGTTTCACACTTGGGCTGACTTTACCCTTTACACATGGATGCTTGCCTACTGTCCTTATTTGCCATTATACACATTCAACACAGCAGGAAAAATAACAGCCTATACTTACTAAAGCTGAGTGTAACCTCCTGTGCTACAGATTCAGCTCTCCCTGATGTTGCAGGTCGATGCAAGAACAAACTTGCTGTGGTGCTACACATGATCCCACCACTCACACTGGGAATCAAACAGTGGAACATGTGTCAGAGTCTGTGTAATGGGAATTTGAGTGTCAGCAACATCCTCTTCCTGCCAGACTGATTGAACTGAAAGGTCTTGGAAATTTGTCGGCTGATAAGAAATTGAGAAATAGAGACTGGGCTTCTGAGTGTATGTCGTGTGGAGGAAGGAAGAGGTTTGGGTGAAATCATTGAAAATGTCTTGGCTGCATTCTCCCTGGATGCCTGCATGACAAGAAGGGCAATATCTCTTGGTTGTGGTGTGAGGTGGGTAGAGAAGAGTGAGGAAACACCCTCCTACTGAGGAAAACCCTCAGGAGTACTTCCAGGCTTTTCTGGGGGCTATGGCAAGAGACCCTTTAGGATACACACCAAGAAGTCAGACTGTGAGTGACTTAGCACAGTTTAAAACAATATCTCTCAGAAATACCATTAGATTATTAATTTTTTTTTTTCTTTTTTTCTAGCTTTCCTCTCTGCTGCCTCTTTTCTTTGCTTTCTTCTGCTCTGTCAACAGCGTTTTCCACTAAAAGACTTGCAGTGTTTGGACAGTTTCACATTAAGGCTGACAAACCCCAGAGACCCGTGGTGTGAAGGAGGCTTATATAAAATGCTGGGTAGCAAGTTGACAGCCAGGGTTTTCTCTCACTTAAAAAACCTCTTTGGAACTGAAGCATTGACTGTCCTTTACCAGACACTACTCAGTTTTAAAATAGAAACTTCACAGTAGGAGTTCTGGTAGCAACATCATTGCATTAAAATTGAGGAAGATCAGAAGAAAAAAAGGTGGAACAACACAAGTTTTCTGGCTGATGTAAAATATGTTGCAAATTTTTTTGCTGCTGGAGATTCACCATCACTGCTACAAAAGGCAACGCTATAATTTGCAACACAATGCATTTGGGATTATGCAAGCTTTAATGCTTGATACATACTTAAAAGGCAGGCAAGTCTGAAATGAGGCAAGAGACTCTGATCTGTATAAGCACTCCTGGAAATCTCTGGAAACATCTAGGATGATGTTTTTATGGGCCACGAGTGTCCAAATCCCTAAGGGAGTGCTGAAAGTTTCACTCCTTACAATGCTGGGCATATTACCCATGGAAAAGCAGCAAGTGAGGTTATGTGAAAAGCTGAAACCTTCACTTCAGAACTGGAGTTTTTCAAACCCTGATAGGTTTGTCAAAGTTATATATTTAAATTTAAGATCTGCATTAATTGTAGGAGACTTGTGTTTCCATAAACTATATCCATCACTTGGCAATACAAGTCATAGCTTTTGAGATATAGTGCAATTAATACTAAAAACAACATCAAGAAGAACAAATAGACAGTCCTTCACATATTTAAAACGAAAAAAAAAGGATAAATATGCAGGTATGATTTTTCCTGAAGCTCAGACAGACAATAATTCCCAGGTGTTGCCCTTGACAACAGTGATGGGGTCCCAAGGGAAAAAGCAATGTTCCTAGACATACAGGAGGACTGTTTCTTTACAGGGTTTGTTTAGCAATCAACAAGAACAGACACTGTTTTCACTGTGTCCTAGGAAGTGAGCCAGGTATAATAAATAAGTAAGAAGTTGGTAAACATCCAGGGTCTCCTGTTCACAGTATCATCAGGAAAAACTCCTGGGGATATGTGCAGAAGTCAGCAGCACAGAAATATTGGCAATGAGGGAACAAAGACCGAGGTAAAGAAAGCTGACTGATGTTGCCAGAAGAAACATCTTGTAAAAGTGGGAGACATAAAAGAGAAAGTTAGAAGTGATTTCATTTCAACAAATAAAAGCGATGTTACTTCTTACGTGCAACATAAGGAGCAAATTCTAAACAAATTTGTAAAGAAAAATATCAGTTTTGCACATGCAAGTTTTGGCTTGTTTACAAGCATTAGGTAAATATGGCTGCAGATCCAGCAATCAAAAATAGGCTTAGGGCAAATTAACTTTTTTTTTTTTTTCTTTCTCATATAATGACTGATGACAAGGTCAGCAATTGAATTTGCACTAATCTGTATGCATCATAAGAAAATGGTATCCTTTTACCTGTGTTGCAAGGAAATAATTGCATTTTTTTCACTAAGACAACTGCTCATACCCTTGTTTTGGTTTAGGGGATTTTTTTTTTCTAAGTCCTTTAAAATTGTTGGGGTCTTTTTTATGTCAGGGTCATAGGATGATTATACAGTATGGAGGGAAGGAGTCCTCCTCTCCATTTTCAGGCTTCTTCCATTTTATTTGATGCTCACTTGCTCCTGACTGGGATGGAGTAAGTAGCTGCATTCATTTAATCTCTTCCAGACAACTAGTGAACAGCCCTATCATGTTATTCTTTACCCTTTTCCCCCTCTAAATTAATTAATATGCGTGTCAAGCAGAAGGATTCTTTGCTCCTAATCAGCTTGTTTGTCTGTCTGAACACCCTCATTTGTGCTGTGTATCAGCTGTGAGACAAAGAGATTTATCTCATCTAACTTTAATATGTAAAAGTTAGGCCTAATCTAGTCTGTTTTTACCCTGGCAAATGGTCTGGGGAGAAAAACAAGCACCTCAAGAGGGTAAGATCTGAATATCTGTTTCAGAATGATCAGAAATTCTGTCTTTGGTTCAGATATATTGAATACCAATATCTGATGTCTTGCTGTAGTTGTTTAGACAAGGTTAGTGCTGTAAATATCTAATGGTAAGAGTGGATGCAAGGCTTCTTCCTGATGAGGAAGCTGCTCTGGTCCCTCTCTATGATTGAATGAGTTCTAGAAACCAGCATCAGTGGAAGTTTTGAAAATAATTTATGAAAATAATCAGTTTCCTGTTGTTTGTGATGGAGAGAATGGATCTACCATCCATTGTAGGGATGTTCAGACTCCTATGTTTGGGCTCCAACTGAAGCCCATCAATGACATCTGTCTTTCTTTTTAATTCCTCCTAAAGCAACATAGACCAGATGAACCATGCCCAGAATTCCAGCATGCAAACAATTGTTTGGGACCACCTTCAACAACTGATGAACCAACTGACACTGGTAAGGACCTCCAACACAACAGTGATAAATTATCCTCCAAAATTATTGCTGGAAAGAGAACATTTACCTGGCAAACCAGAACCATCAAGTTCCTAATGGAACTAGCAGAAAACATGGAGGATTCATCATACATTTTCAACCCATTTTGTTTTAGTTGTGCTGTATACTTGAGCCATTTTCTATCCTTTCTTGCATTTTGTTTGCTGTGACTTTGCCCCCACTGCCTGAGAAGTCATTCTATGCTCAAGAGTTCAGTATGCCAACCAGATTTGTTTCCTCAGCAACTGTCATTAATTCAAAATCCTGTAAAATATGACCATAGCTGCACACAGTAGCCTGCTAAACAGCCATGTGTGGCCTGGGGCAAATTTGTAGTGAATTTGGCATCCTTAGAGAAAAAAATACGCTTTTACCATCTTTAATTGGAGGTAAGTTCTTCTTTGTAGAAGCATGTATTGTACAAAGAATGGGGAATACCATGAGTACCAGTAATACCTTGCATAACAGTAAAGAAGTTAAAAGGGAACTTGTTTTTTTTTAAGGGCTCCTGTAGCAATAGGTTCTGCATCACATTAGCAATCCCCTCAGCTATCTGAAAATAAACCAGGTTTAATTGAGTGGATAAGCAGATCACATACGTTAAAGCTAGGAATGCCCCTTCAACTGTAACTTTGAACTGTAGCTTGCACACCCTTTGGCAAGGCATTTACACAGAAACGTGTACATCCCTTGGCTATAACAGTAATTTTGGCTGCAACAGTAACATGTTCACCCCTTGGCAAAGCTCTTGCACAGAGGAGGAGAAAGTCTCTTTGAAAAGTGGAGCAGCTCCCAGCTAAACTCTGGCTGTACAGCACACTCACTTCATTAATGCAGGACTATCTTTGAGAACATCTTTCACTCCACTGAAGAAAAATAGAATGTTGTACCACGAAGAACATCAGCAAAGAGAAAAGGGGAGGTTCAGCTTCTTTTGTGCTTCAAATCAAATTCTGTTCTCTACTATAACAACTCCATTCAATCAATAGGAGACACTGTGTTCAGATCTGGAGCCCTCAACATAGGAAAGACATTGAGCTGTTGGAGCTGGTCCAGAGTAGGGCCATGAAGATGATCAGAGGGCTGGAGCAACTCCCTTATGAGGACAGGCTGAAGGAGTTGGTGTTGTCCAGCCTGGAAAAGAGGAGGCTCAGAGTGGACCTCCTATTAGCTTATCAATACCTGAAGGGGGCCTCCAGAAGGCTGAGGTAGGAGATGTGATGGCAGATTCAGGCTAGATATAAGAAAGAAGTTCTTCACTATGAGGGTGGTGAAACACTGGAAGAGGTTGCCCAGAGAGGTTGTGGATGCCCCTTCAATCTCTGGAGGTGTTTAAGGCCAGGCTGGATGAGGCACTGAACAACCTGATCCCGTGGAAAGTGTCCCTGCCCATGACAGGGGGTTGGAACTTGATGATCTTTAAGGTCCCTTCCATTCCAAACCATTCCATGATTCTATAAATACTTACATATCATCAAATAAGTTCAGAACTGGACTATTTGATCACAAATTTCACTCTAAAAGGGAAGCATTTACTTGACTCTTCTTTCATCTAAGGAAATTAAGATAATACCTGGAAGGCTTCCATGCAGCAAGTAAGCAAACACGGCAGGTAAAATCCTTGGAAGCAAATACACTTGTGTGCGTGGTGTCATGATCATAAATAATTCTCTACACACCTTTTGGAAGAAGAGCCATTAAGCTTTTGACAAACCACGCTGAAATCTGTTGGAAATTCATGTGTGTTTGTGTGTGTGTATGTGCATGGAAGTAAACAATATTTTTCTTTAAAAATACACACATTGGAGCAAAGAGACAGCCAATGAAAGGAGCCAAAGGGCAGACTCCAACTTGGCTCAGCAGTAGTGAATGAACATGTGCCAAGGAGGAGCAAAGGACACTGTAAACATTCTGGCACAGGTTCCTGGCAGTCAGTGATCACTTCAGGTATTTTTCTTTCAAGGTGTGTACAGGCACATCCAGTGACTCACCTGTATTTATACACAGAGAGCTAGGACAGACCCATACCTTGGCCCTGAGTAGGACTAAGTCCCTTATTTATTACCTTATTCCAGTAAGTAAAAAGTAAGCAGAGCTGCTTCGCAAATACCCATCTTTCAGAAGCAAATGCTTCTTTCAGCTGATTGAAAGTCTGTAGCATTGGATCTGACTGGTGCAGAGTAACTGCTGCTTTGATGCAGGTAGAGAGCTAACAGGCAACAGGAGAGGGAACCTGTTGCCCAGCTGTTGTGCAGACATCCTTGCTGGGTAAAACGTGCAGTGACTTCAGTCTTCTCTCTTTGTCACTGCTCTGTCAGTCAGGGATGGATATTTCTGCCACTGGTCAGCCCTGTTGAGAGCTAAGAGACCTCAATGAATTATCAATGTCTTGTCTCCATCAGTAGCCATGAGCTTAAGCAATAGTCTTCCAAGGACTTTATTGTCACCCCTCTTGTGTCTTCTACATTGTGTAGCACGCACACTGAAGTCACTGGCATGTCAATCTGTTTGATGCACTCTGTTCTTCATGTTTCACTCTCCCTCAGGACTTCCCTGTCCTTCCCTTTCCTAGACTTTCTTTCCATGTGAACCTATAGATCATCAACTGATACTGTAAAAAAAGAAAAAATTGGCTCTCTGACTAAACTCACCTTCCCACCTGGAATAACAGTGTACTTAAGGAGAGACATGCTGAACCAGTGCTTCAAACTCCTCCTTTTTTTTGGTCACACACTTGGCTGCCATTTTCTTTTATCATTGTTCAGTTATCAATGTTCAGAGTTGTCTGAATATTATGACAAGCCAAATTGTAAAAGCTTAAGTAGAAGTACAAATTTGGTCTATACCATTCTGGTCAAGCAGTGGAAAACAATGTTTTGAAGGGTTGGAGTGACAACAATATGGTGACATTGCAAGCCCTGAAGTCAGGATATTTTTGGGTTTTTATCAAGGTATCCTGGAAGCACTTCCATTCCCCATATTGCCTTAATTGTATCTGAAGGGCACACACACAATCTAAATCCACAGAAATTTTCTAATTATCTAGGCAACCAAACTGATTCATGGAGCAAAACAAGACTAGCAAGAAGACCACTTTTCCCTTGGAGATTTTTAAAAACTCTGAAGGAGGTAGATTCAGGCTTGACTTAAGAAAGAAATTCTTTGCAGTAAGGGTGGTGAAACACTGGAACAGGTTGCCCAGAGAGGCTGTGGATGTCCCCTCTCTGGAGGTGTTTAAGGCCAGGCTGAACAAGGCACTGAGCAGCCTGATGTAGTGGGAGGTGTCCCTGCCTATGGCAGGGGGGTTGGAGCTTGATGATCTTTAAGGTCCCTTCCAACCCAAACTAATCTATGATTTTATGATTCTATGAACCTGCCATGATAGTCCCTCTTGTCTGGGTGTCATTCCCTCTAAACAGAACTCAGTGTTTTCATTCATGAAACATGAAAGAACAAAGTGTCTTGGAAAGAAATATTTTGTGGTCAGTCTGTGTATCCATCAGTTTTCCACTTAACTGAGACTTCAGGTACATTGTCTGCTTTCCATGCAAAGGACCACCCGGCTGGACAGGAACTAGGGAATACTAATCCCTTTAGAAGAATGGATCCTGTACTGTGAAAAGATATATTAATTTCAGAAATGCATCTATTGAAGACAAAATGTTCTTTCTCATGTTGTTGTTTGTAGCTCTATCATGGGCCATGTGACTTCCAGTCTTCATGCAAGGGACAAGCAGATACCTTCTTGTACAGAAGATTGTAAACAATGCACACAAAAACAAGGAGTCCTCACCCAAAGCACCTCCTGCTACAGACTAAGCTTGAAAACAGCATCTGACTAATGGTGCTTGCGAGGAGTCTGAGTGAAGATAATGAGGTAATTCTGCAACACATCTTTACAGGTGCTTCCTCCCTAGTTTGAAAAGCAACTTGAGATAAAACACAAGGATGTCTCCTTGAAAAAAAGAAACAAATTGGCTTATTAACATTGCTTTCCTGGCAGACTCAGCAGGGGGAATGTGTTTCAAGAAAAAAATAAAAAGTGAGGAAGTAGAAACAAGGCTTTTTGTTTTGCATCTAAAGATGGAGTAGCAAAAACTATAATGTGCTGCTGTATCTACATCAGGAAGCATGAATGTTTATTTCTGATTTATTTTAACTGGATATTCCCTAAAGTTAAACAGGCCAGTGAAAATCTAATTATTCAAAGTCTTCAGTCTATTCTTCAGTTTTTCTGTGTTTTTGGCCATGACTCTCAGGCCTGGATGAGTTTATTTTTTAAACAGAAATGTCAAAACTTTTTAAACTTTCCACCAAAGTAGAAAGTTATTTGAAATTAAACAAGCATCATGCCAATCTCCCAAGTGGTGGAAATGCACACCACACAACCAAATACCATAAAGTGCTCCCAGTTATGGTTGTGGAGCATAATAGGTATTTTCAAAGTCATCAGCTGCTCACAAAGCTGACATAAACATAAACTCAAACCATGGAGTAGTTTGGGTTGGAAGAGAACTTAAAGATCATCCAGTTCCACCCCCCCTGCCATGGGCAGGGACACCTCCCACTACATCAGGCTGCTCAGGGCCTTGTCCAGCCTGGCCTTAAACACCTCCAGAGAGGAGCCATCCACAACCTCTCTGGGCAACCTGTTCCAGTGTCTCAACACTCTCACCATAATGAATTTCTTTCTTATATCCAGCCTAAATCTACCCTCTTCCAATTTGCATCCATTACTCCTAGTCCTGCCATCATGTATCCTATTAAAAAGTCCTATGCAGCTGGAGAATACATCCATCTTTGAACAGCCAAACATGATACTGAGCATACTCTGCATAAAGCATTTACTTTTACAGTTGACTGAGAAGTTTTCCTCCATCTAGGCATCAGACTGAACCTGGCTTTTGTGAACTTTGGTGGCAATTAGCTCCACCATGAATTCTCAATTAACATGTCAATGGCACAGTATCTTTAAAATTCAGTTATTTCTCCTAATTCTTTCTCATAATCTGACAGCAAAACACCCTTACAGTGGCTGAGAGAAGAAAGATTCAAGCACTGTGTCACATCTTACTTGAACTTTACAGAGGAAGGTGTTTTATTTATTTTCTTAAACACAATTGATACTGAAAACTACAGTAAATGTCCATTTACACAACACATGCAAACATAGCAGTGCAGTTTGGGGACACAAATTAAAAAATTCAAATTCACAGATAATGTCAAGATAAAGTTCCATTTGTCTTTCATGATTGCTTGTGTATATGTTGAAGATACAGTGATTTTTATTCCCCTCAGTGAAGATGGATCTGTATTTTCCCATAAGCTTTGCAGTTTTACATCCAAAATGAGCAATTACTGTAAGCAGAAAGCTATCATAATACCTATGAATCAGATATTTAGCCTCGAGTCTAATGTGAGCCTGAATGAATGTTTGATTTCAAAACTGGATTCATTTGACAATGAATTCTTAGAGCTTGCTTTCATTCCTTTTGCCAGGTTGATGACAGTAGCATGGCTATGTATTGGATTTTTGAACATTGCAATGCCAAAATCCTGTCTTTAGTCAGGGATTCAGTCCTCACCTGTAGAAGAACACAAAGGGCAGATGTGTAGGCAAAAAGTTCAGGCAGGTTTTGAAAGAGAAGGTGAAGAAATATAATTTCTTTCTGTGAATGAAATTATTCTAGAAATGCTATGACACTTACAGGGCTCATTAAAAGTCATCTCTATTTGCTTTTCATTCTTGAAATGCATGTTATGCCTTAAAAAAAAAAGCCCTGAATACCCACTGAAAGAGAGAAATTACCTCTGAACTTAAAAGCATTCAACAGATGTCATTTTTGTTCTATGCAATCTCAAACATTTTTTTTCACACATTATGATAATATTTAAATAGGTGCTACTGCTGCTATAAATCTATCTTAATCACAAAATCAAAGTTCTCTTTGCATATACAAGAGATCTTGAAAACTGCCTGAAAGTCTGCCAGATCTTTCCCCAAATAGGTAATCTTCGTAGAGGTTATTGTCAGAGCACATCAGTGACTTGAAAACCCAAATATAGTTAGTATAGTTTCTAAATCTTAGTGCAACAGACAGAAAAATATCCATCCAAAGATCTCTCACAGATCTGAGATAGCTCTGTGTAAGTTACAGGTAGGTGTTACATTCCTTGGTGTGCCATCTGTCAAGTGATAGACACAGACTGGGATTGTTTCTTCATCCAGCTTTTTTTCTTTCAAGAAGCAACCTTCAAATTAAATTGCTAGCTATTTACAGGAGACAAACAAGCTGCTGTGGATTTGATTTGGTTTAAATTGTAAGAGCCTTCTCATCTTTTCCAATCAAACTCAGACACAGAGGAGTGGCCACATCTGGCCAGGTTGGGGATGATGGATCTGCTGGGGTTCAGCACTGCTGGAATACAGTTTGTGAAGAGCTAACACTTCAACAGATCACAACAGCATTTCTTCAAATTTTGATTTAAGCAGTTTGTCTGGAATGCTCAGGCTCTGTTGGGTACCTGCAGTGGGTTGTCTGTAGAGATTCTTATCACCAAGAGAAGCTAGAACTTTGCCCCTGACCTCTAATCACTCTCAGACAGTAACAGACTGCATCTCATGGCTGTGCATGTGAATAAATGAGAGCACAATTAGTGAAATTTAAAATTCTGCCTGTATTTTAAGACTAAAGTCTTGTGTGTTGCAGCAACCTTCTGCTCATGGTATTTTGTCATGAAAAAATGTTGACCAGTGGTGAACTTCTAGAAACATTTATCACATATTTGCAAAAATGATCTGCCAAAAAAGTTGATTCTGCCAAAGTGTAATAGATTGTCACCAGTACTACACGGGGGCATCTCAGGATCAAACCCACTGCAGCATCTGGGTACGACCCATCTGGTTTCAAGGATGGAAAGAAGGATGCAAATATAAGCACATCCTTGAATACTTTCCTCTCTGGGGTTGTTTTTTTTTTTCAGTTTGACCACTGAAGACCATTATGAAAGCAAGAATCACACAATTTTTTATAAGAAATATCACCAGAATACTCTTATGATTAACATGATTTACACCTAAGCCCTTTGATGATGTTTGTTACAACACAGAAGGTGCTTCTTTACATGACACCAGATATTGCAGGGCTTGATTGGTGTAGCTGAGGGCTTAAGGCATTTTATAATGAGAGTTACAATTTCAGAAATCCCCCAAATTATAAGCAACATTCACTGGATACTGTTTTTCCTTTGAAGGGGGTAAAATTGTTTACGTAAGCCCCTAGGAGAAGCTCCCCTGTCAGATGTTGGCTGCAGTCATTTTCACCTGTGTCTACATTCCCATCCATCTGTGTTTGTATGGTCTCTTTCTCCTCTGTGCCATTACCTGTGACAGCACTCCTCTGGCAACAGCAGTGCACTGAGAAACACTGTTCTCTTCCCAGAGTCTACCTGAATTCTCCAGGAGAGCCATTAGGAAAAAAAAAATGACACTGGAAGGGTTATTAAGCACTGGAATAGGCTTGCCAGGGATGTGGCTGAGGCACCATCCCTAGAGGTATTTAAGAGAAGGGTAGAAAAAGGGCTTAGAGACATGGTTTAGTGATGCCTGTTGTCAGAATTTGGTTGATGGTAGGACTAGTTGATCTGAAAGTTCACTTCCAACCCAGTCAATTCTATCATTCTATGGTTCAATAGACTTAAAGTACTTCTGTGCATCTTCAGAGGCCAGGTTTCTACAGCTTCATGAGCTGCACTTTTAGACCCTCTCCCTACAAGGTCCATATAGAAAATTAAAAATGGCAGCTCTTCCAGGTCTAAGTTACCCTTTTTTTTCCTTTCTAGTGATTAATTTGTGATTCAAAGGAAAACCTGTGTGGCTTTCAGGCCCATAGATGATTTTTGACCTGACAGGTCAGGCAGTTTCAGTGATGCTGTTAAGTTGCTTGAGTTGGGAAACTGGGACTCCTTCAGAAAAGAAGGTTTTGTGCCTCATGGGTCTGTCCATATCTGAAAAAAAAGCCCCACTATTGTCAAAGGCCAAACTTGTCTGCACCCAGGCTACTTTCTCAAATCCTTTTTCTTTAAGAATTGATATCAAAATAATCTATTGATAGACAGCTACCAAAGAGAGAGATGATGCATCAGCTGAGACACACGGTATGTTTAAATTCTAATTAGTGTAGTTGATTCCCATGATGGACTTCTAAGACAACTGCCCTGCTTCAGCTGACTCTTTGTCTGGTCATGCAATTAGAAAGATGAGTTCAATTCTGGGCACACAACACTGAGAGGAGAGAGAAAGAGGAGCAAGAGAGCATTTGAGTGAAAAGAATACAAATGATTAAGCACTGGGGTGATTGATTTATGATGAAAGATGAAAAGAACTGAATATGTATAGCTAAGGGGAGACATGCTGAGTGCCTATGAGTAAGTGGAGGGTGTAAACACCAGGGAAGAGATGAGGCAGTTTCAGAAGCTTATGAAAGAACATGAAGGAAAATATGGAGCAAAAGATATGTTTGTGCCTATCAGGAAAAAATCAAGAGGGAGTGATTTCTAGGGGAGGCTGCAAAACTATTGCTGAAGTATATTTTGGAACAGTAGCACTCAGAAAATATTTCTAATCTGTGATGTGGACTTGTTTGAGAGCTGGACCAAAAGGTGAAGAAGAAGAAAATAAGGTATCTTTCCCCTGATTCAAAATAAACTGAAAACTATCTACTGTGAAAAAGCTATGGTTGAGAGATGTCACAGGTTAATCCCACCTCCATTGCTCTTGCAGAAGCTTTTATAATTCCATTTTTATAAAAATGCTTTCCTGGGAACAGCTGAGGTAAAGCAGGGCTGAGAAGTCTCAAGCTTAGACTGTCTGAAAATAACTTTTGGCTAAGAGAGGTGTGCAGCTTTCCTCATAAAGTAATTCTTCCCATTTGCCATCTTGTTAACATTTGAAAATCAAAGCATTGAGTTCATCTAAAATACATTTTTGTTGTTCAATCTGTAATAAATGCATCTGAGAAAGGATGAAGAGCTGGTACATGTGATAATCTCTCCCTTTTTGATTTCTGGAGTGCCTCCTCCTCTTTTTCTTTATTGAAAAAATATAATCCAGGAAATTAATAACTCTGTAAACAGATTTCAGTACTGCACACTTTCATATGCCACAAGGCATTGCACTCAGAATTAAGGTTACCTGTGCTCAGAGTGAATAGCCAAGAAGGTTATACACATTATAAATGTGATAACATGCTGTCTCTGAACTAATATTTCTCCTTATCTTTAGGTACACATGAATAGCAACTGGTGGTTGTTTCCCAGATTAAGGGTAAATAGAGCTAGGGAATGTCCTTTGTCCAATAGTTAGCTAGTAAAACTCTACTTCAGCTACCAACTATGGGTGACACTGGAGGGAGTGAAACATTTCTGGGAAAACTATTTACCCAAGTTGCTCAGAGAGAAGAGAATTTATCATGTAAAAACATCTTTGATATGCGTGAACACGAAGACAATGAAATTAATTCAAATATACAAATATGGGAGGAGGCAAGGTGGGGCTAACAAGTGATACAGAAGCTAATCTATGATTTCACAAAAAGGAAAAAAAATAATCCTTGCACAATGGAAAAATGGGTTTAGTGCCATGCATGAAGGAGGCAAACCTTTGCTTGCCTGTTGCTTCACCTTAATGTTCTTCTGAGGTAATTTTCCTATTTAATAAGAAGAGAGGAGAAAATCAGTATCTACAGCTGCAATCACTTCTCTGCTGAGCTCTGCACTGGCTGGACATGAGAGGCACCAACTTGGCTGCCATGTACATGTGTGGGCAGCAAGGCCCCATCTGGAGTACTGTGTCCAGGTGTGGAGCCCTCAGTACAAAAAAGACATAGAGATTTTGGAAAGGGCCCAGAGGAGGGCCACGAGGATGATCAGGGGGCTGGAGCACCTCCCCTATGAGGACAGGCTGAGGGAGTTGGGCTTGTTCAGCCTGGAGAAGAGAAGGCTGCGGGGTGACCTCATTGCAGCCTTTCAATACCTGAAGGGAACCTACACCCAGGAAGGAAGTAAACTCTTTGAAAGGGCTGACAATAGCAGGACTAGGGGAAATGGATCCAAGTTGAAGGAGGGAAGATTTAGGTTGGATGTTAGGGGGAAGTTCTTTACTAGGAGAGTGGTTAGGTCCTGGAACAGGCTGCCGAGGGAGGTTGTGGATGCCCTGTCTGGTGAGAGTCTCTAGAGCAGGTTGGATGGGGCCCTGGGCAACCTGATCTAGTAAATGTGTTTGTTTGGTGGCCCTGCTAGGCAGGGGGGTTGGAGCTACATGATCCTTGAGGTCCCTTCCAACCCGGGTCATTCTGTGATTCTGTGACTGTCAGATCCAAGCTGAGGAGGCACAGACAGTTTGCCCAGAGCCAAATTGCACCTTACCTCAGCTCCTGACTTTCTCTAAAGAGACTCCTCTAAGGCAGTGAGGGAATACCACTGGGCATGAACACAAAATGTGCTACAGAGATCATGTCTCTATCCCCCAGTTTCTCCAGTTGTAGAAGGAAAATGATGCCCTTGTTGCCCAGGCATCTTGAGAGGTTTTGCAACCAGTATTTTGGACTCTGTCAGAAGCTGGAGTGGAGGAAACCTTCCCCCAGAGCTGCATGGCATCTTTAGCTATAATCCACATTCTCTGTGCAGCTCAAGAAACAGCATTGCAACCATGCCTATTTCTGCTTGGAATGAAAGTTGGCAGGAAAAAATTGAGAAGCTTGTTTACAAAAATGCTCAAGGTAAGGGGTAAGTTGCTCCTCATATTTTTTTCTCTATAAAGGCAGGAATTCTATTCACTAAGGAATGAGTTCAGGATGACATCACATGCTGGCAGAGAAACTTGATGGCCTCCCTCCCCACGCAGCACTGGTGCATCTGTTAGTGTCTTGGTCAGAACATTTGCCAGCCCAGTTATTTGCACAATATAAGTGTGTATTAGGTATGATTTTGGGTTTTGCCTAGCAAACAAGGGTACAATTTGGGGTCTGTCATCAGGATGTAGTAGTATGTCAGTGAAAGAAAAGGCAAAACCAAAGGATTCCCCTCTTTTAACAAGAGTGCAGTCATTGGGAGGTGAGTAAAAAGGGTTGTCAGGTGCAAAAGCCAGTCATGATGAGACAGAAATGTGTTTGACTATGCAGAAGTCTCTACCTGACAAGTATTATGATTTTTTTATCAAGAGTTAAAGATGGCCTTTATGTATCAAGAAGACAACATTGGAAAATGCAAGATAGGACACATGAGCTATGAACAGCTGCCAGCCCTCCAAACAGCTGTGTGGAGGATAAGAATTACTGCAGCTGTATTTAAACTAGAAATTAAATCTTTTTTAATATATTTTTTTTATTTAATGTGTTCAGGCATTTTACTTCTCCAAAAGGAAGCATTAGTGATTATGAAATGTTTATTTCCCCACAAGACATGCTGTTTCTGTTGTCTGTGAGCTCTGATGTTCAGGGGACATTCACTGCTCATCCTCAAGACTGTGTACATGGAGCAGGGGGGATATTTCCTTTACATGCTTTGGTTGGTGGGAGCAAGGCACACAAACTGAGCTTTGCAACACTCTTAGAAGCAACTCAAAAAGGAGTAAGGACGCAGGTCTTTCCTTGTGTTTTGGAAACACTGAGAAAGGATCTGACACTGGGTTCAGGATCCTTGTGAGTCCAAGAACTTCAAGGCAGGTTGCCATGAAGTGGGTGATAGAAAAAGCTTGGTGGGTGTGCAGGTCCCCAGCTTTGGGAGAAAATAATTTGCTCAGATGAGATAAACTGATGACAGCAGAGTTGTGCCAGATGTAGTTTTACCTATTTTCCCATCTCACCTATTCCTTTTCAATTTTTGTAAAAGAAAATAATTAAGAAAACACCTGAAGTCAGAAGGAAATATCAGCTGGAAATTCTCCCCCTTTCTCTATAACTCCATGCCAGTTGAACAGAAAACTGGGCAGTGTGTACGTTAATCATTTCCAGAGGAGAATACAGATCAGCCCCATCAATTACATAAATTACTGGCAATATTAAATTCTTCAAGGGAACTTGCCGTGGCATGTTTTGCTGTTCACTAAGGCAAAACAAGGAATGGGTTCTTAGATGATTTCCACAGTGTGGACATAGAATCATAGAATAGTTTGGGTTGGAAAGGACCTTAAAGATCATTGAGTTCCAACCCTGCCATAGGCAGGGACACCTCCCACTACATCAGGCTGCTCAGAGCCTTGTCCAGCCTGGCCTTAAACACCTCCAGGAATTGAGGGAGCATCCACAGCCTCTTTGGGCAACCTCTTCCAGTGTTTCTCTACCCTTAAGAATTTCTTTCTTCTATCTAGCCTGAATCTTCCCTCTTCCAATTTACATCCATTATTTCTAGTCTTCCCATCACATATCTTATTAAAAAGTCCTATCCCATGGACATGGAGCTGCTGCTTCCCATGCAAGCTTTAGGCTTTCCTATTGCTCGAGCTGAAGGAGATAATGGTAGGCATCTGTGGTTTTGGGGTGAAAATTCTTGGGTTCTCCCTACAAAGCCACATCTACAGTGTGTGGTTTGGCTGGCAACTGTGGATTCTGATTTGTATGCAACCCCGTGGACACTTCTATTTGAATGTTTGTGTGAAAAACTAACTCTGTGGCCACTTTTAATTAAAGGAGATTTCCGGTAAAGTTAGTCAACAGCTTTAGTTACTGGAGGGAGAGTACAGAACCATGTGAAACTAATAATTTTTGGAAAAGTGTTGTAAAAATAAATGGTGTAACAATGGGTAACACTTGTGAAAGTGTGTGAAATTTCATGTGGTGCTTCATTGTAAGAATGAAAACTGGAAATTCTCACTTTATATGAGTTCTCAAACTTTCTGTCTTTTGTTATTCTCCTGGTTGCAAGGATTAGATCCACGAGAAGGGAGAGGAAGGAGGATAGAGATATTGCCACCCCCAGGCTTGCACTTTGAGGTTTCCCCTTGAATCCACAAGTTTTGGTGCCATGACATTCATGTTGGAGAGATCTCATAAATCTTACTATGTAGAGAAACACTTCTGTTTTCTTGTTTTGAACACAGGACCAGTTAGCTTTCAGAAGGGATGTCATATTTTGGTGCTGGTGCATTTTCCCATCTGAAATCTTCAACATCTCCTTAGATGAATGCTGGTCAACAGGAAACTAAACCTAAAGCTAGACTTTGAGTTGACAATTAATCATCTAAAAGTTTTTACAGTCTAGACAAACTCTCACTCAGGTCAGCTGTAAGTCAGAGACAGGGCCAAAGCAAAAGGGAATATTTACTCTGGAGTGGCACTTTCTAGATTAAAAACACTGAAAAACTGAATAGTGCCTGTGAATAATGCCTTGTGAGTCAGGAAGAATGGCAAAGGAACCTTGGATATTTCCATGAATAGAAAAGCTATAAAAGATTAAATTTCAATAAATAAAATAATTTTCTTTTGATAATTTCAAAGTTCTTTGTTATGGTTCTAATCACTTCTCTTTTTTTTCCCCCTGCTGTAATTAGCTGATCTTAAAGATGTGCAAACAAGTTGCCACAAGTGTCAGGCTACTTAGTAATAACTGTGCACCTTTTTACCCACCAGTAAATGTAAGATCATTTACTTCCAAGAGGGGGAATTCAGAAGAGGGATAGGCAACCTCAAATTACCACACGTTTATAACCATGCAAAAGTCTTCCCACAGGCAGTTACCACAGATGAGCTAAATTACTTCAAATTCAGACTCCAGCTTACATCATATTAACCACATTATGTGCCTATCTCTCCATTTTAAAACAAGACATAATTTCTACCCAGAAGACATCCAGTTCTCTCATACTTTTGTCAACCTGACTTTTCTAGATGTAGGGAAACAAAGAAATCATCAAATTTTTGTGAACTTAACAAATTTTTCAATTGCATTTTTTTTTCTTAAGGAAGTTTCCACTTCCATCACTCTAAATCCCTGGTATAATCTTTTTTTTTTTTTTACCCCAAGTGGTTCTTTACCAGCTCAAGCTGAAATCTTTTTGTCCTATTGAGGTCAAGAGGAATATCCTTTGATTTCTGTCAGGAATTCCCTCCAGCTCCTGAATACGTGGAAGGTATCAATATTTTCTCATCCTTCTCCCTGTAAAAACTCATGCTGCAGAGTTTTATGGGTTCTTCTCTGTGAATCCAAGGAGTGGATAGTAACCTTTACTGAAAAGTCTGCCAGGAATCAGTTTGCTAAAAAGGTCAACATAAAGCCAGGAATCTGAAGAAAGAGCAGAGGCCCAACTACATGTGAAGAAAGACTGGCCAGACTTGGATCCCATAAGGGATCTAACAAGATGCAGCACTTTCTGTATCAAAGAAATCTTAAACTGGACAAAACTTAAGAGTTTCTTGTATCTTTGCTGAACCAGACAATGCTAAAACACCAACCATACTCATTTTCCAGTGTTCATCCTTGCAGAATGAGCAAACAAAAAGGGAAAGATCAAATCCCTCAAAGCAGAAAAATTAGCTTAACTAGGGTTGCATGCTACATCCTTTTTTTTCTGTAAGCCATGTTATCTGCATCTGGATATTTCAATGTCTTCCTAGCTCTGACCAAAGCTTCTGACTGTAAATCTGTCCATTACTTGGGGAGGTCCAGTGGGACACTCTCTGTTGGGAGGGTGTCATGACACAGCTAAAGCATTTCACTGCTTGGAATGAATCATGTGTTTCATAGTCCACCTCTAAAATGAATTTTGCATTGCTCACCCAGAACATGCTAGTCCTTATTGGCAGGTAAATTGCCACCCTTATTCAATACATAGGACAGGAGACAGGCAGGTACTGCTTGGTTGGTGTTGGTTTTGGCCCCATGTCGACTCAATGACATGTAAATCTGAACTTCATTCTTCTTCAGATTACTCTCCCATAAGCCTAGATGTCTGTAAATTGATTACTTTTGCCCCCCAGGCTAAAAGCATTTTTGATCAGGATTTTCAAGTTTGCTGTATTTGGGAAGTTTTGAGTTCTGGTGTCCACATCCAGTGGTTATTATAGAATCATAGAATGGTTTGGGTTGGAGGAGACCTTAAAGATCATCTAGTTCCAACCCCCCTGCCATAGGCAGGGGCACCTCCCACTAGATCAGATTGCTCAGTACCTTGTCCAGCCTAGCCTTAAACACCTCCAGAGGGGGTCATCCACAACCTCTCTGGGCAACCTCTTCCAGTGTTTCACCACCCTTACTGTAAAGAATTTCTTTCTTATATCCACCCTGAATCTGATATTCCAATTTACACCTGTTAATCCTAGTCTTGATATCCTAGACCCTATTAAAAAGTCCTACCCCTGCCTTTCTGTAACCCCCTTCAGGTATTGACAAGCCACTATAAGGTCCCTCCTGAGCCTTCTCTTCTCCAGCAGAACCCCAACTCCTCCAGCCTGTCCTCAGATGGGAGGTGCTCCAGCCCTCTCATCATCACTCTCTTCAACAGCATGTTCCTAACAGTGCAGCCGATTAGCTCAGAGCTTTGCCTATATTTGCAGGAGCCATAACCAAAGTTTTTCTCTACAATGTATTTTTTTCACTCTTAGGAGAGACATGTATTTATTTTTTTCTAAACAGGAGGTACTAACCATAGCGTCCTTCATGCTGGGCAAGACTAGGGGAGTTCTCAGCACAAGCTTCACACTCAAAGCAGAATGAGCCCAGCCTTCAGTACCTGACAGAGCTGTATGAAATCAGAGACTTGGAGTGAAAGTTATAAAATTCAGGAAACTTTGGGGATTTACTGGCATCTCCATACACTCACAGCCTGGCTAATGGCATTTTAAAAATAATACAGCCTCATGAATCATAGATAATCTACCTGTGTACTTGCCAATCCATTTGTTACTTTGATTCACTTTAATAACCCCCATTTCTGCTCCAGTTTTTTTGTATTTTACTATTCACCTGCTGTCTCCCTCACATACAGGGAAAGAAAGAAGTGAATTAAGTAGAATCAGTCTGTGCAATCAGAGCTGAAGCCTCCCGAGCTGAAAAATTACTCACATTTATCTGCTGGCATCTCTCCTCACAAATCTCCCGCTGCAGCATCTCTCCGAGTCTCTACTAATTGAGCCATTTTCTGGTTGCTAGCAGTGAATGGGAATTAGTGAGACTGAGAGCAAAAGGCACAAGAAATTTGTCATCAGAAGGAATGGCAGGTTTCCTTGAAGATTTTTGAGGGAGGTGCATTGGAAGTGCAGTTGGAGAAGTGTAATTTGCTGCAAGCCCGCATTGCGCACTGACCTTCATGCTCCTCACTATTAAGCCAAGAAGGAAAGATGTTAAAATACAATGGAGGGCTTAAACAGAAGTGAGTGTAATTAAAAATATATACTGGATTTGAGAAAGGCTTGGGTATGGTTTTCATAAAAAACATCACTGTGCTGCTGATACTAAGATTCAAATCCCACAGAAAGAAATCACAGACATATACAAACATATTAGTTCTCTAGACAGCTAACATGACATGCTCCTACTCCTCTTTTCCTTCATTATGTATCCAGCTGCATTTTCTTTCTTATTTCATTCTTGTAAATAGCTTAATTCCATAGCCACTGTATTAGTATGGAACAGCAGGTGCTCATCAAAAATTCTTTGTGTCACTCAGACAACCCTGCCCAGAGAGGTTGTGGATGCTCCCTCTCTGGAGGTGTTTAAGGCCAGGCTGGACAAGGCACTGAGCACTGATGTAGTGGGAGGTGTCCCTGCCTATGGCAGGGGGGTTGGAACTCGATGATCTTTAAGGTCCCTTCCAACCTGAACTGTTTTATGATTCTATGGTTCCCCGTTTACTGCACAGAAATCTTGGTACTACAGATCAAATTTTCACTATCAAGAGTGAGATTCTCTGCTAATACATTATAAAATGGTCCATGTTCTGCCCTCATTCTCATTTCACTTTGCTAACAATATTATCAGCTGTATAGATAGCTGGATACTTTTGCTAGAGATCAAAACCAAGACCAACACGGGTTTTGTTATCCAGACTACACACATAACATGATTTTAAAGGCCGTAGAACATTTAAAAGAGGATAAATTAATTAAGGACTGTATTATTAGTCTACATTCAGTGGACTATACTTGTCAAAATGGGTTGAATATCCAAATTAAGTTGAAGCTAATCCCTACACGAGCCTATAAAAACCTATTTCCAACAAGCCTTCACAATAAATTCTTTGTGCCAGGAAATATGAATTAAATTGTTTTAAAGCAATAATGTTTAGGTAAGTAGAAAAAAAGTTTCCTACTGAGAGATATTTTATTAACAAAATTAAATATTATAAAACCATATTATTAAATTCTGTCAAAAAGGTATTAATCTTGTTACTCTGGCGTTGGTACCTCAGTTCCCCATATATATGGATTAAGACTTAAAGCAAAAATAGAGTGTGAAAGGTGTTTTTCAAAGTTGCTGAAAAAGAAAATAAAACTTGAAAGTATAAACCTTAGATATGTCATTCTATTATTATTATTAACTTATTAAGTGCTGACTTTATGATCGACATTATATAAAGCTGGGTATGAATTCAGTTCCTGCACAAATGAGTTTTCAAACTGTGGAATCAGCTCCAATAAAGGACATATTTGGTACTTTAATATAGCACAATACAGAGATATCTGTATTTTATAAGATTGAAGAAAAGTTCTCCATCAGTTCTATCAGCCTTGATCCCATCATAGGAAAAAAAGATCACTTTTTCTAAGTAGAGGAGGTATGGGGAAGGAAAGCCCATTAATCCCCAAAAAAGGTGCCAGAAAGAGATGCAGTTTTTGAAGACAACAGCATTGGTTTCAGAAAATGCTATGGATACATAAGAAACTGTGAATAGTCTCATGTTTATCTGCCCAACAATTAGATGGGCAAGTCTAAACCAGCTATGTTCTCTAGTCAAAAAAGGCAGTTAACTTCTTCTTCCTTAAAAACACTTCCAGGATAGGTCAGTTACCCTTCCATTAACTGTGCAATGAGCTCAGGAGCTGCTATTGGGATACTTTCCTCCCTTAAGGAACCAAAAAATGTATTAAACATAAGCAAAGGAGTGTGAGAACAGATGGGGACAAAGAAGAGGAAGATTCCACTGTTCATGGCTCCTCCTGACAGTGAGTCACAGTGAGACCCAAAGTGGTGGCATCAATTAAAGCCATACTATGACATGGCTGGGCACTTGGGAACCACAGAGTTACACCCCCCTCTGTATCTATGTGTGATTTTCTCTCTTTTTTTCACAAAAGCAAGTTCCATTCCCTTCCAAAACTGCGTAAGTACATAAACATTGGATGAATCAATACTGCAATTTGAGAAAAATAAATTATTTTCTTAAACAACTGTCTCGTATCTTTCATGAGAACACCCTAGAACAGTTAAGGTTCTGCAGATGCCCTAAAATCTGGGGGTGTAAACATTCAACACAAAAATTTAAGAACCTGTTCCATTTTCATAGTGATCTTGGACAAGTTCAGTGCACAGTCTTTGCTGTGATATAAAGAGCTGCCAGCCTAAGACCCAGGGTCAACTACAGCTTCTCCATTCAAGGGTGACCTGTTTTAATGTACTATTTATTACTTCTTCCTGTTGTTTACTTCTAATGCCAGGAACCCCTCTGTCCAAACTCATCATTTAGACTACAGCATGATAAAACATTTGTACTTGTGCTTAATGGGGTGAATTTCAGAGAGGTTGAAACCATCTAGAACATTTTTTGGTTTTTTATTGGTAGAATTGTGGGAGAAAGAAAGAGAGAACGAGAGAGAGAGAGAAAGAAAGAGAGAGAGAGAAAGAGGAACAGAGAGAGAGAGAAAAAGAGAAAGAGAGAGAAAGAGGGACAGAGAGAGAGAGAAAGAGAGAGAGAGAAAAAGAGAAAGAGAGAGATAGAGATATAGAGATGATAGAGATAGAGAGAGATATAAAGAGAGAGACAGAGAGAGAAAGAGAGCAAGAGAGAGAGAGAAAAAGAGAGATAAAGAGAGAAAGAGAAAGAAAGAGAGAAAGAGAAAGAGAAAGAGAAAGAGAAAGAGAGAGAGAGAGAAAGAGAAAGAAAGAGAGAGAAAAAGAGAGATATAGAGATATAGAGATGACAGAGATAGAGAGAGAGAGAAAGAGATAAAAAGAGAGAGACAGAGAGATAGAGAACAAGAGAGAGAGAGAGAGAGAAAGAGA